>JAYESA010000008.1:105881312-106481312 GCA_036927795.1 Iris macrosiphon | reverse complement strand
CGTAAAAAGAGACATCATTGAGCAAATATTCTCTGCCATGATGTATCGTGGAAGGATATCATAGCTTCCTTTGCTCGGGATAATCGGCAATTTATATGGCGATTCGTCCAGGAGAAAGGAAGGGTGTCATCGGAACACACATCTTGCTAGCTGTGTTTTCCCCTATTATGAAGCTGGACCCAGGTGGGCAGCTTGGCTGTGTCTTCTAGTATTGTGTTCGGTCTGAATCCCTAACACAATTCTAAGCATGGCCGCCGATGGAGTATGGGGGATGGGCTTGAATAATTTAAACATGCCCAGTTTTGTATCCTCCCTCCATTCACCATTTTTTTTGCTTCCATGGCCGAAGAAGTGTTGTAGAAGAAGCAATAAAGATCTCCATCAGATGAGAACCTAGCGTAATAGATTTCCATCATATGTAATCATGACCTTGAATATTAATAAAAAATCCTTTGTAAAATGGATTTTTATCATATGTAATCATGATTAATAAACTTGTCTTCTTTTACGCACTATTGTTTTGCCATATTGCTGTGAGAAAGTCTGATAATGTGCAGCTTCAATACGTTTGAGTAATTTCTTTACGCTGACTTTGATAAATATGCATCTGGTCATGTCCCAACTTCTACGCATAACGGAAGATGCGTAAAAAGGCTCTCTAACATTAAGTTGTCTTGAAGATCCAACTGTCATGTTGTTTTTGGATGAGGAGTCACATAGAATTCTGAATCGTCACTTCTCCTTCATAAATGTGAAGAATAGCTGTTCAGAATCATCATCTTCAAAAAGAATGGCTTCTCGAAGAATTCTTGAGACATGGCAAGAAAAGTCCGCCGAACAGGCCATCCCTGAACTATATGTAAAAATTCTGGCCAAACTTCGAATGAACTATCAATGGCCAAGGAAGATAAGTCATTTTTCAGTGAAGAAGACACTTTCAGGGAACCCCTTGGTCCTTTGTCTGATAAAATCCTTTCGACTGAGGAAGAAGAATATTTTCTGCACAAACTCTTGTAACTGGCTTTTGTAAGTGTGAAACCCAAATTATCAAGATATATGCGTATTCTGCTAGCTGATCTATCCCGCATAATTTAAGATGCACGTAGCATAGATCCGCAGCTTCTGAGCGTAAAATCGTAGATCTGTAGCTTCTGAGCGTAAAAGCTTCTGAGCGTAAAATCGTAGATCTGTAACTTTTGAGCGTAAAATTTTAGATCTGTAGTTTCTGAGCATAAAAGCTTCTGAGCATAAAATTATAGATCTGTAGCTTCTGAGCATAAAATCGTAGATCTGTAGCTTCTGAGCGTAAAAGCTTCTGAGCGTAAAATCATAGATCTGTAGCTTCTGAGTGTAGAAGCTTTTGAGCATAAAATCGTAGATCCTTGCTCTGCGCGTAAAAGAGTCTGAGCGTAAAATTAGGGATCCGTTACGCAGCATGACTATCTGTCTTCCTATTCAATGATAGGCTGACGTGATCCCAAATCATAATCGACTATTAAAAATCGGATTTGGTTAGGGATTCAGAGAGTCACTTGAACTCTATAAATAGGCCTAGGTCATGAGAGAGAAAAACCCTTCATCTGTCTCTGCAAAAACCCTTCGTTTCTTTCTAAAAACTCTTTATTTCTTTCTAAAAACTCTCAGATTTGTCATGGCACCAAAACAAGCCTCCGTCGCTAAGGGAAAGAAAGTCGCGTCTTCATCTCGCTCCTCTGCTCAAGCACGAGCGTCCACTACTAGGCCAAGCGAGCCTCGTTCTGAACGAAGTGCTCCTCCGTCTAGCTGTGCACCGGGCATCACAAGTAAAGATTTTGAGAGGAAAAACCCTTCGAACACGTTGTACGTGTATGCACAAATACACCCAGATTCCTAATATGTCAGCGTAGAACTCCATATTTTTACAGTCTAAGATAAAAACTTAAACTGTCAAATTTTGGCATATTCTGCGAACCTTGCATTTTACGCACTAGATATAAATTCCAGCGTAAAACTCAAAATTTTGGCAGTCTGGCATAAAAACTCATACTGTCAAGTTTTGGCGTATACTGCCAACCTTGAGTTTTACGTACTTGAAATAAATTCTAGCATAAAACTCAGGTTTTTGCAGTCTGACGTAAAAACTCAGACTGTCAAGTTTTGGCGTATACGGCAAGAGTGTAGCACCTTATGTTTTACGCGCTGAAAGAAAATTCTAGCGAAAAACTGACTTTTTTTCTTATTTTTTGCAGTGGACCTACAGATCCCCCCTCTGGCTGAAGTGATGGGCTCTGCTGCTGGAATGCTAAATTTGAACTATTTAGAGGATTTGTCCCATGTGACCTTCCCCATCTCTGGAAACGAGTATCATCAAAAAAGGGGAACTCTGATCTCTGGCAAGGGGAAAGGATGTTGCTGAGTATTATCAGTGGGGAACCCTTGACGCACATAGACGGCACTGGATATAAGAAACCAACTTTCTTATTTGGGGATGTTATTGATAAACAATCCCAGACAAAGCTCAAGAAGGAAGATTGGGTATTTTCTGCTGAGGGCACGGTCATGTATCTGTCAAAGATGCCCAAAGATTACCCTATATCTATATTCTTCCATGCCACATATCCCAGAAAGATGGTATGGACTCTGACTCCGGATCTTCATGGGCGGCCAGGGAAGATCTTTTACAAGAAAGGATTAAACCGAGGATCCTTTGTAAGCAGTCCCTCAGGCCCTGTCATGCCCTTTAGAGGATTACTGTCGGGCAGCGTCCCGAGTGAAGACTCTTCCTTGATCCAGCCATTTCAAATGGCAAACTTCTGCAATGAGTTAATGGCGCAGGGAGGAGTATACCCCAGGGTTAACCCTCGCACCAATGGGTGGCTCAACCCCCAGAACCTTCGATGGGCCAATTTAACTGACTGGGCCCTGAAGCACTTTCAGATGGAGCTGCAGAGTATCAACCTGTTTGAGGCTGTGAGTGCTACCAGTGTTGGGCTGCCTATCAACCCCAACTTGTTCTTAGCTTTGATGGAGCGATATAACTCGCTCACTGGGACTTTCGCCACTCCACTAAGTGAGTTGGGCCAAGCCCTTCATGAGATGGCAGATATCTCAATGCTGCCAATGGGAGACATTTCTTATGAAGAATACGTCCCCACCAACAGAGAGTTGAAGGATATCAACCCTTGGGTAGTGGCAGTGTACGTCCCCACCAACAGAGAGTTGAAGGATACCAACCCTCGGGTAGTGGCAGTGTACCAAGAGTTAATGAGCCATTATCTTGCATGCACCACCTTCTACGGAGAGCCCTCTGACTTAGGCCATATCAACAAATGGGTATCCTACCTCTTCTTCCATTAGGCTAGAAATGCCAAGCAGGGCAAGGTTGTAGATAACAAAGATAAGCCTTTGAACCTTCTGAGCATGCTTAATGCCATCACAGTCGATGATCTCATTGAAGATGCAGGGGCTCCAGATTTTATTCTCGATGAAGAGATAGGGGGTTATCCTGTAGGAACCAAAGCCTACAGTTATATGAGGCATTTCCGCAAGCCTCTGTCAAGGAAAGCTCAACTGGCTGGCTTCTACTCTATCTGGCTGCACCGATGGGTGGTGCCGGGCATCGCGTCTGCGGATCGCATTCATCGCAATACCTTATGGCCCGTGGTACATTTGGTGTTCGGAGCAAGATTGGGCCTGCTCCCTGCCATGGTATGCAGGATACAGGCTGGCCTGAGGGCTATTACTGATGGGCTGCTGGCCGATACTACGCAGTGTGAAGGATATCCCATAGTGGAATTACCATTCTTATATCTGATGGGATGGTTAATCCTTCACAACACCAGAGTGATGTCTCCCGGATCTGCCAGCGGTTCGGGAAATAACTTCTTGTTGAATTACAAGAATTCTCTTTGGAATGTGACTAGCGTCATAGATTGTCGGCTAGCACTAAATTTTGCCCATTGTTGGAAGCTCTTCTGTACCGTCCCCCGACTAAACTTCAGGATTCAGGTCAGGGAAGACTATTCTTTCCCCCGAAGCCTTTTACTAGTTGGTCTGCATTAGACCTTCCCACCTGCTATACAAAAGCGAGGACCACTACTACTTGGAGCCTTATCTGCCTAGCCGTTTCGCCAGGCAATTTGGGTATGATCAGTTGCACGTGGGGAATCCCATCACCAGCTTCAAATTTAAAGGTGGACTTATTGATGGAGCTAGAGGATGGAGGTATTTCATCATGGGTTGTACCGGTACAACCTTTGTTGTGCCCACGACTTCTCTCTCCACGGAGTTCCCCATTCTTCATTCGTATGCGCAGTTTTATGCGTCCATCAATACCTTCCATCATGATTTTGACGTGTATGGAAGTTTCAGGATGCCCTCCCATAAGTCCACTGGAAGAGAGGAGATACCATCTATCTCCTCTGATGAAGGTGATGAAACTACCGGTGCAGATGATTTCTTATTAATATTACCAAGAGACGTAATAGCTCCGCCAGCAGAGCCTCTCATTATATCAAATAAACGAAAGGCATCCACTCTGAAAGAGCCTTCCCCTCGCAAGAAGAAGCAGGCTGCCAGAGGTCCTAAAAAGACTTCCACAAAGGGGGCCTCTTCCAGGAGTGAGCCCATTGTTTCCCCGGTTGGGGATGATTTTTTGATTAGGGATCCTTCACCTTTTAGAGAAGTGACCTCCACAGTTCCAGCTGACAGTGCTAGAGATTCTTTGCCCACGATTGTTGCCACTACTACCGTTACTGGTAGTGCTTCTAGATCGTCTTCGAGGCCATTCTCAATAAGGGTCAGTATACCTTTACCAAGACAAATAATGGGACTAGCCCCTCCTTCGTTTGTAAGTATTTCAAGCGAGATTCTACCCGATGAACCTCGAGTAGATCTGGGTGATGACTGGGATGACTACCCTCAAGCGTCAGTTGGTGCACCCTCTTCTCTAGGTATGACAACTTGTTTTGCATTATTAAGAAATAATTTAGCTATACATGCTGCAGAAGCACTATACATACCATCGACCATCGGTAAATATTATCTCCACGGATTTTTCAGGAAAATTAACATCAAATTGATTTTAACTTTCTCTTATCTTCTTTTCAGGCGAAGACATCTCGGGGGAGGGCGGAGTTGACACAACTTCTGATTTTGTTGCGGATCCAGCTAATGAAACGGTGGTGCCCAACGTCGAAAAAGCATACCTTGAAACTGCTAATCTTTCATCCGCAACATTCTCGGGTGTCATCCCACCAGTAGCAGTTCAAATAACATCAGAGGAGGATGAACCCACCATCTCGACTGTGCCTCCTTCGTCAAGCATGCCAGCAACTTCAACCGTTGTTGGTGTCTCTTCTTTTGTCGCACCATCTGTTGAAGCAACGACTGTGGCAACATCCTCTACAGTCATTCCGGAAAGGAGGCTTACCGATATTGCGGCCACTCCCAGCGTCCATTCGAGATTTGCTATGCTAGTGGATCAATACACTAGCATATTCTACCTCACTTTGAAAGAAATGATATCCATGGTGCTGGAGAAGAATCTAGGCTTTGATGCTCTGAAGATGTCCTCCACTCTCACCATAGCGCAGATTAGAAATTTCAATGACGCTGAAAGAGCTAATGCGCTAGAGCAAATAGTTAATGGTTTAGAATAACCCATTAACGAATATTTGCAACTATACCGAGGCAGCATCGATGACCTGGTTTAGGCTGAGTACGACTCCCTAACTGCGGAACTTGCTCAGCGGACAGAATTTTTAAATAAATCCATCCAGGAACATCAACAAGAGATGGAGAAAGAGCAAGCAGTATTGGTGGAGAGTATTCCTCAGCTGGCTCAGTGCTGTACAGAATATGAGTGATACGAAGTAAGGGTTCAAGAATTGGAAGCTGAACTTGCTCAGACAAGGGAGAGGCTTCTCAAAGCATCGCTAGTTCGCAATATATTAAAGGGCCAAGTGAGTACAGCTCAGCAGAACTTGACACATGTGGGTGTCATCCACGCAAGTTTTGTTGATACTCTGTCCGAACTATCTCTTTTGAGCAATGATGAGGCAAGGCTGGAACCGGCTCATACTAATATTTTGAGCTCCAGGAATGAGAGGATAGTTGCTTTGGTGCAACAGATCAGGGATTTAACTGCTCCTCCCCGATGATGTACTTTTAACTTTTTTTTTGCTCCTTATTTTCTCAGAGATAATAAAGATACATTTTTTGACTTTATAGACCCATCACTTTAGAATATAAATGATAGGCTTAGATGAAAGTAATATAAGAGGTAATATGGACATGATAAACTTTCGATAAGGTTTAGCTGAATATATCTATTCAGAGGTAATATGGACATGATAGAATATGATCCAACTAAATTTGTACGGAGATAATATGGACGTGATAGGTTTTGAAGTTCTCAAATTAGTTAAACATATCTATTTAGAGGTCATAAGAACATGATAGAATATGATCCAACTAATCTTTGTACGTAGTATTGTCAGAAGGAGATCTTCATCATACCCTGTTAAGTTAGGGAGATCAAGCATAGTACTTCTTCAGGAATTTGTCGTTGATAGGAGCCATTATCAAATCTCTATTAGGCTTGGCTAATTTATAAGCGCCATTTGCAAATGTCGTTTCAATCACATAAGGGCCCTCTCATTTGGGCTGGAACTTGCCCTTACTTTTGTGCGTAATGATCATTGGCCTCTTTATAGCCAAAACTAGCTCACCAACTTTGAACACTCTTTCCTTCACTTTTTGATTAAAAGCTCTTGAGATGCGTGCTTGGTAGAACTCAATGCGCTGTTGAGCTTGAAGGCATTTCTCGTCTAATTTTTCTAGCTGTTGAAGTCTTAAACGATCATTGTTTTCCTGAGTCAGCTCATTAGCCACTGCTATTCTGAGTGATGGAATTTGCACTTTAATGGGGAGAACTGCTTCACACCCGTAAACTAATAAAAATAGGGTATAACTCGTTGGCGTTCGTACAGTTGTGCGGTATGCCCAGAGACATTCTCCCAATTTCTCGTTCCAATCTTTTTTGTTCGAAGAGACAAATTTCTTCAAGAGTTTGATGATGGTTTTGTTGAAGGATTCCGCCAAACCATTAGCAGCAGGATTATATGCTTTTGAGGCCATATTTTGTATCTGATTCTTATCGTAAAATCGATAAAATACTTGGCTGATGAATTGAGGCCCATTGTCATAAATTATCCTTCGGGGTATCCCAAATAGATAAATTATATGGTACTTGATAAAGCTGATCACGTTGGATGTCTTTACCTCAGTAAGAGGGATCACCTCCGCCCATTTGGAGAAATAATCAGTGATAGCGAATATAAACCGAAGTCCTCTAGAGGATGAAGGATGAATAGGACCACTGATATCCATACCCCATGCTTTAAAGGGATATGATGCAATAGTAGGATGTAAATACTCAGAAGGCTGATATATGAAATCCGCATGAACCTGACAAGCTTTGCATTGTCTTGCATATTTCACGGCATCTGCAATCATAGTGGGCCAGTAGTAGCCATCCTTCTGATGTGATCCTGTAACTTAGGACCATGTTGATATGCTCCACAAACTCTATCATGAGCTTCTCGGATTACCCGCTTTGCATCATCATCAGAGAGACATCTTAACAATAGTCCATCATATGTTCGGCGATATAGACTTTGTGAAGAAGCATCAAAATAGAAAATTAATGATCGCCTTTTGATAGACACTGCTTCTTTAGGATCCTCTGGTAAGATTCTGTATGACACGAAGTCTATAAAGGGACTTCTCCAATCTCTCTTAGGAGGAACCGTGTTTATAGCATAGCTGCGTTCTATGTGAAATTTATTTTTTACACAAAATAAATCTCTGTTAAGAAGGATCACCGAATTATGTCTTCTTATAGGAATAGCTAGATCTGCAGCTAGACTGGCCAGAGCATCAGGTTCCAAATTTTGAGATCGAGGAACATGCTCTAAGAAGAATCCTTTAAAAGACAATTCTATCTCGATCGTTGTTTGGTGATAAGGAATGAGGTCTGGGTTACGGACTTCATATATTCCTCTGACCTGATTGACGATCAGCTGAGAATCACCAAAAGCTTCCAGGTATTCAACTTCTAATTTTTTAGCGACTTGAAGCCCGATTAGTAGAGCATTATACTCTGCCACATTATTAGAGCAGGGTTCGCTAAGAGAATATGCTCGATAGATGATGAGTTTATCAGGACTCACCAGAACAATTCCTACTCCTGAAACCATGTTTCCCTTGGGACCAGTCCTGGAAGCACCATCAAAGAATAGCTGCCATGTATCACCTTCTATTGCCGAATTACATTCTGCAACTTCGTAGGGAATGTCCTCATATAATTTGGAGGTTTTTAGAATTGGATGGACAGCTAAGAAATCAGCTAAGGCTTGGCCCTTCATGGACTTTTGAGGAACGTATACCATATCATATGGTGTTTGTAGCATTGCCAAGTCGCGAGCCAAAAATTAAGAATACTTGGCTTATTCATTAATACCCGAAGTGGGTTGATTCTGGAGATGATATGAATAGTTTGGCCCATCACGTAATATCGCGTCTTCTGAATGGCAAACATTAGGGCCAAGCATTCTTTTCTACTGGGTTATACCGGTGTTCAGCTCCGACCATCATCCTGCTTAGATAGTAGATAGCCTGTTTATGACCCTTCTTGTTCTTCTGTGCGAGAAGAGACCCTAAAAAATGATCCATTGCTCGAACATACAACAAAAATAGCCTTCCTATGACAGGAGACACCAGAACTAGAGGATTAATAAGATAGCGTTTGATGTCATTAAATGCTTGCTGACAGGCTTCGTCCCATACGAATGACACACCTTTCTTCATTAGACGAGAAAAAGGTTGACATCTTCCAAAGAGGTTGGATATGAATCTCCTGATGTAAGCTAGACGACCCTGAAATTCCCTAAGTTCTCTCAGATTACGGGACGGTCGCATTTCTAGGATAGCTTTTACTTTATCAGGGTCAACTTGAATGCCTTTAGCGGTAATGACAAATCCCAGAAATTTGCCACTGGATACACCAAAAAAGGACTTTGTAGGGTTCATTTTGAGTTAATGTTGGCGTATCAACTCGAATACTGTCCTCAAGTCTTGGATGTGATTATCCTTGAGACAGCTTTTTACAGCAATATCGTCTACGTAACATTCTACCATTTTGCGTAAATGCTCATGGAATATGTTACTCATAGCTCGTTGATAGGTGGCCCCGGCATTCTTCAATCCAAACGGCATGACCGTATAACAATATACCCCCAATGGTATACGAAAGGCAGTATGCTTCTCATCTTCAGGATTTATCTTAATTTGATTATATCCTAAAAACCCGTCCATGAAAGATATGCGCTCAAAACCGCACGTATTATCGATCATGACGTCTGTAATGGGAAGAGGGAACTCATCTTTATGGCAAGCCGCATTTAGATCTCGGAAGTCGATGCAAATACGAACTTTTCCGTTTTTATTCATAACCGGGACAACATTAGCGACCCAATCAGGATGTTGTTCTTTCCGGATGAACCCACAGGCTATTAGTTTCCTGATTTCAGCTTCAATGACATCCATCATATCCGGGAGGAACCAGCGTTGGTGTTTCTTTATAGGCTTTGAATTTGATAATATGTTGAGTTTATGGGTAGCCACTTTTGGATCAAGACCCAGCATATCCTCATAATTACACGCAAAGACATCGATATATTCTTTTATCAGCTGGATCATTTCTTCCCTTTCTTCTTCAGAGAGATTGTTGCTGATAAATATCGACTTTGGTAAAAATTCATCCCCAACATTGACTTGGATAACCTTATCTTCAGTGGGTGGTTCTTTTTGTTCGAACCAGAGTTCCCATTGTGTATCCATTTGATGTGCCCAGTATTCATTTCAAATGGTTCAGATTCTTGTTCCTCTGTTTCGAGGGAATCTGTTAAAACCATATTTACTGGTAATGCCAGTTCGAATTTATCCTCTAAATCGGACGATGACAGATCATCTTGAGCAAAAGAAATGATCTCATCGCTTGACTCAGAGTTGTTTGAAGTTGTAAGAGATGTGGTATACCCTTACCCAAAACGAGTTTGTTGACAGTAAGGATCACCATGCAACGACATTCGTCTGCCTTTTCCATAGTTGAGGCCTGGCTCCAACTTCAAGTTATAACCCATGTTTTGCATAATCTTCAAAGCCTGTGGGCTATATCTGTGGACTTGCATTTTTCCAACATCAGACTCGCGAGAATCTTCTTATACAATCGGTCTATTTTGCATTCGACCGAAGACTATTGGATGATGATCATTGCGAGTATGTGGAACAATAAAGATAGAATCTTCATGCGTCCCATATGTCGTGACGATATTAGATGTTGGCGCTACTTCCTACGTATATGGATGATAGAAGTCTATAGCTTCCAAGATTTTTGTACTATGGGTTCTATATCGTTATGAGGGAAAGATTCCTGATTAGGAAATTGGGCATCAGTATACTGGAAAAAAGAATCTTTATTATCGTCAGAAACTACGTTCCCGGTTATATTTACATCAGCCGACTGCTTGCTGCGTCTAAGATCAATGACCAAAGGTGGAGGTTTCTTGTTCAGATTGATCACTAGAGGATTATTTCCTCCTCCTAATTTTGTTTTGCACAAGTGAATAGTTATGGGTTCTATGACTTTCGAACGGGTAGTCCGCCCTTTCACTTGGATTGACAAAGGTTGCTCAACAGATGGTTCTCCTGTGCTGCTGGTAGGATTCCTCCTCCATCTTGCCTGACACCTCCTTCATATAGTCTTGGGTGTACAACATGACATTAGAATAGTAGGACTCAACCCCTTTGAATTGATTGAGATCAACAAACTCTGTTTTCACTGTTCCTTGGGCGTCTACATATTTGAAACATTGATGTAGAGTTGAAGGAACAATATTGTGATCGTGGATCCATGGTCTTTCCAACAGAATATTGTAAGACACCTCTGAATCAATGACATAGCATGTAGCCACTGATCTAAGGTCACCAATTTGGATTCTCAGACGAATCTTCACCAATGGTCTGCTTTTCCTGGCATTAAAGCCCATAATTGTAGTGGTAGTGGAAGCCAGTTCACTTATAGGAATTCTCAATGGTCTTAGCAGACTATAAGGGATAATGCTGATCGACGATCCCGGATCTATGTAAATCTGGTCTACCTCCATGGAGCTGACGTATCCTGTGTAATAAAGAGTCCTGTCGTGTTTGTTATGTTTTAACAACATATCCTCTTGAGTGAAAGTGATATTAGGGAGCACTTCCATCACACTATGGCATTGAGGACATGCCACAGGCTCTTTATCTGGGGACTTGAGCTGAGTCAAACATACATCTGCTTGCATTAATGCTTCAGTAAAGGCTTGACGAGTGTCTTTGGATAGCCGAAGTAGCTCAAAAATGGACAATCTGGCTGGAGTATTAGCCAACTGACCAAGATATCGAAGTTATTTGGTTTCTTTAAACCGTTGTTTTGAATATTCTTCAAAGGTTTATCGAAATGAACTTCTTTTTTCTTTGCCTTTGTCCACCGAAGTTGTTTTAGAAGGACCTGCCTTTGATATAACAGGTTCAGGCTCTGGAGGTTTGGCAGCTGAAGTGTCTGCCATTGCTTCCTCCTGGTTCTCTTCATAGTCCTTGAAGTAGGTTTTTCCTGACCGGGTTCCGGTTGCCAAAGACTCTTCTTCCGATGTCGAGAGTGTTGCAACCATATGGCATGGCTTACATCCTGAGTTCTTTTTAGACTTAGCTTTTGCAGCTAGAGTCTCTTCCTTAATTTCTGATACCAGATCAGGGTGAACCCACATGATCTCCCCATGCTTGGTGGTTAAGGGTACTAGGTCATGATTTTGACCCCTAGTAGGAGGGAGATTAACTATGTTCATCATTGCCGGTAGAATAGGTACTACACCATCCGAGACTTCTTGAGGGGACAGATTACCAAATTGGAGTGCGATCATGTTGGCAATGACCGTCTTCTCGCTATTACGCAGAGTGATGGCCTTGGCGTCGATCAACTCCTAGATTTTCCTTTTCCGTACATAGCATGCCTTTGTGGGGTTATATATGTACCTGTGGAAAATGCAATACTTCGGATTATTCGTACTACTGACTTCATTTGGACGCTTTATCTCGGAGAGAGTAAGCTTGCCACTTTTGACCAGACAATCGAATATGCTCGGAATATCGTCGTCGTCAAAAGAATATTCATCTTTAGGCCTGGAAGTCCCAGGATTCGTCTGCGTAGTTACTGGAGTATGTTGCTTGGACGTATTGATTGCCAGAACTTCTTTTCCTTTGGAAATATGAGCCTGGTCGTTATTGGATGACAACCACTTCACTCTATCAGAGGTAGAGATCATGATTCCGTTGTCACGAGCCTTTCGACTGTTATCTTTAGCGGCTACTGTCGATATGATAAACGAGGGCCAATCATGGAACTGATATGGTCCCATGAATACTGAGATCAGTAGGAGAAGGTTCTTCCTGCAAATGTCTACTAAGGCTGAGTCTGGAACTCTAGGAGGCATCTACAAAGTAGCCTGGCGAAAATGTTCAATAAAAGTACGAACATTTTCTTTCTTCTTCTGCTTCACTTCGATGAGCGATGACATAGACATGTCCATTCCTCCTTCGTAGAATCGAGCAAAGAATAGAGTCTTGAAATCATCAAAAGAAGCAATGCAGTTGTCCGCTAGACTACGGTAACATTGGTAGGCTACTCCAGACAGACAGCCCTTAAACACTCGAGTGAGAAGGACGTCATTCCCCTACAATAACACCGTCATTATGCTGAAGTAGTTCATATACTGGCTTGATGATGTCCTTCCCTCAAACAAGACCATAGCTTATGGTTTGTATTTTGGTGGGAAAGGGATATCATCCCAGACAGCTGGGTATGGCTAGTTGATTCCCAACTTCTTAAGCTTATCCTTATGCTTCAAGGCATCAAATTGGGCTTTTAGTTTCGGAACTGCATGTATCGGATCTTCAGTTGGGAAAGGGACAACAGAGAGGTGAGAGATCGGTTGTATTATAACTCCAACAGGAGGTAACACATTCTCCAGGTTAAGGGATTGAGGATCAACTGACTCTTGATTTGGAACAGGCTCCTGGCTTGCATTGGATGGTGGCATGTCTACCCCCACACATAGTTGAGTCAGAGGAACTGGTGTTTGAGCTATTGCAGTTGCATGTTGAGTCACCATCCTCTGGCGCATACTCTCTATCATGGTATGCGTCTCTTTAAGCGATGCTTCCAATACAGTGATGCGTTGCTCAGTACTTCCTGATGGGGAAGCCTCTTCATGTTCATCTCCAATGATATAAACTCCCATTTCTATGGATGCCACTGAGGGATTAGTATAGATCTCTGTAGAGATTGAGTCTATACTTTCAACATCAAATTCAGAAAGATGGCTACCCCCAGTGTCAGAATCAGAAGAATATGAAGCCGATTGTCGTAACCTCGAGCGGGTGTTTCAAAAAATACCTACTTCAATATTCTCAAGGAGTCTGTCAAATCTCCTTTGGCTTGGAGTTCTAGAGGGATGACGTCTTGAACTTGACCTTCCTCTAGGAATATGCGAAGCCATGTTTAATGACGCAAATGCCGGTTCTTCTTCCACAGAGTAGTTCAACCGGTCGAAAACAGACCGTTTTGCCTTAGAAAAGCAGTAGTTAATTACAACTTTATGACTATTACAATAATGCCCCCTAGGGGGTGTAATAGACATGTTAGGAGATCCCCTGTCTTTGCGTTTCTGGATCAAGAAATCATGCAAATCAAAGGGATTAACAGAAGAAGAAGATGGTTTATTCCGCCTTTTTACATCAGTAGGAACGTGGAGATTGGGAACCATAACCCTCTCTCTTCCATAAGAATACAACAGTTCATCCATGTGAGTAGCATATGATCCATCATCCGTCTGAGGAGCGTATTTTCTCGTGAAGCGGGTCTTCTTTACGCGGACAGACTTATCCAGGCGTAATTTGGAGTTTTGCCCAGGTTCGCGCAAAACAGGGAAAGTCCTCAAACGGCCTCTAGCGTCACGCATAATTTGAAGAGTGGGCAACTTCTTCTCTTGGGGGCATACAAGCCTAGATGTTGGGAGGTTTGCCACTCATTTTCCTTTGATGTGATCCAAGGGTCCATCTGCTTTATCATTGACGAGAGATATATTTTTACGCGCAAGGCGCATTTGAAATTCCCGAATTGGCACTGAGGCATTGTCAGAAATTTTGTCTGCCATGTCACAGACGGGAGACAAAGTTTTACGCGCAGGGTGCGTGTTAGACTTATGGACTGGCACTGGGGCATTGCCAGAAGTTTTATCTGCCACATCACAGACGGGAGACAAAGTTTTACGCGCAGAGCGCGTCTGAGACTTCTGGGTTGGCCCTGAGGCATTGCTAGAAGTCTTATCTGCCACGTCACAGACGGGAGACAAATTTTTACGCCCAAGGCGTGTCTGAGGTTTCTGGATTGGCTCTGAGGCATTACCAGAAGTCTTGTCTGCCACGTCACAGATGGGAGACAATTTTTACGCCCAAGGCGTATAGGCTGTGTCGTCACAACCTTGTTGATCAGAGAAGGAGACCTTGCAGGAAGGGTAGGGGATGTCTTGGGCATCCACACTTTACGCAGCTTCTTGTTGTTCTGGACAGAGAGGGGATGGGAGTTACCCCCTGCACGAAGCATGTCTTCATAAGCAGATTGGTCGAACTTGACAACCAAAGTCTTCTTCGTTGATCCAATGGATACATAATCGTGTTGAGCAATGGCTTTCTCGTCAGATAAGAAAGTAGTCCCCAGCAGAGTCGCCATCTTGTGTTTGATGATAAACAAAAAAAATGAGGAAGAGGATTTATACGAAACCTTGCTTATTTTGTTTACAAACAAGAAAAAGAGTACAATTAATCCTATACGAGGATGTTAAGTACAATAAAAATAATTATGGAGAAGAATTGCTATAGGAGTCTAATCTGCGGTCGATCACTTTGTCCCTTGGACCACACGATGATGAAGAAGCACTGTAGAAGAAGAAGAAGCTTCAAAAGTTGCAAGTGGGATTGAATTCTCGTTGCCAAAGTTGTCAATCAACACTCTCTGTCGGTGCTCTCTGATCTTGATCGATGCCTTGTGCCTGATCCCCTCTGTATGTCTGTGACCAGGGGTCTCTATTTATAGAGATCAGTCACAATAACTGTCCAGTTGGCGTAGAAGCCAAACTGTGAAGAGAGTTGCACCTTTTACGTGGCGGTTATAATAACTGCTACCCACGTTCGAATGACCTTCTAAATCTGCGTATGATGTGTGTCCCATTATAAGGTAACACGTCTAACTGCTTCTCGAAGACCATGGCATGCACGCCACGTAGGTAACTGTACCTTGCGTAGAGATGGTTGGCGTAGAAGCCAAATAACTGTCTTGTTGGCGTAAATACCAAGCTCTGCGTAAAACTTTGAGGATTCATGAATAACAGACAACCAACGTAAAATAGCCGATTGACCGTCATGACTGAGGTCTTGAGCGTATTCTGGGCTAAATAGCATTATCACGTACCAATGCAAATATGGCCGAGTTGGCATATTTTGAGGAGATAGCATACGACGTACTCCTATAGTTAAAAATAGCCTGGTTGGCATAAAATACAAGGATGGTGATGTGAGCGTATTAGCCACAGTTTTAGCTTTCCCAGTCATTTAAAATAGAACAAAATCTCATGCATTAAATGCAGAGATCTGCCCCCATCTTGTGCATTAAATACAGAGATATGCCTCGAGCTCTATACGAGAAACAACTTTTGACAAGGCGTCTGATTTTATCTCATCTTGAGCGTAAAGGCTCATTTCTGCCCATGTGGAATAAGCAACATATTCTTTGAATGCGTATACACTACTTGTATCAAGAATATGTCACTAAACGATAGCCTGGGTCTCTGTACAAAATTATCATCACAGTCGTCCTCTCAATCATCGTGCAATACTTTTGTCAGGAGTCAGGTTCACTATTTTGTCTGACAGATTCATCCGAGGAATACGAAGAGTTTCTCGTACAACTTTACGTTACATTAAAAACAAACGTATTTTACGCCGGGGGGTATAGTAACCTTTTATGCCAAAATAGCCTTGAAGAGCTGCTTTATACGGGCAGCTCTGAAGCTATTTTTTACGCCAAATAGCGCTGAAGCTCTGAAATAATATTTTATGCCACACAGCGTTGAAGCTCTGTTTTACGCGAACTTCATGTATGTTGGGAGTTTTGACTGTATGATACGCGTACAATTTCCCAGCATATTTCATGCTTCTACAGCTTCTTCAGCTCATCGAAAGCCGCCTGACACTCGTCGGTCCAGATAAACTCCTCGCCTTTATGCGTCAGTTGTGTCATAGGTGAAACTATCCTCGAGAAGTTTTCCATGAACCTCCGATAATATCTGGCAAGTCCGAGGAAACTCCTAACCTCTGTAACTGATGTAGGGGTAGGCCATGTCTCAACTACAGCTATCTTCTCCGGGTTAACTGATAGTCCATCTCTAGTGATTATGTGTCTCAGAAACGATACTCTATTCAAGCAGAACTCACATTTGCTGAGCTTGGCGTACAACCTCTCATGTCTCAGGGTCTCCAACACAATCCTGAGATATCTCTCATGCTCCTCCTTGCTCTTGGAACATACCAAGATGTCGTCGATAAATACCACCACGAACTTATCTAAGTACTGGTCGAAAATATTGTTCATCAGACTCATAAATACTGCTGGCACGTTGGTTAAACCAAATGGCATGACTAAAAACTTATATTGCCCATACTTTGTTCGAAAAGCCGTCTTCGGTATGTCCTCTCTCCGTACCTTGATCTGATGACAACCGGATCTGAGATTGATCTTCGAGAATACACATGCACCACTAAGTTGATCAAACAAATTATCGATGCGCGGTAGTGGATACTTGTTCTTTATCGTTACAGCATTTAGCGCCCTATAATCGATACACAAGCGTACCATCCCATCCTTCTTCGGTACAAATAGAATGGGTGCTCCCCATGGAGATACACTAGCCCATATGAAACCCTTATCTAAGAGATCATCTACTTGGACTTTCAACTCAGCCAACTCCTTCGGTGCTAGTCTGTAAATGGGAGAAGTAACTGGCTCGGCTCCGGGAGTCAACTCTATAGTGAACTCAATCTCTCTGTCAGGTGGCAGGTCTAGGAGATCCTCTGGAAATACATCCTCAAATTCTGATATAAAGTGAGAGTATATCGGTTCACCTTCTGTAATATGTGTCGCTAGGGTAGGTTAGACACCATGCTCTTGGGCTCCCCGAAGAAACTCAAACTCTGGGTGATCTGAGGGTCTAAATATGACACAACCACGACGACAATCTAGCATTGCGTGGTATTGGCTCAATCAATCCATGTCCAGGACAATGTTATAGTCCGGCATGGAGAAGACCAGAAATCGGGCACGCATCTCTCGCCCGCAGACAACTACTGAATATGATCTACAAGTGTCGCTAACATGTACTATTCCACCTCCCGTAAGAATCCCCTTGATCTTTGGAAGGGGTACGGTGGCTATTCTATGGGTATCTATGAAACTAGTAGCTATAAAAGAGTGTGTGGCACCAGAATCAAATAGGACTACTGCTGGTAATGAAGCTACTAAGATAGTACCTGCTATCACTTCTCCGGCTGTCTTTGCCTTCTCTATAGTCATCGCATAGGCCTGACCATGTCTCGGTGCCGGTGCCCTCGGCTGATGTCGAGCCTGATGGAAGTGATCTGATTTCCTCCTGGTGCTGGTGGTCGCTGTGCTCCAGCTCCTGTGTAAGGCAGCCTCGGTCCCGGAGGCTGCTGATAAGGCCTCGGTGCTGGCAAGGTTGGCCGATGAACCATCTATACTGGAGCCTTCTGGTCTGGGCAATCTCTGACATCATGCTGGTCCGACCCATATCTCAAACAAGCACCCAGTCTCTGTCCGTAGTCCCTCAATAAATGTCCCTTCTTGCCGCAGTAATGGCATGTGGGAATGACAGCTCCCTGCTGGGGTGCTGCCCTCTGCTGCTGCTGATGTACTAAATAACGTTTCATAAGTCCTCCCTGTGGGGCTCGAACTGCTGATGACGATGCACATGAGTGCTTCAGGCTGGCCTCCATCTTGTTGATGCGGTCCTGGCATCGTGCTGCTAGTAATGCCTCAGAGTAATAGGTGGGGGCTATGGACCCGATAAACCTCTGGGTCTTGAGACTCAGGCCTTTATAGAACTTCTCGGCCTTCGCCTCCTCGGTGGTATCAGGTATGGTGCAAACCTGCTCAGGCGGAGGAACTCAGTATTGTATTCCTCTACAGTCATACTCTCCTGTTTGAGGTTCTGAAATCTATCCCGAAGCTCTGCTCGGGCAGTGGAGGGTATGTACATCTCCTGGAAGAACCTAAAGAACTCTTCCCATGTGGCCCGGTCTGGTTCCAAATGCTGCTCCTCTGAAAGCCACCAGTGATGTGCGTTGCTAGTGAGCTGCATCTTGACGGCAGTCATCCATCGGTGTCGGGGGAGGTCGGTAGCCTCCATCTGGTGCTGAATGCTGGTAAGCCATGCGTGGACCTCTGTCGGCTCCTCTGTGCCAGCAAAAGGTTGAGGCATCATACGACAGAATTCTATGACAGACCCCATCGTCGACTGGTGTGCTGGCGGTGACGCCTGCCCCAAGGCCGTCATGATACTTTCTCTCAGGGTCTCAGCCTGGCGCTGCTGGGCCTGCTGTTGAGCCTGCTGCTGGACCTACTGCTGGACCTGCTGCTAGGCCTGCATCATCGCATATACCATCTGGAACATCTGTGTTCCATCCATGGGTTGCCCTACGGGGAATGGCATATAGGGCATCTGGGGTAGGAATGGTGGAGGAGGAGGCAGCTGCTGCTCCTCCGGACTCAGGATCCTCTGATCCTCAGGTCCTGCCTGATGCGGAGTCTGATGCCCGTCCGAAGGCACCTCGGGCTACCCCGATGACTGTCCCAAGGGAGCTAGAGTCAACAGAAGGACCAGCTCCAGTTTTGGTTCCCCGGATTATCCTGTATCACGGGAAATATCGCCCGGCTGCGCGACACGTCCGCTGCGGAGATTCATAACTCTGAAAAGAAGTCATTACTGCGATCAGCATTGAGGGAATAAATAAGATACAAATTATTAAAAGAAATTGAGATAGAGGTGTCTTGTGAAGGATTCAAACTTGTAGATGAGATTCCTAATATCTATTCCTAATTTGCAGGCTCACTTGGCACAGATAGGTGACCAAGACAATTTAAATCGAACTTGCATGGGCCACCACAAAAACTTTGTCATGCCCCAGTTCCAAAGATGAGGAACTGAGTCACGTGGCAATGGCTAGCAGCGTACTTCGACGGGCATCCCAATCTAATGGGCCCGTCGGAGCGCACCTAAGCTGTAAAGTACAATGAATAACCCAACACATAACACATAAATAGTTAATCTAAATCTCATCCACAAGCAATAGATATAAGGGCACATAGAGGTAATCATAACAACTAATGTGCAGAAAGGAAAAGTCACGAGATGATGTATCATAGTACAAATACTAGAGTAGTCATAAGGGAACAAACTCGCTAGTACAAAATACTAGAATAAAAGTAAGCAATAAGATAACTTGGAACGGCATCAGATAACTAGATAGTAATACCATCCCAAGGATAGAGTTACTACCAGAGATCAGGCAAAGTCCTCGGGGATGACCTCGTCCTCGACAGTGGGTCCTGCTGCTGGATACGTACCCGGACCGTACTCCTCTGGGAAATCCTCGTCGCCTAAACCTGGAAGGGAACCAGGTCCTCAGAGGGACGTAACAAGGTACACAAATATAGCATGTCAAGTATAACAGAAAGTACAAGTGCAACGACAGGCTAATCTATCATAACCAAACAAGTGAGACAGAGTTTAAAGACAATGTTCGACGCATGGGCTATCCAAAATAAAACCGTAGCTCCGGACACGAAAACACACGGGACGTACCGCAGCTCCGGGCAAAGAGTTATACGGGTGATACAATAACACTAGATACAAGATCACTACAAATACAATACGTATACATATATAAGTGCATGCAGAGGAGCCCAAACATCTAGTAACTGTCTTTCCCTTCCCAAGCGGTCAACGATGGTGCGCTGAACCAGAACCTCTATCTAGCTGTCTCTTTGCACAGAAATACTATCAACAAATGCGACCTTAAGGTCGTCCTAGTCTCCAATCATGATGTCAGTATCAGGATACAGGAAATCTGGTACGCTATCAGTGTATAAATGTGTCCTGAGGTAACGATATACTCAGGTACGTACATCAGGGTGTTACGAACATCTAACATTTGTTATAAGACATTACGACGAACGTCTGCAGCCAGTTGTGATCCGGATGCGAAGGATCGATCGTAAACAAAATACGTGTATAATGTACATAATGAAATAATAAAATATCTGTAACTGAAATACAGGGTGGCAAGGTACACTTGCCTGCGTCCGGCTGCTGATGACGGGGATCCGGTACCACGTCCAAGTCCTTAGGTCCCGTAGTACCTAGAGATGAGATACAAACTCAATCAATAAACTATCACGCGGCAAACAGGGATGTGACACACGTCTATACATATGCTCAGTCTCAGCTACAACTCACAGGGATAAGACGCTAGAGGGTTGACCACGGTTGACTATTGGTACGATACATTAAATCAACTAATCATCTGTACAATATCATCAAACCATCCGCAATCCTTCTATATTCAGTACAGTGTTCATTGGTAGATCATGACTATTTATTCCTCATATTTTACCATGGTGTGCACCGACGTTAATACGTACATTTACTGTCATCCTCAAATACACAATTTATAATTATTTAAACCTTCTATTTTATACCATCCTTACCAGTTCACAAATAGTACTTCTCTTCAATTAAACCCATCATTAATATTCAGTCCCCAAATCATAAATTATTGGTTTGATACTACACACTAGTTCATAATAAATCACCTGTCCCTCGATGATAAATTATAGTATTACTTTGTAACAATTTAATCTGCTCAACAACAATAATCAAATACATAAATAAATTTAGACGCCCTTACATCTTAATGTATCCCAATATCATAAACTCATTATATGCTCAGTGCCTTAAATGTTAACCTCGTAATTTTCTATCCCATACCAGACTATCTATGGAAATATTTGAGGGGGTTTACAATATTGCAAAAGGAGGCAAGAGTACTTTTACAAAATTGGAATAAGAGAGAAAGAGTTTGAAGGCTATTTCGAAGAGAAGATCGATTTTGGGTAATTCTTTTCTCGTCATCTCCGTTCTTCTTTTGTATGTGATCTATTTTCTATTCCAAAGAGTTGTGGTGATCTGTTTAGATCGGTGAGAAGTTTGTTAGGAGTCAGTGTATTTCTTATTACATTAGTGGATGCTTTTCACGGTTGGACTCTGATCATCCCGTAGTTTTTTTATTTAGAATTTCCACGTAAAAATCTCTGTGTTTAATATTTTTTTTGGCCTTTTTTTGTTTGTTTGCTTTTACTCGGTTCTCTCTCATGGCATCTAGGTTTGGAGAACGATTTCCATACTTTTATTTCTAAAAAAGTGGTTTCTGAGCCAGGTTATGGAGTTCAAAGAGGTCAAGAGTTGACATGCATAACAGGAAAGAGAGATGGATGCGAAGCTGGTGCGCATGGTAAACGTGAATGGTACCAACTATCGTTATTGGCGGAGCAAGATGAAGGATTTGTTGTTCGTCAAGAAGCTGCATCTTTCAGTATTTGCGTTCGAGAAGCCCAGTAACAAATTCAAAGAGGACTAAAAGTGAGCACATATAGGTGTGTGGGTACATACGGTAGTTCATTGACGAGGATATGTACAACCACGTTGCCAATATTGAGCACGTAAAGACATTGTAGGATAAGTGAAAATCTTTGTATGCGAAGAAGACCAGGGTAAACAAGTTCTTCCTGATCAGAATGATGATGGATCTACGGTACAAAGATGGTGCATCTATTATGGATTACTTGAGTGACTTGGAGGGCGTGGTAGACCAGCTATCCTCGATGGGAGTCAAGTTCAACGATGAAGTACAGGGAATGGTTGTTGTGAATATTGCCAGACTCGTGAGAAACTGTACGAGTGTCATCGCTTATGCTCCAGAAGATGTGGTCAGTCTAGAGTTTTCCAAGAGTGGGACACTGAATGAAGAGATGCAGAGACATTCTCAGGGCACTTCATCCATATCATACTTAGAGGTGCTAGTTTCAGAGAGCAGCGGAAGGAGTAAGAGCAGGGGTCCGGGTGGTTGCAAAGACAAGAGTAGAGGCAAGTCCAAGGGTCGGTACAAGGACTCAGAGTTTTACCAATATGGCAAGAAGGGCCACATTAAGCAAAATTATTTCACTTGGAAGAGAAAAAAAAATGGCGACAAGGGAAAGCAAAGTGAGAACACTATAGAGGCGGCCTCGGCATATGGAGGCGACGTAATTATTGTATGCGATGAGGTAGTTATGAACCTCGCCTGTGATAACAACTCTTGGCTGGTGGACTCAGGTGCTTCAGCACACGTATCTCACAACAGGGCACTATTTGCTACTTACACAATAGGCGACTGTGGAGTAGTTAAGATGGGCAACGAAGATATGTTAAAAGCTGTTGTTGTTGGAGATGTGCATTTAAGGACAAAGATGGGTACAGTTTTTGTTCTCAAAGATGTCTGTCATGTCCCTGATATCCGTTTCAACCTGGTATCAGTTGAAAGGTTGGATGAAGAGGGTTTCTTTAACCTCTTTAAAAAAGGTCAGTGGAAGATTTTCAGAGGTTCGATGGTGATTGCCAAAGGAAGCAAGAAGTCCGAAATTTATTATATGGAAGGGAGCGTACATAGGGCACATGAGGTGAACGCATCTACTGATGCGTCTACTGAGTTATGGAACAGGCGGCTCAGTCATATCAGCGAGAAGGAAATGAGCTACTTGGTGAACATGAAGGTGATTCCTGGGTTAAAGTCTACAAAATTGGAGAGACGTACCTACTATTTGGCGGGGAAGCCAAATATGGTATCTTTCCAAAGTCACCCAAGTTCAAGGAAGCCAGCATTGCTTTAGTTGATTCACTCGGATGTCTGCGGTCCAATGAAGGTAAAATTTATTGGTGGTACTTCTTATTTTATAACATTTATTGATGACTGTTCCAGAAATTTTTGGGTCTATTCTATAAAGACTAAGGATCATGTGATGCCTACTTTCAAAGAGTTTTAGGCCATCGTTAAAAGGGAGACGGGTAAGAAGCTACTATGTGTTCGGTCCGACAACGGTGTCGATTACATTGGTCCATTTGATGCTTATTACAGAGAGCAAGGGATACGACAACTGAAGACTCCGTCGAAGATACCTTATCTCAATGGTGTAGCGGAGTGAATAAATAGGATGCTGATGGAGAGGGTGCGGTATTTGATGTCAGAAGGTACTTGCCGGGCAGTTATTGGGGTGAGGCACTTTACAAAGCTGCTTATGTTTTTAATTTATCTCCTAGTGCTCCTTTGTAGGGTGATGTACCTGACAAAGTATGATATGACAAAGCGCCTTTATACAATCACCTGCGAGCATTTGGTTGTAAGGCCTTCATGTCTGCACCGAAGGACGAAAGATCCAAACTTGACCCAAACTTGTATGGTCTAAAGAAATCTCCAGGGCAGTCGTACAAGAAGTTTGAGTGGTTTATTGGAGAGCATGGTTATGCACGGACGACGTCGGACCTCTGTATATTTATGAGGTACTTTGCCGAGGATGATTTTATTATTTTACTGCTCTATGTTGATGATATACTACTAGTGGTTCAGATTGCCACTAGGATAGCGGAGTTGAAGCACCAACTGGGCGCGGCCTTCTCTATGAAGGATTTGGGCACAGCAAAGACTATTCTTGGGATGAAGATCAGCCGAAAGAGTGAGAGGGAGAGAGAGAGAGAGATAGAGAGTCCAAGCTGCTACACTTGTCCCAAAATAAGTATATTTACCGGATACTTCAGCGTTTCAGGATGGATGGGTCAAAGAAAGTGAGTAACCCTCTGGCAACTCACACTACCAAAAAAAAGTCAAATTAGCGACGTAAAGAAACGTCGCTAAATGACTAATAAACATCGCTAATCACTTTTAGCGACGTAATTAGCGACGTTTTACAGAAGTCGAAACTCAGCTAGTCGGTGAAAGAAAAAATGTCGCTAAACGTCGCTATACCGATATTTTTTAGCGACGTAAATATATCGCTAAATTAGAGACATTTAGAGATGCAACATCGCTAGTTAGCGACGTTCTTAAAGTCGCTAAACGTTGCTAATTAGCGACTTATTCAGCAACGTATTCAGTGACGTATTTAGCGACATATAATAACGTCGCTAAACGTTGCTAAATTTTTAGTAAAAAATAAAAAATATGTTAAAAATTACCAATCTTCCTGCAATTTATGAATTTCTAATTATAAATAGACCGGAGCAACCCTTCGTTGAATTCTCTAGGTTCGTAGACCCCTTCGGTGGAATACTCAACACCGGTAAATTAACATACATTTAATATGAATAAAAGTATCACAGTCACACAATACACACAAATATTATAGACAGACCTGGAGCAACCCTCCATTGAATTTTCTACGTACGAAATAATACAAAAAGTATATAAAATATCACAGCCACACAATACACACAAAATAAAAGTATCACAGTCACACAAAATGTATAATATAAAAGTATCACAATCACACAATAACCACAATAAAAGTATATAAAACATCACAGTATCAATCTCGAGGATATCCAATACGTTACGGCAAATACCAGTCCCTCAGATACGGCGCATAAACAACGTCTATGTGATCAATCTCCGCTATAGGTGCTGGGTGACTGGAACTCTCTGATGCTTGTCCAATAGTATGAGGCACAACTTTCTCCTTAATAACCGCTTCCAATTTAACGGCATGTGGTATCTCTTCCTCCTTAATAACCGCTTCCAATTTAACAGCAGGTGGTATCTCTTCCTCCTTAATAGTAGGAGACATCACTTTCTCCTTAACAGTAGGAGGTATCTCTCTCAAGCGACGTGCACGTGCTCAAGTCATGTGTGCCATCTGGTAGGATAGATGAAAATAAAGAATATAATTGATAACAGATATAAATATATTATCTAATATTAAATATTATATAAATTTTAGCGATGTGAACTCAAACCACAAATTGATCTCTGCCACAACTATCTATCTTAAATAAGTTGGGTTTTCTAATGATGCTAATGATGGTTTTCAAAATGAGTTGCGTCTATGTGATCAATCTCCGCTATCATGGGGATGTTAAGGTGTTCTAATGAAGCCAATTGCGTTTATGTGCTCCTTATTGGAATAATCAAATAAAGTCATTTTGTATGGTTTGTTATTGTGCCATATATGAGAAACCGTATAAAAATATGTATATGGAAATTTAGGATATAGTAGAGTAATAGAAACAAATAATAGAGGCACACAAACTAAAAAATAGCCCTTTTAATATAGCTCTCCTAAATATTTCATATGTTAGGATAAATATGAATTATCGATGGCAACTTTTAAATCTGATCCACATACCAATACAAGACTGAGGCGTCATTCGCACTCCATATATTTAACACGAGCCGAAGAGCGGAACTACTTGTGACAAATAATATCTTGTTACATGGAGACTATAAATTTTGAGTAATAGTTGAGTTGATAAAATTAAGTGGTTGAATTATAGAAAATTTATTTTATTGAATACTAAGATTATGGATGAATGTGTAGCTATATCCACAGTGTAAAAAAGATCTATGCATACCGTCTAAAAACTTATTTTTAGTTTATTGTTTTATAGGCTATTTTGTGATTTTGTTAAGTTTGTTGTTTTTTATTGGTAATTTAGAATTATTTTTGACACTTATTTTTAGTTTATTGTCTAAAAACTAAAGTTTGATAAATTTTTAGGGATATATGTAAGATTTGGATAACCTAACATAAGCTACAAAAATGACAAAAGATGTCATGAAATAAGAATTTGAGAAGCTGTCCATGTGGCACTTTTCTTCTCCGAACGAGGTTAGGTGCTCCCAGATGATGAGACGATGCAGTTCGCCTAGGAGCATTTAGAGCTTTTTAAAACATTGGTCAGTACTTAGGGAAGAATATGGCTATCACCACTATATGGGATGCAGTAGTTATTCATGCTTTCTGGCAAGTTGTAACTCTGGAAATGACTAATAAGGGGGGCTCTTCTTTTTTGTATCTCAGTTGTGTATGGTTCAAATCTAGCATAAGAGAATAGATCTCTAACAAGATATTGTAGCTCTGACAAATGTAGTTCATACCACTTGGCTCATAGGAGGGAATTTTAATAGTGTCAGGTTTAACTCAGAAAAGATTGGTGGTAATCATATCCCTGAGAGATGCCTGGAGAAGTTTTAATTCCTGCATTCACTCCTCAGGGTTGATAGAGCTCCCTGCTGTAGGAAATACCTGGTCTTGGAATAATAGAGCATCAACCAATCATAACAAATTGGAAGATGCTTGGTAATACTCAATGGATATCTCAATTTCCAGATGTGTTCACCACTTACCTCAGCACATATTGTCTAGTGATCACAGCCCTAAGTTACTTAAATTGGTGTCACGACCCGCACCCAGAATTGGGGCACGAGTATGTGGGTACGTCCAGCCTAAGCCGCAGCATCGGCGGTAGAACGCTGTCTAGGTCAAGCACTATCTAAACAATCTCGCACGAGTATCCAAGTCCATAAGGAGACACGGATAACACAATATAATATGAACAACCTACTCAATCACATAACCACAGAACGATAGGATATCGAAGAAAAGTAAAATGCAACATAAGTCTAAATCGAAATAATCTAACTCAACAATAATATCCAAATCTCAACAAAGTATGCCGGAGACAAATCCGGTACCAAAATAATCTGCTAGAAGGAACTAACTAGATAACTAGTGATTCCAGCTAGACCTCTCAGAATCACAACTGAACTACCAAGCCTAAGTCTGCAACTAATCTCCCTGTGCTCCATAAAATGTCGGACACCAGTCCTCTAAGGCATAGTCTGGAAACATATTTCCAGTCAGGAAGGAGAAAAGTACATCTCAAATAACAGTTCCATTTAATTGATATAGGCTATAAAACAATAAATAGATGACGCTAAATACTGAGAGAAGGCAATAAGTAAATGCAATGGCAATATAAAGAGACAGACAATATAAGCAATATGGTGCAGTCAGTGCATATATGAAATAAAGAGAAAGATCTACAATATCATATACAGGTGATGTAGTATATAAAAATGGAATAAAGAACTGTAACTATTCTAAGTATTTGAAATATCGGTCTATCATGTGATCGGCTTGGGACAAGATCAAGCTTGTTACATATGATGAACTATGATTCATGTAAGGTCAAGCTGACCATTTCGTTAGCTATGATGCAAGTAATGGTCAGGCTAATCATATATAATAGGCTATGAGGCATGTAATAGTCAGGCTGCACCCGACGTGAGATATGGGGTGAGCTATGATGCATATAGCATTGGGTATGATCACATAATCTACTAATATTTCCCCCCGCCCCCAACTAGTACAGTAGATCCAACCATGACACGTAACGATACACGATCAATGTCCAATGTATCATGTACGATGTCTAATATCAATATCGTATACAATGTCAATGCGATAGTCAATGTAACATCTCATGACTGCAGATCCAATCTGTATACTAGTCCGTGTAGCACAGTGTCAAGAATCAGATGTAACATTTCTAGATACTGGAATTATAGAAATTATCAAATAATTGGAAATTATTAGAGAATGTACTCACCTTGGGTCCTTAGCTGGTAATACCAATATCCTGTTCCAGAGTATCGTTTGGATGATCCAACAGTCCAATAGACATATCATAAAATATAATATTTGCATCAGAAGTTACACTAACACAATCACAATTACATTGAACTCAGGGGCTACGCTAGGTATTACACTGGTTAACTAGGGTTAAGTGCGCGTCTAATTGCGCGGGTGTCGCGTCTGTAATTGCTGTAAATTTAGACAGTCGGTGATACGGGTCTCGCCAATACGTGAGTGTACATATGGCAGACTTCTAATAATTAACAGGGTTACAGGTCTATGTAAATACGGGGTATCCGTAATTATACTCGGGTCGCCTAATACATTCATAATTATACATATTATCAATTAGCATATATCAATAATTTAATATAATACATATATATGTGTATATCAATAATTATATACAAAAATATGTATAAGTGTATATACACTAAATAGATACCACATATTTATATATATATATAACAACCATTATTTATATCTATACAAAAGAATATATATACTGAAAATATATATACGTATACCAGTAAAAATATACATATACTATATTTATATATATATATATATATAACAATTTTAATACATATACTATGTACTTGTATATATATGTATATATATATATATATATATATATATATATATATATATATATATATATATATATATATATATATATATATGTATATATATATATATATATGTATATCAATACATACATACTAGCATATACATATGCTACATATATATATGTATATATATATATACCAAAATACATAATAACATATATTATGAATACGTATATACTAATATACATGTTGAATAAATATACTAATAGAGAAATACACTATATATATGTATATGTATATACATACGTACACGCGTACGTGTACGCGAGGGGTGAGAAATTGTACCTGTGCGCGTGCACGACGACGGCGAAGACGACAACGATGACGAGGTGGTGGTCCTGGTGGTGGGGGCTGGTGGCACAGTGTGGTGATGAAGGGTGGCACTGGTGGTGTGAAGCCGGAGAAGGAGGCTGGTGGTGGTTCGTCAGTGGGAGGAGGGAGCTCGGGAGGAGGAGAGGATGATGTCAACGATAGTGGTGGGGTTGACGATGAAGACCGGCGAGTCGGTGGTCGATGGTGGTGGTATAATGGTGGCACGGGTTCGCCGGGTGAGAAGGACAGTCGGGTGGAGTGGTGATCTCCAGCGGGTGCTTGTGTGGCGGAGGGAGTATCGTGGAGGTGGCCTGGTTCGCCGGGGGAGAAGGAGGTGGTTCAATCGAGGCTTGGAGGTGGAGCGGGGTTGAGGTGGAACTCTGGAGGAACGGGGTAGTACATCCAGGGTGATGCCGACCGGAGGGGAATAGGGGAGGAGAGCAGGACTAGTTCAGTGATCGTTGTCGGCTCGCCGGGAGTGCGGGATGGTGGTGATGGTTATGATGCAGCGGGGTCGGGGAGTTGTTCGTGGCCGAAGGGAGAAGCTGGAGGGAGGCCGGGTGGAGCAGCAGTAGCAGTCGGGAAGAGGAACGGGTGGCCGGTGACTGCGGGTGGGCTCGTCGGGGAAGGAAGCAGTAGTAGCCGTGGGGAGAAGGGCTCGGCCGGGCTGGTGGCTCGTGGAGGGACGGCTCGGCCCAGTGAGATGACTGGGGAGGCCGGGCTGGAGTGATGGTGGATCGGGTGGCCGGGCCAGAGATGGCCGGAGGAAGGGGTTGTGTAGTTGGTTTCCCCCATTTTTCTTTTTAAAAGTAGGAGGAGAAGAAGAAGAAGAAGAAGAGAAGAAGAAGAAAAGAAATGGAAAAAATAGGAAAAATTCCTACGGTTGAGTGAGGAGAGAGGAGAGAGAGAGGTGGGGGCTTTCCTAGGTTTGGGGATTAGGGCATGTTGGGAAGGGTGCATTGAGAGACATCTTATTGGAGAGGTGATGGGAGGTGTGTGATGATGATGAGCCCCATTTTGAATGGGTGGCTCAGATTTGACATGAAGAAATTACTCTTATAAGAAGAGGGTTGGGTTGACTAGTCAAATATTAGGGCTTCTCCATTTGGTTGAACTAATGGGGTGTTGACACCTAATGCAACATTTGCATATGAGCCCTCTTAAATTTGGGTATTTGCACAGCACATGAAATGCTGAAAATTTGGTGGGCGATTTGGTGCTTGATGTTTTGTAGGGTGAGAGGGTGTTGTGTGTTTTATGTGGGCTTAATTAATGGGGTACTTGGATTAAATTGGGTTAAAATAGGATTAGTCAAAGTTGGTATCCCCAATTTAATTAGAAACAAATGCAAGCGATGTTCTAAAATTAATTAGAAATACATGGGACTAAAATTAAGTTAGGACACAAATATCATTAGTGAAGAAGACTCAGAGCAGAATATTACCCTAATTTGGGTTGCACGAAAAATGGGTTGAGATTGCTTCCAATTTCGATTGGAACGCACAACGATACAAAGTTAGATTTATTTAGAAATTAAATAAACATTCGCGACGAATATTGTGCGGCTAAAATGAAGCACAAGAGAGCATAATTACGAGTTACAAAAAGGTCAGAATGGAAGGCGGGCACGTCTAGGGCAAGGTTCTGAAATTTGTTGGAAGACAAAAGCCAGGGTAGCGCTCCAAATATCGAAGCAACGGTAAGGCACAACAATTAAATAAAATTATGGTAATTAATTACTACCTCAAATAATTAAATTTTAAATAAAACAATTAAATACATAATCTTATAATTCGGTCAGGTGTTCATCTAATGGGCTTCTAGGTCAAGTCTACTAGCTCAAACATTAAGAACACTGTACATAATTTATTTATAAATACACATCTCATACAATTATTTAAATTAAATACATGCAATCATTTATAAATAACTACCAAAATATTAATAATATACAAAAAGTCAAAAATACCCCTATTTTTAGAATGTGGTAGTGACAAGTCTACCCTCCTTAAAAGAATTTCGTCCTCGAAATTTAAAATCCTCAATAGTAGTATTTAATCATTATATATATTATTTTCCATCAAAATTTAAATTCATCAAACCTATAATCATAAAGTAATCCATATTGTAATTTCACAAAATTCTCAAAATTTTATGAATATAATATTTATGAAAATCCTCAAATTTAAAAAAAATTAAATTCAATTCTTATCACAATCTCCTCCAAAATTTTAAGTTCATATCTAAATACTCAAAATTTGATATCCAATCCTCTATTTAAACTCAATTAATGCACACTTTTATAAATTAAGAAATCTCATCTAAAAACAGTAATCCATGAATCCAATCGATGCATATTTATAAAATTTAAATTCTCATCTCGGAAATTAAATTCAAACACTAATCCAGTAATGATCTTATTCCTTGATTTCTTTTTCCACAAAATACTCAACAATGTGGTATTTATGGAATCTTCAAATGCAACATTCATAATATAAATTTTTAAATTCATATCTTACAATCAAATAAATATAATAATAATGTCCTAAATTTCCTCAATTTTTAATGATAAATTATATCATAATCAATAAATCATCAATTCTATCATATTAAATTCTTATCTCTTTATTTAAATTAATGATTTTTCTTAAAATTTAAGCATCTTGTCTCTCTTGTCAAGTCATAACCTCTTCCTAAATCTACTACGGTCAAACCCCCAATAATCAAGGTCTAAAAAAATTCTACCTACAGTCATACAACATACAATCTAGAGGAAACATGCATGGCTATGGTCTATTTTGTCATAGTATTGCAGTCTCTGTCAGGGTGTGCTACTAACTATATTCTACCAAGAAAATCATGAATACAAGCTACGGTACTAAGGAATCAGTCAATCAATCAAACAGAAATGACAGAAGGAAAAAAAGAACAAAACCTACTAACACGTCACCTGCAGTATCTTCTATTTCTAACATACACTTAACTCTGGCACATTCACTAACTAATTCTTATCCTTGTACACTGGTACCCATATCAACTAATCACTAGTCCACAAGATATCCATGGATATATCCACATTGCATACACCGGTCTATTGATACCTAAATCTGATACCAAGAATCTCTAATATAACCATGGTTTAATAATTCATCCAAAGTTTGATACCTCTATCCCTTTAGGTACCACAGTTTCTACTACAAGTACACTCACTGCTAGCTTTCTTACCTACTGTAATTGTTGATACTAGTTGTTCTTTTTACTCAAGTGCACGCCAAGTGCAACACAACACACTAAGTACTATTCCTTCTAATGCAACTCTAGATGGACACCCAAGTCTGTTTGCAGTGCCATCTCAAGCATTCTCAAGCCAATAGATCCTTACACATGACATCAACCACTCATATACTGTTATACGTTTCTTACCCACCGTAAAATTAATCCTCAAAATAAGATAATCAAAGTTTAACTTCTTGAATAATTTAAAATAAAATGCATATACTTCCCTCAAAATTCAAATATTTATATATCGCAATAGAATTTTAATCACTTCCCAAAAATCTTTATAGCTTTGACTATGTTTATTGAATTGAATTTTAATCCTCAAAAATTTAATAACATAGAATCTCAACTCCTTAAAATTCTTAAAAATTGAATTTTATTTCCACTCTTTAATTTTAAATCCACAAGTATACATATAAATACTCACAGTCTCTAATACTCAAGGTGCACTCAAATACACCCATTGTCTACAACTCTCAACTGTGTACTAAAATTTGTACTGTCCGAATCACTTACACTATTACTTTCAAATGATCAAAGTTTTCATCACAAGTATTTTCTCAAAAAATTTCTGTCTATATTAACTGATATACTAATCTAACATTATCATATCAGACACTTATTGTTACTAGCATATTGCTCAACTAATCCTCGATATAGAAACATTAATACTCTTGGCATGGTAACACTAACTTCATTATTAGATTACCTCATCACACTTATTAGAACCTTTCAAAGGCATGCATAGGTTTCTATATCTCGATTGATGTATACGTATCTTATCTTATTTCTTTTACAGACTGTTACACTAGTTTGTGATACTCTTCATACCTTGCATGATCCATATTGATATTCCTCAACCCATGGCATATTATTAATACCTTTTATGCATGTATATTTCTTTACTCTTAACACCCCTAAGTATCAATCATCAAATTTGAATATTATGCTCCATTAATCTTTAACACAATTCCTTGATACTTATTTGTTTATCTAGATTATCCAATTACATAAATTAATGACTATCCAGGACTGGCATGCTGATTCTGATAATTACTATTGGAACCTTTACTGATACACTTTTCTCCTTCTATCTATAGTACCAATACTAATAATAATGACACATTATCATAGAGCCATTGTTACAAGGCACTACGCTATGGATTAACTCTAGATTAATGCCTACTGCTCACATGTCCAACTAAGAAACACTTATAACGAACAGGTCACACTCAGTCAACACTAATACAAGAAACAAACATAATTATAAGTCACTAATTATCATATTTAATAAGGAATCCTCAAAGAATAGAAGCTCAAAAAGGAACTAGATTAAGGACTGAAGGTATTTCTACTGCTAGTAAAGAAAAAAAGCGATGGAACAAGGTCCTATCATAACAAAATAGATAAGTATTGAGATGATACTTTAAGATACAACCTGATAATCATACACGTCTGTCAGAAATTATGACACTCAGAATCATCTCCACGCTAGTAAGCATAGATGCGATAAACGACAGGTTCCGTAACTAAGGTATGCAATTATATAATCATGTCATCTAGAATCCTCGCCACGCCAACCGGTATGGCTGCGAGAAACTCTAGATTCATAACTAAGATATGTACATCCGAAGTTAGGTTCCTACGTTCTCGTTACGACAGCTAATATGGCTACGATAAACTCTAGGTTCTATAACCAAAGTAGACATTTTACCTTTCTCACTGTTCTTATCAATATATGTCATCAAATGATATCATAAATTTTAGCCCATAAAATTCAACTTGATATGAAATCAACTCAACAACGATACCAAAAATTAAAGTTAACAACTGGTCAACAAGAATCAAACTCAATATCAACAAGCAAGAACAGATGAAAACAAAGGGGGAAGGATTTAAATTGGAATTCATAATGAGATTCTCAAGGGTCATCCCAGAAATCTCTCAAATAATTCGTGATTGAGTATCCTCTCTCATACTAGTATCATATGTCCTATATTCTATAGCAGGCACGTAGTAGTACAACTAGGACGTCGTACTACCACGACATCGCACAACTTGCGAAGTCAGACCTGCATGGGCCACCACTAAAAATATGTCATGACCCGCACCCAGAATTGGGACACGAGTACGTGGGTACGTCCAGCCTACGCCGCAGCATCGGCGATAGAACGTTGTCTAGGTCAAGTACTATATAAACAATCTCGCACGAGTATCTAACTCCATAAGGAGACACGGATAACACAATATAATATGAACAACATACTCAATCACATAACCACAGCAAGATAAGATGTCGAAAAAAATAAAATATAACACAAGTCTAAATAGAAATAATCTAACTCAAAAATAATATCCAAATCTCAACAATGTATGCCGGAGACAAATCCGGTACCAAAATAATCTGCTAGAAGGAACTAACTAGATAACTAGTAATTTCGGCTAGACCTCTCGGAATCACAACTGAACTACCAAGCCCAAGTCTGCAGCTAATCTCCCTGTGGTCCATAAAATGTCAGACACCAGTCCTCTAAGGCATAGTCTGGAAACATATTTCCAGTCAGGAAGGAGCAAAGTACATCTCAAATAATAGTTTCATTTAATTGATATTGACTATAAAATAATAAATAAATGATGCTAAATACTGAGAGAAGGCAATAAGTAAATGCAATGACAATATAAAGAGACAGACAATATAAGCAATATGGTGCAGTCAGTACATATATAAAATAAAGAGAAAGAGCTACAATATCATATACAAGTGATGTAGTATATGAAAATGGAATGAAGAACTGTAACTATTCTAAGTGTTTGAAATATCGGTCTATCATGTGATCGGCTTGGAACAAGATCAGGCTTGTTACATATGATTAGCTATGATTCATGTAAGGTCAGGCTAACCATTTGGTTAGCTATAATGTAAGTAATGGTCGGGCTAATCATATATAACAGGCTATGAGGCATGTAATGGTCAGGATGCACCCGACGTGAGATGTGGGGTGAGTTATGATGCATGTAGAGTTGGGTATGATCACATAATCTACTAATATTTCCCTTCGCCCCCAACTAGTACAGTGGATCCAACCATGACACATTACGATACACGATCAATGTCCAATATATCATGTAGGATGTCTAATATCAATATCGTGTACAATGTCAATACGATAGTCAATGTAACATCTCATGACTGCAGATCCAATCTGTATAATAGTCCGTGTAGCACAGTGTCAAGAATCAGATGTAACATTTCTAGATACTAGAATTATATAAATTATCAAATAATTGGAAATTATCAGAGAATGTACTCGCCTTGGGTCCTTAGCTGGTAATACCAATATCCTGTTCCACAGTATCGTCTGGATGATCCAACAGTCCTATAGACATATCATAAAATATAATATTAGCATCAGATGTTACACTAACACAATCACAAATACATTAAACTCATGGGCTACACTAGGTATTATACTGGTCAACTAGGGTTAAGTGCGCGTCTAATTACGCAGGTGTCGCATCTGTAATTGCTGTGAATTCAGACAGTCGGTGATACGGGTCTCGCCAATACGTGAGTGTACATATGGTAGCCTTCTAATAATTAACATGGTTACAGGTCCATGTAAATACGGGGTTTCCGTAATTACACTCGGGTCGCCTAATACATTCATAATTATACATATTATCAATTAGCATATATTATTAATTAAATATAATACATATATATGTGTATACCAATAATTATATACAAAAATATGTATAAGTGTATATACACTAAATAGAATTTTTATACTATATACATATGTTTATATATTCATACCACATATTTATATATATATATAACAACCATTATTTATATGTATACAAAAGAATATATATACTGAATATATATATACGTATACCAGTGAAAATATACATATACTATATTTATATATATATATATACCAATTTTAATACATATACTATATACTTGTATATATATATACATATGCTACATATATATATGTATATATATATATACCAAAATACATAATAACATATATTATGAATACGTATATACTAATATACATATTGAATAATAGAGAAATACACTATATATATGTATATGTATATACATACGTACACGCGTACGTGTACGCGAGTGGGGAGAAACTGTTCCTGTGTGCATGTACGACGACGGCGAAGACGACGACGACGACGACGAGGTGGTGGTCCTGGTGGTGGGGGCTGGTGGCACAGGGTGGTGATAAAGGGTGGCACTGGTGGTGTGAAGCCGGAGAAGGAGGCTGGTGGTGGTTCATCAGCGGGAGGAGGGAGCTCGGGAGGAGGAGAGGATGATGTCGATGATGGTGGTGGGTTTGACGATGAAGTTCGGCAAGTCGATGGTCGATGGTGGTGGTATAATGGTGGCACGGGTTCGTCGAGGGAGAAGAAGAGTCGGGTGGAGTGGTGATCTCCGACGGGTGCTCATGTGGCGGAGGGTGTATCCTGGAGGTGGACGGGTTCGCCGGGGGAGAAGGAGGTGGTTCAGGCGAGGCTTGGAGGTAGAGTGGGGTCGAGGTGGAACTCTGGAGGAACAGGGTGGTGCTGCTGGGGTGATACCGACCGGGGGGGAAGAGGGGAGGAGTGCAGGACTGGTTTAGTGATCAGTGTCGGCTCGCTGGGAGTGCGGGATGGTGGTGATGGTTCTGATATAGCGGGGTCGGGGAGATGTTCGTGGCCGAAGGGAGAAGCTTGAGGGAGGTCGGGTGGAGTAGCAGTAGCAGTCGGGAAGAGGAGCGGGTGGCCGGTGACTGCGGGTGGGCTCGCCGGGGAAGGAAGCAGTAGTAGCCGTGGGGAGAAGGACTCGGCCGGGCTGGTGTCTCGTGGAGGGACGGCTCGGCTGAGGTGAGATGACTGGGGAGGCCGGGCTGGAGTGATGGTGAATCCGGTGGCCGGGTCAGAGATGGCCGGAGGAAGGGGTTGTGTAGTTGGTTTCCCATATTTTTCTTTTTAAAAGTAGGAGGGGAATTGAAGAAGAAGAAGAAGAAGAAGAAGAGAAGAAGAAAAAAAGGAAAAAATGGGAAAAATTCCTACAGTTGAGATATGAGGGAGAAGAGAGAGAGAGGTGGGGGATTTCCTAGGTTTGTGGATTAGGGCATGTTGGGAAGGGTGCATTGAAGACACATCTTATATGAGAGGTGATGGGAGGTGTGTGGTGATGATGAGCCCCATTTTGAATGGGTGGCTCAGATTTGACATGAAGAAATTACTCATGCAATGAGAGGGTTGGGCTGACTAGTCAAATATTAGGGCTTCTCTATTTGGTTGAACCAATGGGGGTGTTGACACCTAATGCAACATTTATAAATGAGCCCCCTTAAATTTGGGTATTTACACAGACACATAAAATGATAAAAATTTGGTGGGTGATTTGGTGTTTGGTGTTTTGTAGGGTGAGAGGGTGTTGTGTGTTTTATGTGGGCTTAATTAATGGGGTACTTGGATTAAATTGGGTTAAAATATGATTAGTCAAAGTTGGTATTCCCAATTTAATTAGAAACAAATGTAAGCGATGTTCTAAAATTAATTAGAAATACATGGGACTAAAATTAAGTTGGGACACAAATATCATTAGTGAAGAAGACTCAGAGCAGAATATTACCCTAATTTGGGTTGCACAAAAAATGGGTCAAAATTGCCTCCAATTTCGATTGGAATGCACAACGATACAAAGTTAGATATATTTAGAAATTATATAAATGTCTGCGACGAATATTATGCGGCTAAAATGAAGCACAAGAGAGCATAATTACTAGTTACAAAAAGGTCAGAATGGAAGGCGGACACGTCTAGGGCAATGTTGTGAAATTTGTTGGAAGGCAAAAGCTAGGGTAGCGCTCCAAATATCGAAGCAACGGTAAGGCACAATAATTAAATAAAATTATGGTAATTAATTACTACCTCAAATAATTAAATTCTAAATAAAATAATTAAATGCATAATCCTATAATTCGGTCAGGTGTTCATCTAGTGGACTTCTATGTCAAGTCTACTAGCTCAAACATTAAGAACACTATACATAATATATTTATAAATACACATCTCATACAATTATTTAAATTAAATACATGCAATCATTTATAAATAACTACCACAATATTAATAATATACAAAAAGTCAAAAATACCCCTATTTTTAGAATATGGTAGTGACTTGGTGCCACAAGATAGCAGGGTCAGGAAAATACATCCTTACAGATACGCAAACCACTGGATCATGAAGTCTGGCTATGGGGAAAACATCATTGATGTCCTAACCCCAGGGCAGAAATCCTAACCCTAATCCTAACCCCAGGGCAGAAACTCTAACCCTAACCCTAACCCTAGGTCCTGATCCCAGGTCTTGTCAGTTTTGGGTTAGGGTTGGTGTCACATGTGTGTGTATCGTGTCTGTGTCAGTGTCATGTGTGTCCTATGAGAGAAGAAAGAGAAATAAAGAGAGAGAGAGAGAGTTAGGGTTTACCTAGAGGAGGAGGAGGAGGGCGACGTCGGAGGACGAGGGGTATGCCGGATGAGGAGGAGGAGGAGGGGGACGCCCATCGTCGGTCGCCAGAGAGGGGGGGACGCTGGTTTTAAAATTTTGGAAAATTTCGACAGAAGGGGGAAATCGGAATCGATCCCTAATTATTAAAATTTTAGCGATGTTTAGCGACGTCAACTAATGACGTCGCTAAAATATATATTTTACGACGTTGTAAACATCGCTAAAGACGTCGCTAAATATTGAAAATATAAACGTCGCTAATTACGTCGCTAAATATCGCTAATTTATAAAATTCAGCGACGTATAGACGTTGCTAAACACGTCGCTAAATATTTTAAAGATTAATGTCGCTAAATTATAAAATTTAGCGACGTTTGGTGACCTTAGATAACTTATAGCGACTATTCTTGTAAAAAAATAAATTTTAGTCGCTAAACGTCGCTATATGTCGCCAAACAGCGACGTTTAGCGAAGTTATTCTTTGGAGTCGCTGATAGCGACATTTTTTTTTAACGTCGTAAAAAATGTCGCTAATCCCGCTAATTTTTCTAGTGTCACTTTAAGTTCACTGAGGAGCAGTGACCATCGACCGAGGACGAGAAGGAAGATATGTAGCCAGTTCCAAATGCCTTAGCTGTGGGGAGTCTCATGTATGCTGTGGTATATACGAGGCCAGACATCGCTTACACAGTTTTACAGTTACCAGGTATACTATCAATCCTGGAAGGGTACATTGGAGTGCGGTCAAGTGGATTCTACGGTACCTTCAGGGCACTGTCGATTGGAGACTTTTTTTTGGTGGTGAAGAGCCGAAGCTGGTTGGGTATACCGATGCTGATATGGCAGGAGATGTAGACACGAGATGATCGACTTTGGGCTATGTGATGATGTTTGCTGGTGAAGCGGTATCATGACAGTCGCAGTTGTAGAAGTGTTTTGCCTTGTCGATGAAAGAGGAAGAATACATTGCGGCGACGAAGGCTTGCAAGGAGTTATTATGGATGAAGAAGTTACTGCAGGAAATAGGACTAAAGCAAGAGCAGAACCCTTTGCATTGCGATAGCCAGAGTGCAATCACCTTGTGAAGAATCAGACATTTCATAGCCGGTTCAAGCACATTGATATTCGGTATCATTTGATACGAGATGTGGTTGAAAAGAAGCAAGCGACGCTTCAGAAGGTTCATACGGATGACAACGGAGCAGACATGTTGATAAAAATTCTTCCAAGGAGATAGTTTGAGTACTACAGGGGGATCGATGACGATCCTCTCCACATAGTTGTGAAGAAAAAGATTTGTTGGAGTGGGTGGGGTTCCCAACCTATTTAGAAAATATTCCGGAATTGGATTGAGTATTCCTACATATAATAGGAATACCTCAATATATTTGGATTAGATATTCCTACATATAATAGGAATATGTCAATGGATTTAGATTTGGATTGGATATTCCTATATATAATAAGAATATGTCAATGGATTTAGATTTGGATTTGGTATTCATATATATAATAGGAATACTAGTTGTGGGTTTGAGACTATATATTAGGTGTCTCCTAACCCTAAAACATATCGCATATCTCAAAAGAAATTGCAAAAGGAGGCAAGGGTGTTTTTACAACATTGAAATGAGAGAGGAAGAGATTGAAGGCTATTTCTAAGATAAGATAGGTTTCGGATAATTCTTTTCTCGTCATCTCCGTTCTTCGTTTGGCTGTGATCTATTTTCTATTCCAAAGAGATGTGGTGATCCGTTTGGATCGGTGAGAAATTTGTAAGGAGTCGGTATATTTCTTATTCCATTAGTGAAGGCTTTTCAGGGTTGGACTACGATCGTCCGGTAGTTTTTTCTATTTGGATTTTTCACTTAAAAATCTCCGTTTCTGCGATTTGTGTTTGACTTTTTTTTTATTTGTGTGCTTTTGTTTGGTTCTCTCACAGGACATCTTGATTTGGGGAACGATTTCGGCATTTTTGTTCCTAACAAGTACCTCCATAGAGGTTTCATCTGTATACTAAAAACTGTGAGTTCGTGAAGAAAGAAAATTAGAAAGCTAGAATTGAAACTATAAGGATATTGAAAATTTTCTTTATCTGGTGGACCGTATATCCATTTGTCTTTGCTTGCTCACATGGGCATATTAAGTTTCCCCTTGACTTAGATTGACAGGGGCGTCTACATAAATATGTATTGTCTGATTTAAATCGTATTTAGACTTTTTAAAAATAAAGTAAATTTTTACCAAAGTTTATTAAAGTCTATTTATCAGTAAATAATTACTTGCGTTATGTCCGTACTAATATTTAACAAAATCTTTCCATAATCCCCACATCTTTTTCCTTCCTTTATATCATAATATTCCATATGTAAAGACAGCTGAGTTTCTATATATTTACTGATGCGTCTACTGAGTTATGGCACAGGCGGCTCAGTCATATCAGCGAGAAGGGGATGAGCTACTTGGTGAATAGGAAGGTGATTCTAGGGTTAAAGTCTACAAAATTAGAGAGATGTACCAACTGTTTGGCAGGGAAGAAAAATATGGTGTCTTTCCAAAGTCACCCAAGTTCAAGGAAGCTGACATTGCTCGAGTTGATTCACTCGGATGTCTGCGGTCCAATAAAGGTAAAATTTATTGGTGGTGCTTCTTATTTTATAATATTTATTGATGACTATTTCATGAAGGTTTGGGTCTATTCCATAAAGACTAAGGATCATGTGCTGCCTACTTTCAAAGAGTTTCAGGCCATCGTTGAAAGGGAGATGGGAAAGAAGCTACTATGTGTTCGGTCCGACAACGGTGGTGAGTATATTTGTCCATTTGATGCTTATTGCAGAGAGCAAGGGATACGACACCAGAAGACTCCGTCGAAGATACCTTGCCTCAATGGTGTAGCGAAGCAAATGAACAGGACACTGATGGAGAGGGTACGGTATTTGATATCAGAAGGTACTTGCCGGGAAGCTATTGGGGTAAGATACTTTACAAAGCTGCTTATGTTTTTAATTTATCTCCTAGTGCTCCTTTGCAAGGTGATGTGCCTGACAAAATATGTTACAAAAAAGAGCCTTCATACAATCACCTGCGAGCGTTTGGTTGTAAGGCCTTCGTGTATGTACTGAAGGACGAAAGATCCAAACTTGACCCGAATACGAGACGATACGCCTTTGTCGGGTACGTCGGGATTAGTTTGGCTATAGACTCTATGATCCAATAGGAAGAAAACTCTATAGAATTAGGGACATTATTTTTGTCGAGGATTAGACCATGACCAACACTCAGGATTTTGTGATGCCTTCTGAGGCTAAGGAATTGCCTGAGTTAGAGTCATTTTGCTTCTAGCATTTTTCAGAGGACATCTCAGAGGATCTAGTTATGGGGGAGCCAGTACATGGAGTTGCTCCCAACCTTGATCATCAGCCTACTGATGGTGGTCAGGGTGACCTTCAAGAGGATGAGCATACCGAGAAGGTAATTCCTGAAGGGGAGGAGGTTGTTGATATAAAACCAACACCTATGGTTCCATTGAGGAGCAACAATAAAGAGCATCGACCATCTACAAGATACTCACCTGTTGAGTTTGTTCTACTGACTAACGGGGAAGAGCCCAAAAGTTTTGCAGAGGCAATGGAAGACGAATACATGCAGGAGTGGATGGAGACTATACAGAAGGAGATGGTTTCTTATAGGCCAACTCCACTTATGATCTAGTACGATTATCAAAAGGAAAGAAGGCTTTGAAAAATTAATGGATGTTCAGAGTGAATCAGACAAATGATGTTACTCACCCTCGATACAAAGAGAGGACGGTAGTTAAAGGCTACGGTCAGCAGAAGGGCATAGATTATAATGATATATTTTTGCTAGTCGTCAAGCAGTAATCTATTCGGGTAGTGCTAGCATTGGCAGCCAGTTTTGACTTGAAGGTCGAACAGATGGACGTGAAGACGATATTACTCCACGGTGATCTTGAGGAGTAGTTGTACATTGAGCAGCCAGAGGCATTCTGTGAAAAGGGCAAGTCACACTTGGTCTACCGATTAAGGAAGAGCTTGTATGGTCTAAAGCATGCTCCAGGGCAGTGGTACAGGAAGTTTGAGTCGTTTATGGGAGAGCATGGTCATGCACGGATGACGTCGGACCTCTGTATATTTGTGAGGTACTTTGCCGAGGATAATTTTATTATTTTACTTCTCTATGTTGATGATATGGTACTAGTGGGTCGAAATGCCACTAGGATAGCAGAGTTGAAGCGCCAACTGGGCACGACCTTTTCTATGAAGGATTAGGGCACAATAAAGACTATTCTTGTGATAGAGATCAGCCGAGAGAGAGAGAGAGAGAGAGAGAGAGAGAGAGAGAGAGAGAGAGAGAGAGAGAGAGAGAGAGATTCCAAGCTGCTACACTTGTCCCAAAATAAGTACATTCATCGGGTACTTCAGCATTTCGGGATGGATGGGTCAAAAAAAATGAGTAACCCTCTTGCAACTCACTTTAAGTTCACTGAGGAGAAGTGTCCATCGACCGAGGATGAGAAGAAAGATACGTAGCGGGTTCCATATGCCTCAGCTGTGGGGAGTCTCATGTATGCTATTATGTGTACGAAGCCAGACATCACTCACTCAGTTTTACAGTTACCAGGTATACTATCAATCCTGGAAGGGTATATTAGAGTACGATCAAGTGGATTCTTCGATACCTTCAGGGCACTGCTTATTGGAGACTTTCTTTTGGTGCTAAAGAGCAGAAGCTGGTTAGGTATACCGATGCTGATATGGCTGGAGATGTAGACACAAGACGATCAACTTTGGGCTATGTGATGATGTTTGCTGGCAAAGCAGTATCATGGCAGTCGCGGTTGTAGATGTGTGTTGCCTTGTCGACGACAGAGGAAGAGTACATTACGGCGACGAAGGCTTGGAAGAAGTTGGTGTGGATGAAGAAGCTGCTGCAGGAAATGGGACTAAAGCAAGAGCAGTACCATTTGCTTTGCGATAGCAAGAGTGCAATTCACATTGTGAAGAACAAGATATTTCATAGCCGGTTCAAGCACATTGATATCTAGTATCATTTGATACGGGATGTGGTTGAAAAGAAGCAAGCGACGCTTCAGAAGGTTCATACGGATGACAACGGAGCAGACATGTTGACAAAAATTCTTTCAAGGAGAAAGTTTGAGTACTGCAGGCAGATCGTCGGGATGATGACCCCCTCCATATAGTTGTGAAAGGAAATATTTGTTGGAGTGGGTGGGGCTCCTAACCTAATTGGAAAATATTCCATAGTTGGATTAAGTATTCCTACATATAATAGAAATACCTCAATATATTTGGATTGGCTTTCCTACATATAATAGGAATATGTCAATGGATTTAGATTTAGATTGGATATTCCTATATATAATAGGAATATATCAATGGATTTGGATTTGTATTGGATATTCCTATATATAATAGGAATACTAGTTGTGGATTTGGGGCTATATATTAGGTGTCTCACAACCCTAAAACATATCTCATATCTCAAAAAATATTGCAAAATGAGGCAAGAGTATTTTTACAATATTGGAATGGGAGAGGAAGAGATTGAAGGCTATTTCGAAGAGGAGATCGGTTTCGGGTAATTATTTTCTCGTTATCTTCGTTCTTCGTTTCGTTGTGATCTATTTTCTATTCCAAAGAGTGTGGTGATCCGTTTGTATCGGAGAGAATTTTGTAACGAGTCGGTATATTTTTTATTCAGTAAAATAATAAAATTATAAAATTATAAGCATTAAAATGATAAAATTATCCTTTGCAAATACCTCACAAATATACAGAGGTCAGAATGCCACTAGGATAGCGGAGTTGAAGCCCAACTGGGCGCGACCTTCTCTATGAAGGATTTGGGCACAACAAAGACTATTCTTGGGATGGAGATCAGCCGAGAGAGAGAGAGAGAGAGAGAGAGAGAGTCAAAGCTGCTACACTTGTCCCAAAAGAAGTACATTCACCGGGTACTTTAGTATTTCTGGATGGATGGGTCAAAGAAAGTGAGTAACCCTCTTGCGGCTCACTTTAAGTTCACTGGGGAGTGGAGTCCATCTACTGAGGATGAGAAGGAAGATTTGGAGTTGGTTCTATATGCCTCAGCTGTGGGGAGTCCCATGTATGCTATGGTGTCTACGAGGCAGACATTGCTGACGCAGTTGCACAGTTAGCAGGTATATCTTTAATCCAAGAAGGGTAATTGGAGTGCGGTCAAGTGAATTATACGATACCTTCAGGGCACTGCCGATTGGAGACTCTCTCTTTGTGGTGACGAGCCGAAGTTGGTTGGGTATACCGATGCTGATATGACTGGAGATGTAGACACGAGACGATCGACTTCAGACTATATGATGATGTTTGCTGGTGGAGCAGTATTGTGGCAGTCACAAATACAGAAGTTGATGACAGAGGTAGAGTACATTGCAACGATGGAGGCTTGCATGGTGTTGTTGTGGATAAAAAAGTTGCTGCAGGAAATGGGGCTAAAGCAAGAGCAATACTCTTTGCTTTGCGATAGCCAGAGTGCAATTCACCTTGTGAAGAACTAGACATTTCATAGTCGGTCCAAGCACATTGATATCTGATATCATTTGATACGGAATATGGTTGAAAAGAAGCAAGCGGCACTTCAAAAGGTTCATACGATAACGGAGCAGACATGTTGACAAAAATTATTCTAAAGAGAAAGTTTGAGTACTGCAGGGGGATCGTCGGGATGACGACCCCCTCCATATAGTTGTGAAGGAAAATATTTGTTGGAGTGGGCGGGGTTCCCAACCTATATGAAAAATACTCAAGAGTTGGATTGAGTATTCCTGCATATAATATAAATACCTGAATATATTTGGATTGGGTATTCCTACATATAATAGGAATATGTCATTGGATTTAGATTTAGATTGGATATTCCTACATATAATAGGAATATGTCAATGGATTTTGATTTAGAGTGGATATTCCTACATATAATAGGAATATGTCAATGGGTATTCCTATATATAATAGGAATACTAGTTGTGGATTTGAGGCTATATATTAGGTGTCTCATAGCCCTAAAACATATCTCATATCTAAAAAAAATATTGCAAAAGGAGGCAAGAGTGCTTTTACAACATTGGAATAAGAGAGGAAGAGATTGAAGACTATTTCGAAGAGGATATCAGTTTCGGGTAATTTTTTCTCGTTATCTCCGTTCTTCGTATGGTTGTGATCTATTTTCTATTTCAAAGAGTTGTGGTGATCCGTTTGGATCGGTGAGAAGTTTGTAAGGAGTCGGTATATTTCTTATTCGATTAGTGGAGGCTTTTCAGGGTTGGACTCCGATCGTCCCGTTATTTTTTTCATTTAGATTTTTCACGTAAAAAATTTCGTGTCTGCGATTTGTGTTTGACGTTTTTTTTTTTTTTTTTTTTTTTTTTTTTTGCTTGGTTCTCTCGCAGGACATCTTGATTTGGGGAACGATTTTCGTGTTTTCGTTTCCAACAAGTACCTCCATAGAGGTCTCATCTGTATACTAAAAACTGTGAGTTCGTGAAGAAGGAAAATTAGAAATCTAGAATTGAAACTGTAAGGATATTCAAACTTTTTCTTTATCTGGTGGACCATATATCCATTTGTCTTTGCTTGCTCACATGGGCATATTGAGTTTCCCCTTGAATTAGATCAATAGGGGCTTCTACATAAATATGTATTGCCTGATTTAAATCGTATTTAGACTTTTTTAAAATAATGTAAATTTATACCAAAGCTTATTAAAGTCTATTTATTAGTAAATAATTACTTGTGTTATGTCCGTACTTATATTTAACAAAATCTTTCCATAGCGATAAACAATATCCCCACATCTTTTTCCTTCCTTTATTATCATAATATTCAATATGTAAAGACAGCTGAGTTTCTATATATTTGCCAAATCTCTTCTTTAAACCATTCCATATAAGCCATATATTATTACTTTTGACTCTTTTCCATGGACGGTCACCTATATAAATTCATATATCCTCCTTTGATGATGTAGGAGCGCAGCAGCAAGCTAGACGTCGATATGAACCCTCTCAATGATGACATCTTGGTCAACATCCTAGCAAGACTGCCGGCAAGTATTCTGTATCGCCGCATGAGGTACGTTTGCAAGCAATGGTTTCGTTTAATAACCGGCGACCCTTCCTTTGCCTATGCTCATCTCACTCTATCACAATCACAATCTCAATCTGGCCTAGTGCTTGAAAGTAGTCAGGTTCACCGTTGCAGTAGTGAAAATATAGACCACATAATGACTGTGGACAATGATCTGAAAGTTACAGAAGACGTGCTCGGCCTTGGTTCATGTAACGGCCTCCTCCTCCTCCTCGGAATGACGGACAGAAGTCGGTGTACAATCGTGATACTAAACCCGGTTACTGGACGACGCTCAACTCTTCCTCCTGTGCCTTCCAGCATTAGTCACTCCTTTGAATTGGGGGGTGGCATAGCCTTCAACCCTTTGACTAAGGAATATAAAGTGGTTATGTTATTGCACACCTTTCATCCGGAGAATACCTGGTGTTGCTACATCCTTACCCTTGGCAGCGGCAGGATTAGTCAATGGAGAAGGCTCCATGATTTAGTCAATTATAGCCAACAATTACAACAATTACTACCATTACCTGATCTTCATTTTCTTCCTTCTATCTTGGTTACTTCTTCTCATCTTAATTGGCTAGTTATCCAACAATTACCTACCAGTCATATACTCTCTCTTGATGTTACTGCACACGACTTGAAATTTTGGCGGATCGAGTTCAACCAAGAAATGAAGACTGGACTTCATTTTAATCTCATGGACATGAGAGGAGGTTTAGGGGTTGCACTGATAAATAGGGATAATGATCATGTTATATGGGCCCTTGATCAAGACAAGTACTCGGAAAATAAAATCTGGACAAAGCAACTTGTCATCCCAGATAACGAACTAACAGAGCTAATATTTGATTTTGCGCCACTGCCTATAAGAATTCAAAGGCTAACAAGTGGTGAGGAGGTCATCACCTTCAGAATCTTTACTGCCACAGGGACTTCCTACTACACTTACTTCACTCGTGATCCGAAACAAGGCCTGGTGAGTTGCCTGACAGATGACTTGCTCCTACCACCTGGCAACCATGAAAAAGTCAAAAATAGTTTCGCGCATGTACACGTTGATAGTCTGGTCTCATGGTAAGCAGCAGCAAACTGAAGCAAAGACAGATGGAGCTAGGGATAACTATATGCATAATGTTTGCACTTTTACTATTTATTTTGACTTCTTCCTCTCTCTCTCTCTCTCATTCATATTTGTCAAGTTTATTATGTAACAGGATTGGATCAGAATGAAGTATAATGTGACAAATGAAATTTGAGATGATACTCTATGATTTCTCTTACTTTCGTTTTAGTTTCATGTTGGGAGAGATTTGGATGGGGATATTCAAGCCATGTCAACATTGTTGAATATTATGAAGTATCCTTCTCCATGCGGTTTGAATCCCTTAATGATCTAGAATTTGTGATAGATAATGGACCATGGAAGATTAATAAATACTTGCCACTTTTTGAGAGATGCCTCCCCAACAAGCTCTCTAAGAAATACTCATTTTCTAAAGGAGAATTCTGAATTCAATCCCATGGCCTTTATGTCAATCTCCTCACCATTGAATTCATCACCGCAACTGCGGCTTGATTAGGAGAAGGTAGACCTCCTACACTGGCTGAAGCTGCAAACTAGAGCCAGTTTGCAAGGGCCAGGGTGTTGATTGACATTACTACTCCGCTCTCCAGAAGGCGGAAGGTTCCTATGGGTAACAACTCTTTCTGCAATGTCGATCTCAAATATGAGAGGCTTACAAAATTGTCAATTTTGTGGTTGTCTCGGCCATGGGGTCAAGAAATGCAAAACCCATAAGGACTTTGAAGCTATGTTTGGAGAGAAATGGTCGGATGACTCAAAAAATCATGTCTCTAATATCTTGAAGAATCAATTGGATCTTTTGTATGGGCTAACCATGCAGCAAAATTTAAGAAGTTGTTGAAGACCAACGTTGATCGAGGGTTTCCCCACTAAATCATCGAGCTCTCCATTATCCCACTGCCCTATTGTGGTAGGATCATCTACCACTGATGTTGTTCAATCTGAATCAACCGATAATGCTATGGTGATCGACTCTGCTACCATGGCTATGCAGAAAGATCATTACTTTTTCCATGAAATGCCCATCAACCGCTCAGACTTCCAGAACACAATAGCGGTGACGGTTACCGGCGAAGTTCACAAGCAGTCAGTTATTGCCAATGCTACTACCACAACCAAACAGTAGACAGAGAGGCCTATTTTTTTCTCTACTGTTGGGGTATTCAAAGATACCACTTTACGGGGATTGAGATAGCTTGTCCTCTTAACAAGGAAGCTATTTTGATTGAAAGTTTAGCTTATCCGATGAACACGGAGGCTATGATTCCACTTTGTAGAATACAAAGATAACACAAAAAATATTTGATTTTAGGGGCTGAATAGAGTCACCTTGTTTCTTTGCTAGCTTAAATTTTTTTTTTCATCCACATTTTACTTTAACCATTTGCTTACATAGCTATATATATAGGGCTCAAGATACATCAAGAGTAATGAATATGACTCTTAATTTTCCTAAATACATTCATGTATGCAACAATGAACTTGATTATTCCTAGATTCATTCATGCATAGATTCATCTAGACATGCAACAATGAATTTGGTTAACATTTCCAACAATGCCTCCCGTAAACCAAATTGCTTTTGACTCCTAAAGCTTCAATATTTCTTCTGAATACTTGTCCTCCTAGAGGTTTTGTAAACACATCTGCAAGTTGATCTTCAGTTCTGCAATATTCAATGTTAATTTCACCTTCATGAACAAGTTCCCTTAGGAAGTGAAATCGTATGCGAATATGTTTTGTCCTTCCATGTACAACTGGATCCTTTGAGATAGAGATAGCTGATTTGTTGTCACAAAAAATTGTTGTTGGTCATTTTTGCTTGAACTTCATGCTTTCTTAAACACCTTTTAGCCAAATACTTTGACATGCTGTAGAAGATGCAGCAATATACTCTGCTTCTGTAGTAGAAAGTGCCACAATTGGTTGCTTCTTTGAACTCCATGAAATTGCTCCGCTGCCAAGGTTGAAGACATAACCAGAAGTGCTTCGAGAATCATCAATACTTTCTCCCAAATCACTGTCAGTAAAACCGACAAGTTTGACAGGAACATTAGCTTGATAGTAAATGCCATAGTCAGTAGTTCCCTTGACATATCGTAATATTCTTTTGGCCGTTTCCCAATGATTTGAATAAGGCTTCTCCATGAACCGGCTCACCAGACTTACTGCATACACAATGTCTGGTCTTGTGGCAGTCAAATACATCAAATTTTCTACTAAGCTTCGGAACATAGTAGAATTAACAAGCTTGCCTTCACCATCTTTACTTAATTTTATTCCAAGTAAGCATGGAGATGAGACAGGATTTGCATTCTCCATATTAAACTTCTCCAAAATTTTTTTTGCATAGCTTTCTTGTGAAATGAAGATACCTTTCTTGGATTAATGAGCCTCAATACCAAGGAAATGATGTAGTTCTCCTAAGTTAGTCATTTTAAATTCTTTCATCATGGAAAGCTTGAATTCCCTCAGCATTTCCATATTGTTTCCTGTGAAGATAAGATCATCAACATAAAGACTTATTATAATAAAGCTTCCATCTGGTCTTTCTTTGGTGTAAAGAGTATGCTCATATGGATATTTTTGAAATCCATGCTTCTCAAAGTATAAGTTGATACGACTGTACCAAGCTCTTGGAGATTGTTTAAAGCCATATAAAGCTTTCTTTAATTTGTAGACTGTCTTTTTCTCCTTTCTTCACAAAGCTAAGAGGTTGCTCAAGATAAATCTCTTCTTCAAGGATGCCATTTAAGAATGTCGACTTCACATCCATTTGGAATATTTTTCAACTATTTTGAGCTGCAAGAGATACCATTAGTCTAACAGTTTTAATTCTGAAAACAGGTACAAAAACTTATGTATAGTCTTCTCCTTCTTTCTTCTTGTATCATTTTGCTACGAGCCTTGCTTTGTACTTGTTGGTTGAATCATCAGGATTCTTCTTGATTTTGTACACCCATTTTACACCAATGGAAATCTTGTTTGGTGGAAGATCTGTGAGCTCACGTATCATTCTTCTCAATAGACTTTAACTCCTCCTTCATTGCTTGCCTCCAAGTTTCTTCCTTATTTGCATCTTCAAATAAAATTGGATCTTCTCCTACAAAGAAAGCAAAATAGACAATATCATTTGATTCAACTTGCTCATTTGAGTCATACAATTCTTGTATACTTCTCATTTTTCTAGAAGGTCTTTGATGCACATCTTCTCTTGGTAAAGTTGGAGATGTAGTTTCATTTTGAAAGCCAACTTATTCATCTTTTTGTATGAGAGTATGAGTTGTACTTGTATCACCTTCATAGGTTGAAGCTTCATTAAATCAAACATCTCGACTGATTATTATCTTCTTTGTTGCTGGATTGTATAACTTGTAGGCTTTGCTTCTTTCACTATAGCCAACAAATATACACTTTTCTGCCTTGTCATCAAGCTTGGACCTTATAGCATCAGGAATGTGTGCATAGGCAGTACTTCCAAAGATTCTTAAGTGTTGAACATTTGGCTTCAATCCGTACCATGCTTCATGAGGTGTGATGTTCTGTAGACACTTTGTTGGTGATCTGTTTATCAAGTCACAAGAAACAAGTTCGGCCTATAGAGCTTTGTCCAATTTTTTTCTACTGAGCATGCACCTCACCATATCCATAATGGTGCGGTTCTTTCTTTCACAAACACCATTTTGCTGTGGTGTATATCTGGCAGTTAGTTGATGCTTTATTCTATGATCTCTATAAAATCTTTCAAATTTATTTGGAAGATATTCACCACCACGATCAGTTCTTAATGTTTGAATATGAAGCCCGAAAAAATTTTCAACTTCAGCTTTGAAATTTTTAAAGGCTTGGAAAGTATCAGATTTTTCTTTGAGCAAATAAATCCATACTTTTCTCGAGTAATCATCAATGAAGGAGATGAAATATCGATTACCTCCATGAGATGTAACTTGCATTGGTCCACATAAGTCTGAATGAACAAGTTGAAGTGGCTTCTTGGCTCGCCATGTGGACTGCAATGGGAATGAAGATCTATGAAGCTTCCCGATTTGACAATCTTCACAGACATCATCAGAGAAATAGATTTGGGGCAGCCCTTTGACCATCTTCTTTGTCACTAATTGCTTCAACCTTCCATAATTCAAATGACCAAACCTGTCATGCCATAGTTTGGAGCTTCCACTATCAACACTACTGAAACATGACAAGTTAGTGGATTGTAGTGTTAGGGGAAACAGATTATTTTCTGCGATAGCAATTTTTGCAACAAGTTGACCGTTCTTTGACAAGAAACAAGCATTGGTTCAAAAATAAATGTCAAACCTTTTCTTAAGAGATGACCGGCACTTTGGAGATTGCTTTTTAGCCCTGGGATGTAGTATACATCTTCCATCTTCTCGATACCTCCAGATTTTGTTTTGAAAGTTATTTCACCAACTCCTTCTATTTTGTATGCTCTGTCATCACCAATCTTCACTTGGCCACGGTTAAATTTTGTTAAGTTTGTAATTAAATTTTTATTTCCTGTCATATGCTTGCTTGCACCACTATCACGATACCATAAATTATCCAAGTTATCACCATGACAAGCAAGCAACAAAGTATCTTGATGGTTACTTTTTGTTTCATGTACGTAACCCGCTTCTTTTTCCTTGTCATCCTTTTACTTATACCAGCATTCATTGATTGTGTGACCTGGTTTGTGGCAATGGTAGCATTCAATGTAGCCACGACCTCTTCCTCTTTGATGACCATGACCTCTTCCTCTTTGTGATCCTCTTTGTGGGTATCTGGAGTTGGAATTTTCTTCTTCTTCATTTTGGTTATTGCTTGAATAACCCTTTCCTTTGCCATAAAAATTTGAACTTCGCCCTCAAAAATTCTTGCCTCTTCCCCATCCACGGTTCTGAAAATAACCACGGCCTCCCGTAAATATGACATTGGATTTAAGAGCTTGATCAGGCTGGGAAGAGACACTTTGCGGACATCTTTTGTTAATCCGAAATTCATGAGCTTCTAATCTTCCTTGTAAACTTTCCAAAGACAGAGATGCAAGATCTTTAGTTTCTTCAATGGCAACTACAACATAATCATATTTGCTTGGTAGACTTCGAAGAATTTTTTAACAACTTTTTGAGTTTCTAAAATTTCTCCATTTAAACTCATTTGATTCATAATAGAGTTCACTTTAGTAAAATATTCTTCAATCTTTTCATTATCTTTCATTTCTAGCTTCTCAAATTCAGCCCTTAGAGCTTGCAAGCGTATTTTTTTTACTTGTTTTTGGCCAGAATATGCTATCTCAAGAGTTGTCCATGCCTCCTGGGAGCTTTTTGCCTTGGATATTCTCTCATAGACTGGAATTTCAATTGCTTGATAGATTTGGAAGAGCGCCTTCTTGTCTTTTTTGTCTCTTTTCCTTCAACACTTTTTTGTGTGCTTCGGATAGTTGACCTTCATTTGTTGGTTGCTCTACTCCTTCTTCAACGGCACTCCATAGATCTTGAGATTCAAGACATAGCTTCATGAGATTGCTCCAATAATCATATTTTTCTCCATTGAAGCGAGGCACAAGAGAGACAAGGTTGCTGTTTGAGGTGGACATTATTTTTTTTTTAAGGCTCTGATACCAATTGTTGGGGTATTCACAGATACCACTTTACGGGGATTGAGATAGCTTGTCCTCTTAGCAAGGAGGCTAGTTTGATTAGAAGTTTAGCTTATCCGATGAACACGGAGGCTATGATTCCACTTTGTAGAATACAAAGATAGCACAAAAAATATTTGATTTTAGGTGCTGAATAAAATCACCTTGTTTCTTTGCTAGCTTGAATTTTTTTTTTCATCCACATTTTACTTTAACAATTTGCTTACATAGCTATATATATAGGGCTCAAGATACATCAAGAGCAATGAACATGACTCTTAGTTTTCCTAGATACGTTCATGCATGCAACAATAAACTTTATTATTCCTAGATTCATTCATGCATAGATTCATCTAGACATGCAACAATAAATTTGGTTTATATTTCTAACATCTACCACCTTCTGACTCAGTAACTGTCACAACCAAGTCTCCAGATACAGTATAAATATTAAGCACCTCTGTTGTTACTCCAAAAGATCATTCCTTTCGAATCACCCAATGCTAGCACATTTCCACGTGTCAAAATCCTATCATCTAACACTCTAAAATCCAGGTATACCCATATTATTGAATCGGAGAACATATCTACTATGCTAACCAAAATCAATCTGAAATAATCATCCACCTCTAACTATACCCAAACCCACACATTATCTGAAACTCTAAGTACCTCCAATAAGCCAAACATCCCCAACTTACCTAATCCTTTTAACCCATCTATTCCTGAACCACATCCTCCACAGTACCAAAATTTGGTGATACCTGTATAGTATCTGAACATCCCATCACCACCCGATACTATCCCATCACCACCCGAAACCTTTACTTCTTTCATCAAAGCCATAACTCAGTTGCCCCCTTGCCAGGTATCATCTTCTTCCAAGAATTCCAATACCAAAACATGGAATAAACTATTAAGGAAATCCATATTGCCATCTCCATCTTCCCTAACCCCCAGTCAATATCTAAAATGATCAGCTCAACTCCTCAATGAAGACAAAGCCTCTAATGACTTTCAGAGTCCTGTAAAGAAGAATCTCAAAATCTCTGATGAAGAAAAGGTGGCGGTTAGCCTACAAAAGTCGCAATCAAAATGATTCTATCTTGGAATCATCTGGGTTTGAGAAATGTGTTGGGGTCCAGTCTGGATTTGGTGAATTTTGGAGCCCAAATATGGTCAAAGATTTAATTTTATATAATTTAAAATTTTACATTAAATATAAGTTTTGATTAGAATTCAAATTTATATCAAATATTTAATTTGACCATATTTGGATGTCCATAATTGGTGTTGGATTATTTTAGGTGGAATATGATTCTTATTTTAAGGTTTTTCTATTTAGAAAATCCTATTATGACCTAAAATAGGATTTCTTATCCTATAAATATAGGAGGAGGGTGGAGGCATAAGTAATAGAGAGATATTCTAGGCGGATATGGAAAATAAAATTGCAGCCTTAACAGAACTTTGGGTTTGTATAGGAGATTGCAATTTCATTCTCTGCGCGAAGGAGAAAAGTGGAGGTAATAAGTTTTAACTTCCATCACCACAAACATTTTATCAATTGGTTTAATAGATCTACAGCTATGGATCTTGGATATTCTGGACCTCCGTTTACCTAGACCAACAGAAGATCAGCAAACTACAATATAGCAGAGAGACTAGACAAAGCTATGGTTGATACTTCGTGGCACAGTCTTAATCCTAGAGCTGCATCCAATATCTGCCATGCTTCAGCAGTGTTCACAACTCGATTTTACTGTCCATGAATATTAGTAAAAAGAAATTAAATTATCCTCACAGATTTGAGGTTGTCTAGATCCTGATTCAGGACAGTTGTTAATGATATTTGGATATCTTCTAGTAGTAATGATAACTTAAGAAAAACTGTAAACCCCCTCACCCAAAAATAGGTATTTTGTGTGTATTTTGTATTTTTTGTATTTATTTTATATTTTTTTATTAAATAAAACTCAATAATATTATTAGGACCACTTGGCATTAGTATGACATTGGTGTAACGACCATAGACTATGTGTTAAATATTTAGATATTATATATATAATTTAATTATGGTTATTTTCTAATTTCAAGTTTTCTACAATTAGCATCCCATAATTCTCCGTGCCAAGTTAGGCATTTATCTGTTATAGACATGCACATTATTTACTATTAACATATTTTGTGGAGAACCATAAAATTAATTACTTAGTTAATTAGATAATATAATTATTCGATTTATTATAATGAGATAAATATCTAATTATTAATTATCAAATATTTTGATGTGGTATTTTATTTAAAGCTTCATAAAATAAATTTTTAGAATTTATTTGGTGTGCAAATATAATTTTTGAAATTTTTTAAACCTCATTTATATATGTGAATATATATAAAAATAAATATAAGGGTAATAATAATAATAATAATAATAATGATAATAATAATACTATTATTATTCTTATTATTATTAGTAGTAATAATAATAATTTTAATCAAAAGAAAACAAAAGAAAAAGAAAAAAAGAAAAAAAGAAAAAGAAAAATACATAAATCCTAAACCCTTAAACTAAACAACACCTAAACTATTCCTAATCCAATTCCTATAAACTACCACAACAACTTCCTCCCCTTCAGCCGCGCAGGAGAAACCCCACCTTATATATATATATATATATATATATATATATATATATATATATATATATATATATATATATATATATATATATATATCCCATTAACAATCCAAACCCTAACCCTAACCCGTGCCTTCACACCGGCGACCCCTCCGGCCGACCGTCCCCTCCGACAGACCGCCCCCGTACCGACCGCCGCCGCCGCAGCCGCCCGGACCGCCGGCCGCAGTCCCTCCGTGTGCACAAACGCGTGCAACATCACAATTTCTCCCCCATCTTTAAGGTGATGTATCTCCCTCATCTGTGATCCTTTTTGCGTGTGGTTTATTCGTGTACGTCCACAACCTAACCCACTAGGATTTTTATTAAAGCGGTATGAGTTTTCGTGTTCAGGATTGGTCGAAAATTCGACAAAAACTGACCGAAAAACTGACCGAAAAACTGACTAAAAATAGTTCAGAATTTTAATCCAAAATCCTATGTTCACACCCAATTTTAGTCAACCTATTCAATATTTTCACAAATAAATTAAAGGGTTTTTCTTCTCTATATAACCGAGAATTATTTTGTTCTTTTAGTTTTTGTTAATTCGTTGTATGTGTGAAAATTTTCAACCTCCAAATAGACCAAAAACTTGAGTTTTAAAATATTAAAAATTATGATACGGAGTGCGTCCTGCCAAACAGGACAGCCTCATCATGTCCCAATTGCACCGAAAGGCACGTATGGTATATTCTGACGTGTGAGCTTTCGTGAAAACTGATTTGGACGTGTATGCGTGTCGGAATCAACCCGTATCCGTAAAAAGTCCCCATATCGTGATTTTTGCAAAATACCGCACCATTTTATGTACGCTCGTCAGTATGTGACAAAACTTGCTCCATTGGATTCGTGGTATCACGCTGGTCCTGTGACCTAAGTTTTACACGATTCTGAGATAGTTGACGAAGTAGTCTATTTGCGGGCCCTACGGTTGACTTTTAGGGCGAATTTGTGTTTGGCTCACATGAATCCAAAATTGGACATACCGTTGAGTTCGTATTTACGTTTAGAATTAGTTTGACCTATAATTTGTCACATTTAGAGACCTTTACCTCTGGCACACTTTTTGGTGCAAAGTGGCCCACATATGTACCTATTTTAACCCAAAATTAACGTTTTACCCCCTGTGTCCAAATTGGACGAAAGGGTAGTATTTTCTACCTATCCCGCGTATTCTGGGAACGTTGGTGATGTTTATTTCAGCATCCGGAGATGTTCATTCTGATGCCATAGTTTCTGATCCATTGTGCCTGACATCTGGACGCTTTCACTTTGCAGCTTTCTTGCCAGGTAAGATACCTTGCCAAATTATTTATAGTACTTTGCATGCTTATTTTATTTTTATATATTCATTGCATGTGTATTTTTTTTAGTCATAATTATGTACTATATATATGTTGACACACACTTGACACATAGTATCATGGGAGGGAAGGACAATCAGTAGGCGTATGGGCTATAACTACTCTGGTAAACTGTAGTAACTAGCACACACTACGGTAGTTGTTTCGCATTGGTCGCTACCCTCGCAGGAGCACGGATCAGGATTTGCTACTTCTCTCTCTTTCGAGGAGGTCTTCTCTTCGAGTCTCATTGTTTATTAGATGTTCTTATGTGGTTTTTCTTATATTCTAGTTTGGTAGTGGATTTGTTTCCACTCGACTATCATTCTTTGATACTTCATATTGAGATTCAGTTATATAGTAGATCGGTTATTTATTTCTATTTGATTCTGTGGATGAAGGCACTTGTTGGATTGTTGAAATAGTTGTATTTTTTTTAAACCTTAAGTAGCATCCTTTAGTATAACAGGAAATTAGTTGGATTGTTGAAATAGTTCAAACTTCAAATAGATTTATAAAGTTAGTCAAGATCTTAACTGTTGCCCTAAAACTTAGACTAAGCTTAGGAAAGAGTTGAAGGCACTTGTTACGAACTGATGACTATGATAAATTGCTGGCAAAGTAGTGACAGCTACAGCTAGACCATTATAGTAGAGTAGTCAAAGTATTTGCAGACATACTGGTCAGGTGGCATGACAGTATTAGACTACGATACTTGACGGTTATAAAAAAAATTATGGTTATGAGATTCCAGACATGTATCCCAAAATTCTCAACCCAATGAATAAACTCGCCTTACAACCTAGACAATAGCCTCAAAAGACTTTGACTACTAGTGTAATTCTTGTAAGTTGGGTAGTGTAGACGAGTTAGAGGATAAAAGAATAGTATATAGACAATAAGGGAGAAAAGTGTTAGAATGGCTGACCATAACCTTTTAGGAAGCACTGCAAGCGAGCAATGAAGTGTTAATAGCTATTGTGATTTTTTACGAATATGGATTAGTGTTAATTTTGAGGACAAAATTATTATAAGTTGGGTAGATTATAAACCCCCTCACCCAAAAATAGGTATTTTATTTGTATTTTGTATTCCTTAAATTTATTTTAGATTTTTTTATTAAATAAAACTCAATAATATTATTAGGTGTCACGACCCGCACCCGGATATTCTGGCACGAGTACGTGGGTACGTCCAGCCTACGCCGCAGTGTCGGCGGTAGTACGCTGTCTAGGGCATAATCACAGGTAATATAAAATCTAGCTCATTCACAATAATTAAATAGGCAAGGAAAATAACAGGAAAAAGAATGCTAAGATTTCTAAACTGAATATGACAACAGATCCAGAGTTTATTACAGAATCCAGAAATTAAATCGGATACAAACCCGATTACTAGGATGAAAGGAAATAAATAACTACTGCTAACTACTCCGCAGGAGTAGTCTCATGTGTGGGAACCGGCTCCGCAACTGTATCACCTGCTGCCTCATAGGGGCCATAATAGGTAGGGACAAGGTTCTCATCATCGCCTAAATCAACGGATCCAGTCAGGAAAGGAGCAAAGTACACAATGCACAACAAGAATTAAACTAAATATTTGTGACAGGTAGAAAATAACTGACTAAGCATCGTGTTGAGAATATGCATAAGTAAGTAGTGAAATTAACTGAGATTTAATGCTATAAATCAGAACTATAAGTAAGACATGATTAATTGCTATAAACCAGGAATATGAGTAAAACAGGAATAAAATGTGACAGGAAATGTAACTGTAACAAGACAACAAGAACTGCAACACGACGAGAAACTATGTGCGTGAACTTGTGTATTTAGAATACATAGTTGGCATGTAGGGGTTTATAAGGCTAATAAGGCACGCCATAGGCGGCTAGCAGTCAGGAATAACAAGTATAAGGCTGAGAGTACAGTCGCGTACCTACAGCTAGCAGTCACAACAAGGGGGAAAGGGTAAACTACATGCCTCCTAGTATTCTCCCACCCGACATGAAAAAGCAAGACATAAAATCCCAAAATCTAACACTAAATGAAATCATCAATGGCACTAGTAAAGGAAGGAATTAATTATCACAATATAAAGATTAAACTTGAAGTGCAGGTACTTGCTTGATGTTTGGATCCAATTACAGTTTTGTGTCTCGGAAAAATTTTCAAAAATGTGTCCAGATGCTGAAATAAACATTACCATCATGCTCAAAAGATATCAAATAGCTAGAAACGCCTGTCCTTGGGTCCAATTTGGAGACAAGGGCAAAAACGGCAGTTTCGGGTCAAAACGGGGTCCGCATGTGGGCCCGCTTTGCACCAAAAAATGTGTCATGGTCAAAGGTCTCCAAATTCACCAAACTTAGTGTCAATAGGTCAGGAACGATGATATGAACCCAAAGGAACTTCCAGAATTGGATCCCGATGAGCCTATCACGAAATCGCCCGTCGAGTGGGGCCTGTGGGGCCCACGACACGCGATTTCGTCAACGTTCTCAGAATCGAACCAAACATGGGTCACAGGACCAGCGTATCGCTACGAGTCCGATGGCACAAGTTTCGTTTTGATCCGACGTGTACACAGAAAGTTAGGGCTTGATTCAGAAAAGGCGGATATGGGGCGGTGTCCGCGGATACGCCTTGATCCCGGTGTGCATGCACACCCGAATCGACTTCCGCGAAATCCCACACGTCCGTATCAACGCTGCGCAGTATCTGTGAAGACCGCGCACGATCAAGTCGTCCCGTTTGGCGGGGCGTACCCAGTTCCGGGGTAAATCGAGTCGATATTTTTTCTATTTTTGGATCGCGGTGTGCGATCACTACAGGACGCGATGCCCCGAGCGATTTGTCCGGGCACCGAGAGGGTCATATAGGCTTCACAACGCAATTTACGGAATTGAAAACAGGGCAGCGAGGAAAAAGTTACACGCACCTGAACTGGGTCCAAAAATCCGAAGAATCCCGTGTCCGACACGTGTCGACTCGAATTTGGGAAATAGGGTTAGGGTTCCGGCGAGAACGGCGGCTTGGGCGGCGGAGGAGGCCGGCCGGGCTAGGGCGGGGCAGCGCGACGCTCGCTAGTGGAGGCGGCGGCGGCTCAGGGTGACGGCGGCGGCGAGGGGGTTCTGCGGGGAGAATGGGAGGGGCTTTTTATAGGAGGGAGGAGGCCGGCCAAGGCGGAGGGGCAAGGGGGTCGTGGAGGGCGTGGCACGGCGCTCGCAGCGGCATGCGGAGCGGCTGCCGGCGGATGCGGCGGAGGGGAAGCGGTCAGCGGCGGAGGCGGGGAGAACGGGTGAGGGGTGAGGGGGTGATGGGTTAGCGGGTGCGGGTCGGGTGCGGGTGGACCCGACCCGACCCGCTAGGCGGGTCGTGGGCTGGGTCGGGGTAGTGGGCCGCGGGCTGGGCCAGAGAAACGGGCCGAGAATTAAAATAATAATAATAATAATAATAATAATAATTAAATAATTAATTAATAAATAAATAAATAGTTGTTAGGTGTTTTAAATTAGGTCCGGGGCCCAATAAATTCCAAAAAATTACCCTAAGTCCAGTTTTTCATTTTACACCCAAAAATATTATTTTCATAATATTTTAATGTTATTTATTATCAATTAAAAATCATGTAATAATTCAAAACCCTAAATGTAATTATAGAAAATTCCCAGAAAATTCCAGAAAATTGTAAAAAATCCAATTTTAATATTTTTTGAAAAATCAGGACTTACAATATACCAAACTTATACAAATTTCGTCCTCAAAATTTAAAATATGGTAGGGTTCTCTCTATCCAATCTCACTTGATTACAGTCTAACGGGTTTCTCTCAGGTGAACGTTGCGGTCGCTACCCAACTTAGAATTTTACCCATATATCCTCTAAGGCTATACAACTAGTAAAGCTAGGTCCCAACTTAATTAATCATGGTATTGAATCTTTAAGTCTTTAACACAAATACATCACCTATGGTATTCCCTTAATCATAGAGGGTCATCAACAATTCGACCGGTCTGAGGGGTATATCTAGTACTATCTATATATCAAACTTATATCAAGCACAAGATTTTGTCTCTCCGAAATAAGAGAAGACGAGGATCAATAATAAAGAGTTCAAGGGCGAGGTGGTAGAACAGAGGTATAGGGATCAAGGCGTTTAAGAAATTCTAATGGAAATTGTCAAGCGGTTATGGATTGAAATTCTATTCTGGTAATTCGCATACTCGTATTAGTACGGTTATGTAACTGATACGATATGCTCGAACATATTTAGTGGGCAAGTATACTAGTCAACTATATATCTCAATCCACGTAAAGTAGTCGTACGAAGTGCGAATCAAAATGCACTAAGGTTGATAAGACCGTAGCACACTGATTCTGAATAGACACTTGTATTAGTGGGGTTGATCAGGCCTCAATAATACATGTATCATGAACAAGCCCGATAAAGAGTAAGCTTGCAAAACTAGGCTATAAAATAGCAGCATAAGTCAAGTACAGTAAAATTATGTACGCTAGATGATGATGAAGGGAGGTACAATTTATTTAAGTTCACAAAACAATACACAATAAGCATAATAGCAAAAGACTCTAAAATCTCTATAGTTATCAAATTTAAAAGCATACCAGGTTATTGAGCAAGTTCAAAATTTCTAGGTTGGGGCTGAGGTCACGAACCAATAGGCACGAGCTAAACAATACTAGAAAAGGTATCTACGAATCACTTACGCGCATTAACTGTTCCCAGAGTCTGTGCGTTCTCCACGGTCATCACGTAAGCTTGTCCGCGTCCTGGAGCAGCGGGACAGTCCCTCACTTGATGTGCTGTTGAGCCACAATATAGACAGACACCTAGTCTTTTACTACAAACTTGCCAGGTGTGACCTTGTTTTTGATAAAAGCCACAAGTGGAAACTCATTGGTTCTGTCCTTGAGCTTGGTGTTGGGGTGCTGTGGCTCGAGGGAGGGGACGCTGAGTTTGCTGTGGGGCCCTCTGCTGTGGTTGTTGTTGGAACGGGTGTTTGTGGGGTCCCGTACTTCCAATATCTCTTTCCCATTTTAGTCTGTGTCCTATGTCTCTCTCAACGCCTTGCGCCACGCTCAAGATTTTCTCGTATGTGCGAGCTCGGCTAGTGGTGACAGCAAGGCGAATATCAGGAGACAACCCCTTCTTGAATCTGCGGGCTCTATCTTCAGGGGTACGAATCATAGATTTTACAAAGTAGCTTAGCCTGCTAAATTCAGCAGTGTACTCATCAACAGAAAGGTTACCTTGTTCCAGCCTTTCGAATTGACTTTCGAGAGCTTCCCGAGCCACTTCGGGATAAAATTTCTCCTTGAACAGCCTCTTGAAATCCTATCAAGTGAGATCAGGAGCAGATAGTTGGGGTTCGTCTCTAAACCAGGTCCGAGCTATGTCAAACAGTTGCAGGCTTGCAGACTCCACTTTGAGATCATCAGGGACCCGAGCAGTCTTCAGGAGTCGCTCCACATTCTCTATCCATTCATCGGCATAGAGAATGCCTTCAGTTCCATAAAATTCCAGGGGTTTAAGGTTCTTGAAGTCTTTGGCACTTCCTGGCCTCTTTTGTGGCAACTCCTGGGACTTAAGAGCTTCTGATAGGCTAGTCCGTAGCAGGGCAGTCTGTTCTTTCTGGGATTCTATAAGTCCCTGGAATACTCCAAGTAGCTGTGCCCCATCCAGAGTAACTGTCGGAGTAGTCAGAGGCGGAGGGAGCGCAAGAGTTTCAGGCACAGTCTGCTCAGCGGGTTCGGATGTGCCTCCTACAATATTCCTTGTCTGAACCATTCTGGAAGATGAAGGGATAGGAAGATTAGAATAGATTACTTGGAAATCAAGGGCGATAGGAAAATTGACTAGGAATGATATCAAGATTTGAAATAAAAGATCCTATTCTGTGAATGAGCTTTTTCCTAAAATCCTCAATCTTGTTGCAGGCCTGTTCGGTCCCTAAGTTGAAACCGAATAATTTAGTCGCTTGACCTGCATGGGCCACCACAAAAACGTGTCACGACCCGCACCCGGATATTCGGGCACGAGTACGTGGGTACGTCCAGCCTACGCCGCAGTGTCGGCGGTAGTACGCTGTCAAGGGCATAATCATAGGTAATATAAAATCTAGCTCATTCACAATAATTAAATAGGCAAGAAAAATAATAGGAAAAAGAATGCTAAGATTTCTAAACTGAATGTGACAACAGATCCCGAGTTTATTACAGAATCCAAAAATTAAATCGGGGACAAACCCGATTACTAGGATGAAAGGAAATAAATAACTACTGCTAACTACTCCGCAGGAGTAGTCTCCTGTGTGGGAACCGGCTCCACAACTGTATCACCTGCTGCCTCATAGGGGCCATAATAGGTAAGGGCAAGGTTCTCATCATCGCCTAAATCAACGGATCCAGTCAGGAAAGGAGCAAAGTACACAATGCACAACAAGATTTAAACTAAATATTTGTGACAGGTAGAAAATAACTGACTAAGCATCGTGTTGAGAATATGCATAAGTAAGTAGTGAAATTAATTGAGATTTAATGCTATAAATTAGAACTATAAGTAAGACATGATTAATTGCTATAAACAAGGAATATGAGTAAAACAGGAATAAAATGTGACAGGAAATGTAACTGTAACAAGACAACAAGAACTACAACACGACGAGAAACTATGTGCGTGAACTTGTGTATTTATAATACATAGTTGGCATGTAGGGGTTTATAAGGCTAATAAGGCACGCAATAGGCGGCTAGCAGTCAGGAATAACAAGTATAAGGCTGAGAGTACAGTCGCGTACCCACAGCTAGCAGTCACAACAAGGGGGAAAGGGTAAACTACATGCCTCCTAGTATTCTCCCACCCGACATGAAAAGCAAGACATGAAATCCCAAAATCTAACACTAAATGAAATCATCAATGGCACTAGTAAAGCAAGGAATTAATTATCACAATATAAAGATTAAACTTGAAGTGCAGGTACTTGCCTGATGTTTGGATCCAATTACAGTTTTGTGTCTCGGGGAAATTTCTAGAAATGTGTCCAGATGCTGAAATAAACATTACCATCATGCTCAGAAGATATCAAATAGCTAGAAACGCCTGTTCTTGGGTCCAATTTGGAGACAAGGGCAAAAATGGCAGTTTCAGGATAAAACGGGGTCCGCATGTGGGCCCGCTTTGCACCGAAAAATGCGTCATGGTCAAAGGTCTCTAAATTCACCAAACTTAGTGTCAACAGGTCAGGAACGATGATACGAACCCAACAGAACTTGCAGAATTGGATTTCGATGAGCCGATCACGAAATCGCCCGTCGAGTGGGGCCTGTGGGGCCCACGACACGCAATTTCGTCAACGTTCTCAGAATCGAACCAAACTTGGGTCACAGGACCAGTGTATCGCTACGAGTCCGATATCGCAAGTTTCGTTTCGATCCGACATGTACATAGAAAGTTAGGGCTTGATTCAGAAAAGGCAGATATGGGGCGGTGTTCGCGGATACGCGTTGATCCCGGTGTGCACGCACACCCGAATTGACTTCCGTAAAATTCCACACATCCGTATCAATGCTGCGCACGTATCTGTAAAGACCGCGCGTGACCAAGTCATCCCGTTTGGCAGGGCGTACCCAGTTCCGGGGTGAATCGGGTCAATATTTTTCCTGTATTTGGATCGCGGTGTGCGATCACCACAGGACGCGATGCCCCGAGTGGTTTGTCCGGGCACCGAGAGTATCATACAGGCTTCACAACGCAATTTACGGAATTGAAAATGGGGCAGCGAGGAGAAAGTTACACGCACCTGAACTGGGTCCAAAAACCCGAAGAATCCCGTGTCCGACACGTGTCCGACACGTGTCGACTCGAATTTGGGAAATAGGGTTAGGGTTCCGGCGAGAACGGCGGCTTGGGCGGCGGAGGAGGCCGGCCGGGCTAGGGCGGGGCAGCACGGCGCTCGCTGGTGGAGGCGGCGGCGGCGAGGGGGTTCTGCGGTGGTCGATGGGGAGAAGGGGAGGGGCTTTTTATAGGAGGGAGGAGGCCGGCCAAGGCGGAGGGGCGAGGGGGTCGTGGAGGGCGTGGCGCGGCGCTCGCAGCGGCGTGCGGAGCGGCTGCAGGCGAATGCGGCGGAGGGGAAGCGGTCAGCGGCGGAGGCGGGGAGAACGGGTCAGGGGTGAGGGGGTGATGGGTTAGCGGGTGCGGGTCGGGTGCGGGTGGACCCGACCCGACCCGCTAGGCGGGTCGTGGGCTGGGCCGGGGTAGTGGGCCGCGGGCTGGGCTAGAGAAACGGGCCGGGAATTAAAAAAAAAAAAATAATAATAATAATAATAATAATAATAATAATAATAATAATTAATTAATTAATTAAGAAATAAATAAATAGTTTTTAGGTGTTTTAAACTAGGTCCGTGGCCCAATAAATTTCAAAAAATTACCCTGAGTCCAGTTTTTCATTTTACACCCAAAAATATTATTTTCATAATATTTTAATGTTATTTATTATCAATTAAAAATCATATAATAATTCAAAACCCTAAATGTAATTATAGAAAATTCCCAAAAAATTCCAGAAAATTACGAAAAATTAAATTTTAATATTTTAAAAAAAATCAGGGTTTACATTAGGACACTTCACTATGGTTTGGACATTAATAATATAGGACGGCCCCAAAATCTGTATCGTCCTTTATAGGAAGTAGCCTACACGTGAGACACTACTCGTAGGATCTTTTCGTAGCACAAAAATTCGAACCCTTGGCATTAGTATGACATTGGTGTAACAACCATAGACTATGTAAATTCTCTCACCCAAAATAGGTATTTGTGTATATTTTATATTATTATATTTATTATAGATGTTGAATTTATTTAGAGTATTCTCTTAGTTAATTAGAAAATAACTAAATTAGTATATTTACTTATATAAATATTTATTTAGAATTATTTTAGGTTATTTTAGATTTTTGGAGATTTTTCTAGAATTTTTGGTAATTAAAACTTAGAAAACATAAATTTCTAGGACTTCTATGATTTACTATACGACCATACTTGCATGTCGTTCCTACCAAATATTTATTTTAGTTTAAAATATTTAATTATATTTTTTTGTAATTTATTTAGAAATTTAAGAAATTTATTTAGATTTTTTAAATTATTTAGGTTTTATTTGGATATATATAGTCTTAATATTAGATAGATGCTAATTTAGTGTTAATAGATATTAATAAGATTTTATAAATTATTTGTATTATCTTTAATTATATTTAAGATTATAAATTATTGAGATAAATTTAAACTCTATTTTAAATTAATTCAAATCCTGAACCTACTAGGAAATCAACTTCATGCATATCCTATCCTTATTTAAATTCATCATAATCCTATCCAAATTAAGCAATCCTAGTCGTATTTAATTAAGTAGTATCCACCATTATAAATACCTCATCCTTCATATTTTTCTTCCCCAAATTCCTCTCTTTTTCGTCCAAAAATAGTCAAAATTTGTCATAAATTCAGCCTCATTTTCTACTAGTTATGACGAATTAAAAAGACGATATCTCCTAGCTCCGGACTCCAAACGCGCTCCAGTTTTTTTTGTTAGAACGATAATAAGGTTAGATTTCTGATTATATAAAATTTTTTTCTAAAATTATTAGTATTAATTTCTGGAAAATTCGTAGAGCACAGCATGTCCAAAAATAGACGTATTTCGGTGTATTCGTGATTCCGGGAGAACCAGGAATCAAAATCACGAACCGTTTAAAGTTTCGGAAAGATAATGTCGAGATAATTGACACATATTTTTCCCAGAATTTATTTCAAAGTATTTTTATACTGTTAATTCTGTAGAACTTCTAGGTTAGAATTAACCATCGGTGCACGATACGAAACTTGTATGTGCCATAATTCCCAAACGAATTTGAATTCGGACGAGCCATAAATTCTAGCATATTTTTGATGCTGAAATCTACAGAAAATCATGCATAAAAGTTGAGTTTGTGTCGGTTGACTTTTCGGTCAACAGATCGCCTCGATTTGCGTGCCATGAGTCTCGAGTTGATAAAATTCATTTCTTTGGACAAAATTTTGGAATTAACATAAAAATCAGAATAATAAGATTAAAATAGAATTTTAGAGTAATTATTCCAGAATTAAATAAATTAAAATAAATTATATTTTGACGTGATAAATTTGTAATACATAGGCTATTTGGACTGTGACTTGGACTCTGATTCATACCAGCAGCAGGACCCCAGGCAAGATACCTTGCCAAATTGTTTACAGTACTTTGCATGCTATTTATATTTCTGTTTATTTATTGCATTTTGTATATTTCTTGCATGTGTAGTTTTCTTTCAGTCATTACTATGTATTAGATATGTTGACACACACATGGCACTTAGTATCATAGAGGACAATTATTAGGCGTATGGGCTTTTAACCACTCTGGTAACACCGTAGTCACTAGCACGCACTATGGTCGGTCGTGTCCGATGGTCGCTACCCCCGAGGTATGTCGATTGATGGAGTCCGAGGGTCGCTACCCCAGAGGTATGTCGGCTGATGATGTCCACTGACGAGCGTGAGGTTGTGAGGATTAGATCGAGTAGCCTACCCTTGCCCATACGTCGAAAAATTATCCTCATTTGCATTCATATAGATTGTCTTGTACAGCGTACTTATTATTTTCAAATAATATGCATGTTTACTGTATTCAAATTGGCTCATATTTTCTGTATCTTGTTACGTCCCTCTGAGGACCTGGTCCGCTGCCAGGTGTATCTTTTCTTGAGTATTTGTAGGAGCGCAGATTTGGATGGTTACATGTGATCCGAGGATATCTTCTCTTCGAGCTGTGATGGATAGCTGGTATTCTTATATTGTGTTGTGGTGTTGTACTTATATTGTATTTACCTCTCCATTCGAGTTGGTAGTGGATTTGTCTCCATCCAACTATCATCCTTAGATACTCCTTATTGAGATCTAGTTTCATAGATACTGGTCATTTATTTCTATATAATTTTGGTGGATGAGATTTAGATTATACCCTGTGACTTGTGACATATATTTTATACCACTTGTGGATTTGATATTCATATTACAGCGTACGTGTAGATTTGGTTTCCATACATTGGAGTTGCCATATCCATGCGGCTGACATGCTTACGTGTCCTAGTCCTACGTATTTTTGGGACTGGGGCGTGACATATTTTTGTGGTGGCCCATGCAGGTCGAGAGCATATTGTCTCGGTTATGTTACTGTACCGAACAAGCCTGCCCCTAGGACTAGAGTATAGGATCTCATCCACAATTGACTGTAATTCATCTCCTCCTATCTGTTCTATTTTGAACAATTATATCCTGCTTGATTCATGTGCTTCCCTAATAGTTTCTTGAGTATAGTCTTCTGCTAGAATATAGGAACCCCTGTTATTAGGATGATAATTAGAGTAGCACATCTATTAAGAATACAACGAGAATATAGACACACCACTAAGTTTAGAATATCTAGTGAACCTAGAATTCCTTATCTTTAGATTGTTATACCATTACCCCTTGATGTATTAAGAAGACTTGAGAGTAGTATAGACACTACTAGAGTTAGTTAGAAGTTTTACCATAATGTTTGACACCTAGTATCACATAGTCTTTTGACCTATTAATTGAAGTGTAACCGAATGATATTTATCGCATGCTAGCAAAAGACGACAGTGTTTATTCAGACCATAGAATTTAGAGGTCCTTGCCCTATTTGGTCGACTAGCGACTTAGATAAGGAGGTTGTATGATAACTGTAGAGATTGTAGAGTCTTTTATTATTATTGCTTATGTTATTTTTACTTTTGCGAACTTGAATTATTTGTTAACTTCTCACATCATAATCCAGCGTTATATTTTCTGTGCTACCTTGAATTATGCTGCTATTATAGCCTAGTTTTTGCAAGCTTAATCTTATATCGAGCTTGTTCACGACATATGTGTTATTGGGGCCTGATCAACCACACTAATACAAATTGTCTAATCAGAATCAGTGTATTATGGTCTAGCTAGCCATAAAGCGCTTGATTCGCCCTTCGCAATAATACTTTACGTGGATTGAGATATATAGTTGACTAGTAGACACCTGTACTTGCCCTCTAGATAAGTCTAAGCATATCGTATCCATTACATAACTGTACCGATGCGAGCATGTGGATAGGCATTACCAAAATAGGACTTCAATCCACAACTGCTTTGATAATTCCTATTTGAATTCTTTAAATGCCTTGATCCCGATACTTCTATTCTATTACCTCGCCCTTGAACTCTTTATTATCGATCTCCGTCTTCCCTTATTTCGGAAAGACGAAACCTCGTGCTTGGTATAAGTTTAATACACAGAGAGTACTAGATATACCCCGTAGGCCGATCACATACTTGAGGATTATTCTTTTGTAATTAAGGATATATCATATATGATATAATCGGCGTTGAAGTTTTGAGGATTGAATGACATGAGTAAATAAATTAAAGAATATTTTTCTTAAAGTATATAGCCTTCTGTGATAGATGGATAAATTCTAAGTTGGGTAGCAGTGCATTGTCAACTTGAGAGGAATTTCTTTTAGATTGTGATCAAGTAAGATTAGATTGAAAGATTCAAGTCATTTTAATTTTGAGAAATTTTAAAAGAAGGATTAAGATAATGAGGATTTAATAAAATTTTAAAAATCTTGATATTGAGGACCCAATATTTATACTTTGAGCACATGATTTAAATTTTAAATATTGAAGGATGAATCATCGATTTAAATTTTTAGGATAAATATAGAATTTTAGACTTGAACAACTGGTGAATTAGATTTAAATTTTACAATTTGATGATTTGAATTAAAAGTTTAATTTTGATTGTTGGGTCACCTATTTAAAATATTGAGGATGAAAATTGAGTTTAAATATTTGAAGAGTACAAAATTCTTAATTTGAGAATAGGAATAAGATTTGATTAGAATTGTTTATTGTTCAAAGTCTAGAGGAGATTATGATATTTGAAAATTATGATATAAATTTTGATGTGGGATGTCATATAGACTTGAGTTAGATTTGGATGTTGATTATTTAAAAATCGAGAAGAGACTACGACAGGTTGACTTTTGATTTAAACAATGGTTATATTAATTTTGAAGTGATCACAATAGATTCGAATAGATTTTATTATTTAAATTTTTGGAAGAGATTGCGATTGACATACCTTGTGTACGAATGTGAAGGATTTCACAAATTATGTCTTACTTTAATTTCGAGGACGAAATTATTTTAAGTTGGGTAGATTGTAAACTCCCTCACCCAAAATAGGTATTTGTGTATATTTTATATTATTATATTTATTATAGATATTGAATTTATTTAGAGTATTCTCTTAGTTAATTAGAAAATAAATAATTAGTATATTTACTTATATAAATATTCATTTAGAATTATTTTAGGTTATTTTAGATTTTTGGAGATTTTTCTAGAATTTTTGGTAATTAAAACTTAGAAAACATAAATTTCTAGGACTTCTATGATTTACTATACGACCATACTTGCATGTCGTTCCTACCAAATATTTATTTTATTTTAAAATATTTAATTATATTTTTTTGTAATTAATTTAGAAATTTAAGAAATTTATTTAGATTTTTTAAATTATTTAGGTTTTATTTGGATATATATAGTCTTAATATTAGATAGATGCTAATTTAGTGTTAATAGATATTAATAAGATTTTATAAATTATTTGTATTATCTTTAATTATATTTAAGATTATAAATTATTGAGATAAATTCAAACTCTATTTTAAATTAATTCAAATCCTGAACCTACTAGGAAATCAACTTCATGCATATCCTATCCTTATTTAAATTCATCATAATCCTATCCAAATTAACCAATCCTAGTCGTATTTAATTAAGTAGTATCCACCATTATAAATACCTCATCCTTCATATTTTCTTCCCCAAATTCCTCTCTTTTTCGTCCAAAAATAGTCAAAATTCGTCATAAATTCAGCCTCATTTTCTACTAGTTATGACGAATTAAAAAGACGATATCTCCTAGCTCCGGACTCCAAACGCGCTGCAGTTTTTTTTTTTAGAACGATAATGAGGTTAGATTTCTGATTATATAAATTTTTTCTAAAATTATTAGTATTAAATTCTGGAAAATTCGTAGAGCACAGCATGTCCAAAAATAGACGTGTTTCGGTGTATTCGCGATTTCGGGAGAACCAGGAATCAGAATCATGAACCGTTTAAAGTTTCGGAAAGATAATATCGAGATAATCGACATATATTTTTCCCAGAATTTATTTCAAAATATTTTTGTACTGTTAATTCTGTAGAACTTCTAGGTTAGAATTTAACCATCGGTGCACGATACGAAACTTGTATGTGCCATAATTCCCAAACGAATTTGAATTCGGACGAGCCATAAATTCTAGCATATTTTTGACGCTGAAATCTACAGAAAATCATGCATAAAAGTTGAGTTTGTGTCGGTTGACTTTTCGGTCAATAGATCGTCTCGATTTGCGTGCCATGAGCCTCGAGTTGATAAAATTCATTTCTTTGGACAAAATTTTGGAATTAACATAAAAATCAGAATAATAAGATTAAAATAGGATTTTAGAATAATTATTCCAGAATTAAATAATTTAAAATAAATTATCTTTTGACGTGATAAATTTGTAATACATAGGCTATTTGGACTGTGACTTGGACTCTGATTCATACCAGCAGCAGGACCCCAGGCAAGATACCTTGCCAAATTATTTACAGTACTTTGCATGCTATTTATATTTCTGTTTATTTATTACATTTTGTATATTTCTTGCATGTGTAGTTTTCTTTCAGTCATTACTATGTATTAGATATGTTGACACACACATGGCACTTAGTATCATAGAGGACAATTATTAGGCGTATGGGCTTTTAACCACTCTGGTAACACCGTAGTCACTAGCACGCACTATGGTGGGTCGTGTCCAATGGTCGCTACCCCCGAGGTATATCGATTGATGGAGTCCGAGGGTCGCTACCCCAGAGGTATGTCGGCTGATGATATCCACTGACGAGCGTGAGATTGTGAGGATTAGATCGAGTAGCCTACCCTTGCCCATACGTCGAAAAATTGTCCTCATTTGCATTCATATAGATTATCTTGTACAGCGTACTTATTATTTTCAAATAATATGCATGTTTACTGTATTCAAATTGGCTCATATTTTCTGTATCTTGTTACGTCCCTCTGAGGACCTGGTCCGCTGCCAGGTGTATCTTTTCTTGAGTATTTGTAGGAGCGCAGATTTGGATGGTTACATGTGATCCGAGGATGTCTTCTCTTCGAGCTGTGATGGATAGCTGGTATTCTTATATTGTGTTGTGGTGTTGTACTTATATTGTATTTACCTCTCCATTCGAGTTGGTAGTGGATTTGTCTCCATCCAACTATCATCCTTAGATACTCCTTATTGAGATCTAGTTTCATAGATACTTATATTGTATTTACCTCTCCATTGGAGTTGCCATATCCATGCGGCTGGCATGCTTACGTGTCCTAGTCCTATGTATTTTTGGGACTGGGGCGTGACAGACTATGTGTTAAATATTTAGATATTATATATATAATTTAATTATGGTTTTTTTCTAATTCCAAGTTTTCTACAATTAGCATCCCATAATTCTCCATGACAAGTTAGGCATTTTCTGTTATAGACATGCACATTATTTACTATTAACATATTTTGTGGATAACCATTAAATTAATTACTTAGCTAAATAGAAAATATAATTATTTAATTTATTATAATTAGATAAACATATAATTATTAATTATAAAATATTTTGAGTGTAGTATTTTATTTAAAGCTACATAAAATAAATTTATAGAATTTATTTGGTGTGCAAATATAATTTTTGGATTTTTTTAAACCTCATTTATATATGTGAATATATATATAAATAAGTATAAGGGTAATAGTAATAATAATAATTATAATTATAATTATAATTATAATATTATTATTATTATTATTATTATTATTATTATTATTATAATGTTAATAAAAAGAAAACAAAATAAAAAGGAAAATAAAGAAATAAAAGAAAAAAAAATACATAAATCCTAAACCCTAAAACTAAACAGCACCTAAACTATTCCTAATCCAATTCCTATAAACTACCACAACAACTTCCGCCCCTTCAGCCGCGCAGAAGAAATCCCACAACCCATATATATATATATATATATATATATATATATATATATATATATATATATATATATATATATATATATACCATTAACAATCCAAACCCTAACCCTAACCCGTGCCTTCACACCGGCGACCCCTTCGGCCGACCGTCCCCTCCGACAGACTGCCCCCGCACTGACCGCCGCCGCCGCAGCCGCCCGGACCGCCGGCCGCAGTCCCTGCGTGTGCACAAACGCGTGCAACATCACAATTTCTCTCCCATCTTTAAGGTGATGTATCTCTCTCATCTGTGATCCTTTTTGCGTGTGGTTTATTCGTGTACGTCCACAACCTAGCCCTCTAGGATTTTCATTAAAGCGGTATGAGTTTTCGTGTTCGGGATTGGTCAAAAAATCGACCAAAAAATGACCGAAAAACTGACCGAAAAACTGACCAAAAATAGTTCAGAATTTTAATCCAAAATCCTATGTTCACACCCAATTTTCGTCAACCTATTCAATATTTTCACAAATAAATAAAGGGTTTTTCTTCTCTATATAACCGAGAATTATTTTGTTCTTTTAGTTTTTGTTAATTCGTTGTATGTGTGAAAATTTTCAACCTCCAAATAGACCAAAAACTTGAGTTTTAAAATATTAAAAATTATGATACGGAGTGCGCCCCGCCAAACAGGACGGCCTCATCATGTCCCAATTGCACCAAGGCACGTATGGTATATTCTGACGTGTGAGCTTTCGTGAAAACTGATTTGGACGTGTATGCGCGTCGGAATCAACCCGTATCCGTAAAAAGTCTCCATATCGTGATTTTTGCAAAATATCGCACCATTTTATGTACGCTCGTGACTATGTGACAAAACTTGCTCCAATGGATTCGTGGTATCACGCTGGTCCTGTGACCTAAGTTTTACACGATTATGAGATAGTTGACGAAGTAGTCTATTTGCGGGCCCTGCGGTTGACTTTTAGGGCGAATTTGTGTTTGGCTCACATGAATCCAAAATTGGACATACCGTTGAGTTCGTATTTACGTTTAGAATTAGTTTGACCTATAATTTGTCTCATTTAGAGACATTTTCCTCTGGCACACTTTTTGGTGCAAAGTGGCCCACATATATACCTATTTTAATCCAAATTTACCGTTTTACCCCCTGTGTCCAAATTGGACGAAAGGGTAGTATTTTTTACCTATCTCGCTTATTCTGGGAACGTTGGTGATGTTTATTTCAGCATCCGGAGATGTTCATTCTGATGCCATAGTTTCTGATCTATTGTGCCTGACGTCTGGACGCTTTCACTTTGCAGCTTTCTTGCCAGGTAAGATTTCTTGCCAAATTATTTATAGTACTTTGCATGTTTATTTTATTTTTATATATTCATTGCATGTGTATTTTTTTTCAGTCATAATTATGTACTATATATATATTGACACACACTTAACACATAGTATCATGGGAGGGAAGGACAATCAGTAGGCGTATGGGCTATAACTACTCTGGTAAACTGTAGTAACTAGCACACACTACGGTAGTTGTTTCGCATTGGTCGCTACCCTCGCAGGAGCACGGATCAGGATTTGCTACTTCTCTCTATTTCGAGGAGGTCTTCTCTTCGAGTCTCATTGTTTATTAGATGTTCTTATGTGGTTTTTCTTATATTCTAGTTTGGCAGTGGATTTATTTCCACTCGACTATCATTCTTTGATACTTCATATTGAGATTCAGTTATATTGTAGATCGGTTATTTATTTCTATTTGATTCTGTGGATGAAGGCACTTGTTGGATTGTTGAAATAGTTGGATTATTTTTAAACCTTAAGTAGCATCCTTTAGTATAACAGGAAATTAGTTGGATTGTTGAAATAGTTCAAACTTCAAATAGTTTTATAAAGTTAGTCAAGACCTTAACTGTTGCCCTAAAACTTAGACTAAGCTTAGGAAAGAGTTGAAGGCACTTGTTACGAACGGATGACTATGATAAATCGCTGGCAAAGTAGCGACAGCTACAGCTAGACCATTATAGTAGAGTAGTCAAAGTATTTACAGACATACTGGTCAGGTGGCATGACAGCATTAGACTACGATACTTGACGGTTATAAAAAGAAATTATGGTTATGAGATTCCAGACATGTATCCCAAAATTCTCAACCCAATGAATAAACTCGCCTTACAACCTAGACAATAGCCTCAAAAGACTTTGACTACTAGTGTAATTCTTGTAAGTTGGGTAGTGTAGACGAGTTAGAGGATAAAAGAATAGTATATAAACAATAAGGGAGAAAAGTGTTAGAATGGCTGACCATAATCTTTTAGGAAGCACTGCAAGCTAGCAATGAAGTGTTAATAGCTATTGTGATTTTTTACGAATATGGATTAGTGTTAATTTTGAGGACAAAATTATTATAAGTTGGGTAGATTATAAACCCACTCACCCAAAAATAGGTATTTTATTTGTATTTTGTATTTCCTGAATTTATTTTAGATTTTTTTATTAAATAAAACTCAATAATATTATTAGGACACTTCACTATGGTTTGGACATTAATAATATAGGACGGCCCCAAAATCTGTATCGCCCTTTATAGGAAGTAGCCTACACGTGAGACACTACTCGTACGATCTTTTCGTGGCACAAGAATTCGAACCCTTGGCATTAGTATGACATTGGTGTAACGACCCTAGACTATGTGTTAAATATTTAGATATTATATATATAATTTAATTATGGTTTTTTCTAATTCCAAGTTTTCTACAATTAGCATCCCATAATTCTCCATGCCAAGTTAGGCATTTTCTGTTATAGACATGCACATTATTTACTATTAACATATTTTGTGGATAACCATTAAATTAATTAATTAGTTAAATAGATAATATAATTATTTAATTTATTATAATTAGATAAACATATAATTATTAATTATAAAATATTTTGAGTGTAGTATTTTATTTAAAGCTACATAAAATAAATTTATAGAATTTATTTGGTGTGCAAATATGATTTTTGGATTTTTTTAAACCTCATTTATATATATGAATATATATATATAAATAAGTATAAGGGTAATAGTAATAATAATAATTATTATTATAATTATAATTATAATTATAATAATAATAATAATATTATTATTATTATTATTATTATTATTATTATTATTATTATTATTATTATTATTATTATTATTATTATAATGTTAATAAAAAGAAAACAAAATAAAAAGGAAAAAAAAGAAAAAAAAGAAAAAGAAAAATACATAAATCCTAAACCCTAAAACTAAACAGCACCTAAACTATTCCTAATCCAATTCCTATAAACTACCACAGCAACTTCCGCCCCTTCAGCCGCGCAGGAGAAATCCCACCACCCATATATATATATATATATATATATATATATATATATATATATATATATATATATATATATATATATATATATATATATACACCATTAACAATCCAAACCCTAACCTGTGCCTCCACACCGACGACCCCTCCGGCCGACCGGTCCCGCGCCTACCGCCGCCGCATCCGCATCTGCCCGGACCGCCGGCCGCCGTCCCCGCGTGTGCACACACGCGTGCACAACACAATTTTTCCCCATCTTCAAGGTGATGTATCTCCCTCGTCTGTGATCCTTTTTGCGTACGGTTTATTCGTGTACGTCCACAACCTAACCATCTAGGATTTTCATTAAAGCGGCACCAGTTTTCGAGTTTTGGATTGGTCAAAAAATTGACCAAAAAATGACCGAAAAACTAAAAAAAATAGTTCAGAATTGTAATCCCAAATCCCATGTTCACACCAAATTTGTCGTCAACCTATTCCATATTTTCAAAAATAAATTAAAGGGTTTTTCTTCTCCATATAACCGAGATTTTTTTGTTCTTTTAGTTTTTGTTAATTCGTTCTATGTGTGAAATTTTTCAACCTCCAAATTGACCAAAAACTTGACTTTTAAAATATTAAAAATTGTGATATGGAGCGCACCCCGCCAAACAGGACGGTCTCATCGTGTACCAATTACACCGAAAGGCGCATATGGTATATTCTGACCTGTGGACTTTTGCGGAAACTGAATTGGACGTGTGTGCGTGTCGAAATCAACACGTATCCGTAAAAAGTCCCCATATCGTGACTTTTGTAAAATATCGCACCATTTTATGTACGCTCGTCAGAATGCGACAAAACTTGCGCCATTAGATTCGTGGTATCACGCTGGTCCTGTAACCCAAGTTTCACGCAATTCTGAGACAGTTGACCATGCCACCTATTTGCGGGCCCCACGGTTGACTTTTAGGGCAAATTTTTGTTTGGCTCACCGAAATTCAAAATTGGATATACCGTTGAGTTCGTATTGACGTTTAGAATTATTTTGACCTATAATTTATCATATTTAGAGACATTTACCTCTGACACGGTTTTTGGTGCAAAGTAGCCCACAAGTAGACCCGCTTTGATCCAAAATTACCGTTTAACCCCTGTGTCAAAATTAGACGAAAGGGTAGTATTTTCTAGCTCTCTAGCTTAATCTGGGAATATTGGTGATATTTATTTCAGCATCCGGAGACGTTCATTCTGATGCCATAGTTTCTGATACATTGTGCCTGACGTCTGGACGCTTACACTTTGCCGCTTTCTTGCCAGGCAAGATACCTTGCTAAATTATATATACTGCTTTGCATGCTTATTATATTTTTATATACTCATTGCATGTGTGTTTTCTTTTAGTCATAATTATATACTATATATATGTTGACACACACTTGACACATAGTATCATTGGAGGGGAGGACAATCAGTAGGCGTATGGGCTATAACCACTCTAGTAAACCATAGTAACTAGCACGTACTACGGTAGTTGTGTCGCACTGGTCACTACCCTCGCGGTATATCGATTTCTGGTGTCGCGCTGGTCGCTACCCTTGCGGTATGTCGATTTCTGATATCTCTGACGTGTGTGTGAGTTGTGAGATTAGATAGAGTAGCCTACCCATGCCCATACGTCAAAAAGTTATTCTCATTATGCATTTCATATAGATTGTCAGGTACATCATACTTATATATTTTCTTTCTATTATGCATGTTTACTGTATTCAATTGACATGCTTCTATGTATCTTGTTACGTCCCTCTCGGGACCTGGTCCCTTTCCAGGTGTAGACGATCTTGACTATTCGAAGGAGCACGGATCAGGATTTGCTACTTCTCTCTCTTTAGAGGTCTTCTCTTTGAGTCTCATTGTTCATTAGATGTTCTTATGTGGTTTCTCTTATATTCTAGTTTGGCAGTGGATTTGTTTCCACCCGACTATCATTCTTTGATACTTCATATTAAGATTCAGTTATATAGTAGATTGGTTATTTATTTCTATTTGATTTTGTGGATGAGATTTAGGTATGCCCTGTGACTTATGATAATTATATTCCACTTATGAATTATTATTCATAATACAACATACGTATGTGTTATGGTTTCCATAGATTGGAGTCTCCATATACATACGGCTGGCATGCTTACGTATTCCTAATCCTACGTATGTTGGGACTGGGGCGTGAAAAAAAATTTAAAGATCTCATGCAAGCTCTATGCAGTTGGGGGAAAAGAAGGCTACACAACCTTACTGCTGACATTAAGGCTCAGGAAAACATTCTCCTGCACCTACAACAACTTCAGATGTCTGAAGAAATATTACTTTGAGAGAAGAGAACCCAAACCATTCTAAACAAATTACTGCTACAATAAGAACTCTACTGGAAGCAAAGGTCTTGTATCTCGTGACTCAGAGAAGGAGACAAAAATACTATATTCTATCATATCATGGCAGTGAATAGGAAGAAAAAGAATACCATTCAAAGTATCCTGAAGGAGAATAGAGAATAGGTTTTTGATCAAGAGGAGATTTTGAACACCTTGGTGTCACACTTCAAAGACTTGTTCACAACTATTGATACCACCCCAGTTTCTGCACACATCCTGTTATGCCCCAGTCCTAAAATACCGAGGGACTAGACACATGGCAATGGCCAGTAGCACACACCAATAGATAAACCTAATTTAATAGACCCATTAGAGTGTACTTAAGCTGTAAAACAACAAAAATGGTCTATGTTACTAATCTCATCCACAGAAGATAAATAAAATCAATATCAGAATAATCAAGATAAAATAATAAATCAACAAGTCTCAATAAAATATATCGGGGAATAACCTATTAATGAGTTTGATACATCAGTTCAATAGCCAAGAAATAAAAGAGTCTAACAACAACAAAGACCGAGTATAGTTAAAGCAGATACTCAGGAGAAATCCTCGGACATTACCTCGTCCTCTGGTATTGGTTCAACTCCAGCTTTTGCTCATGTCACGTATACCTTGGGGTAGATCTCCTCTGCTAAACCTGGGGACATAATCCGGATTCTAGGTCCTCAGGGGACATAACAAGGTATAAGAATAACTCAAGCCAAATAAATGTAGTATGAAAATATATCAGCAGGATAAGCTATGTAACCAGCTAAGTGATATGCAAGTGAGAGCATTAATCATACTCAGGCTGAAACTACTAAAGGCTATGGGAAACCCATAGTAGCATTTATTATCTCGAAGGGCCAGTACATGTGTCAAAGCTCTGTGTCAGAGTCTAAGGCACTCCCAGTAATTTATTATATATATAATCAGCCTTCTGTATTGTAAGACTCTCCACACCTAATGTAATCTCACGTCTAATATCGATAACACGCAAGATCATGACCTCTAACTAATGCAGCGAGTCATAATGATAGCTATGCATATATATAAAGTCTATGTCATGAAACCTATAACCTATACAGAATCACCATAAATAACTCAGAAAGATTCTGTCTCATGAATGTGTCAAGTGTCCTATGGTATGACGTACTTGATAAAGCAAGCACGAAATATATAGGGTCATGATATCAATCTCTAGTGACATTATACGACTTCGCGTACGGCGTCGACACCCGAATCTTATTCGAACGCTAAGCAATGTCACATGATTCTAGGTCGAACAGATACATCATATAAATAAATCAAGAAAATAATATAAATCAAGTACTGCAAGATTGGCAAGGTACACTTGCCTGGGGTTTGAATTCCAATAGTCGCTCTGGTATCAGCGGGATCTTTAGTTACTCCTCCGAATGCGGAAATAACATTGCCATCATGCTTAGAAGATATAAAATAGCTAGGGTTGCCTATCCATAAGTCCAATTTGGACACAGGGGCAAACTTGACAGTTTCTGGTCAAAGTGGGGTCCATATTTGGCCCACTTCGCACCAAAAAATATGCCAAAGTCAGTCCTCCAAATTCATCAAACTTAGTATCTACAAGTCCAGAACGATGATACGAACCCAACGGAATATCTAGAACTAGATTCCGATGAGCCGATCATAAAATCGCCCGTCAAGTAGAGCCGTGGGGCCCACGATACTGGATTTTGTCAACATTCTCAAAATTGAACCATACTTGGGTCACAGGACCAGCGTATCGCTACGAGTCCGATGGCGCAAGTTTTTTTTCAAAATGACGAGTACACAAAAAGTAACAATGAGTTTTAGAATAGGGCCGATACGTGACGTTGTCGACGAATACGCGTTGATTCCTGTGTGCACGCACATCCAATTCAACTTTCGGAAAATGCTACACGTCCGTATTGACGGTGCGCACCTTTCGATAAAATTCGCATATGACCAAGTTGTCTCGTTTAGACGGGCGCACCCAGTTTCGAAAAAATTTAGGGTTTTAAAGACCAAGTTTTTTGGTCAATTTCACCCTCGAATAAATTACAAACTACAACACAATAAATTAAACTAAAATAGGGTTTTAAAACTTGGTTATATGATCTAAATTACTATTTAGGTAAATTTTAGAATTAATAAATAGGTTATATGCAAAATGGTCATGAATTTACGAGTTCGGGACTAATTTCATATTTTCAGAAATAAGGATTATTTTTCTATTTTTTTGTCGCAATTTTTGACCGACACCGGACGCGATACCCCGAACTGATTGCACAGGTTTCGAGGGGTCATGCAGGGAATGTGTTATAATATACGGTTCAGAAAATAATGCGACGAGGAGAGAGAAGATCTCACCGGAACATGACCTTGGAATAGACTGAAATTCGCGTATACGCGGTGGCGCGGCGCACGTCGACGACGGGGCACGGTGGTGCTGCTGCGGCTTCTGTGCTCTCTGGTTAGCGGCGGGGTCGACGTCACTGTGCTCACCGGCGGCTTGATCTCGCGGAGGCGTCACCGTCGTCGGTCACGGCGGAGCGGCTGCTCCGAGCGCTGGGGTCGGCAGATTGCTGCTTGGGGCACTGGGTCGACGCATTATGGTGTAGGTCATGGGTCCACGGCGGAGGAAGGTGGTGCTGGGGAGTCATGGTATTGGGGTGGCCGAAGGTCGGGGTGACCGTAGTGGTTGTCAGCGGGTGATGGCGGTGGCTGTAGAGTTCGGGGGGTCTTATATAGGCGAGGTGTAAAACCCCTAATTTTAAAAACCATATAAATTATTTAATTAATCATTTAATTTCTTTATTGTATTTTGTAGTATATTAGAAAATATAAATTTATTGGATTTAACTACTAGGTAAATATTTAGCTAGATATTCTTGGAGCAAACTATTATTTTTCCCTATTTTATTTTATGTAGTGGACCTTGTGGATGGTTGATAGATTATTTTTTTGTACAAACATAATTTTCTGGTAATTATATATATATATATATATATATATATATATATATATATATATATATATATATATATATATATATATATAAGTAATAAAAAGAAATGAATAAAGAAAAGAAAAGAAAGGAATAAAAGAAAAAGGAAAGAAAAAAATAAATAAACAAAACAATAACCCGCTAACCCCAAAGCCTAAAGTATAATTCCCTTCCTAAAGCCCTTAAACCTAAGTCTAAACTCTAACCCCAGCCCACCTAAGCCCCGACCCTGAGCAGTATCACCCGTGAGGCAGCAACGGCTTTTCCTCCGCCCATTCTCTGTATATATATATGATGCCGAGCCTTAAACCCTAACCCTAAACCCTTACTCGCCGACTACCCAGACCTCCGTCGACCTCCATGACACCGCCGCCGCCGCCGGAGCCCAGCACCGCCGCTCGCTCGTACGAGATTCCGCGCACGCCGTACAAAAAACTACAACGATGAACCCCTGTTCACGCCCTGATTTTTGCTCCATCGCTCGACCAAATTTGACCCCGTATTCACCGGTATGTTCATGACCTTTCCCTCTCCCAACTCTGTGTATTAATTTCCTTTGAACAGCGCGTAACTCTAGGTGAAAATTGAGACCAAGTTGGAGAAAAACTATAACTTTTAATTTCAGAAAACTGCTGCAGCCACCCCTGTTTAAGGACTCATATCTCTCACCCCAGAGATCCAAACTTATATTTTTTTTTTGCTATGTGGAGAACACCTAACCGAAATTATTTTCTAATAATTATATTATTTTATTTGGTATTATATACAGAATTAAATTGGGTTAAAAATTATAAAAAACTATTTTTGAATCCTTCTAAATTTATGATACGGAGTGTGCCCCGCAAAACGGGACCGCCTCGTCGCATACCAGTTGCACCGAAAGATGCGTATGATATGTCCAGACGTGTGGCCTTTCGTGGAAACTGATTTAGATACATGTGCGCGTCGAAAATAACCCGCATCCGCAAAAAGTTCCCGTATTGCGACTTTTGCAAAATTCTGCCCCATTTAGTGTACGCTAGTCATAATGCGACAAAATTTATGCCATTGGATTCGTGGTATCATGCTGGTCCTGTAACCCAAGTTTTACGCGATTCTGAGACAGTTGACCAAGCCGCCTATTTGCGGGCCCTACGGTTGACTTTTTTGGACAAATTTGTGTTCGGCTAACCGGAATTCAAAATTGGATGTACTGTTGAGTTCGTATTGACGTTTAAAATTGGTTTGACCTATAATTTGTCCCTTTTAGAGACCTTTACACCTGGCACACTTTTGGGTGCAAAGTGGGCCACAAATGGATCCCGCTATGACCCAAAATTACTGTTTTGCTCCTGTGTCCAAATTGGATGAAAGGGTAGTGTTTTCTAACTATCTCACTTATTCTGGGAATGTTGGTGATATTTATTTCAGCATCCGGAGATGTTCATTCTGAGGCTGTAGTTTCTGATCCTGTGTGCTTGACTCCTGGATGTTACACTTTGCAGCTCTCTTGTCAGGCAAGATACCTTGCCAAATTGCTTATAATACTTTGCATGCTTATTATATTTTTTTTATATATTCATTGTATGTGTGTTTTCTTTCAGTCATAATTATATACTATATATATGTTGACACACACTTAACACATAGTATCATGGGAGGGGAGGACAATCATTAGGCGTATGGGCTATAACCACTCTAGTAAACCGTAGTATCTAGCACTAACTACGGTAGTGTATCGTGCTGGTCGCTACACCCGAGGTATATCGATTTCTGGTGTCGCGCTGGTCGCTACCCCCTAGGTATGTCAATTTTTGATGTCCCTGTCGTGTGTGTGAGTTGTGAGATTTAGATCAAGTAGCCTACCCATGCCCATACGTCAAAAAGTTGTCCTCATTATGCATTCATATAGATTGTCACTTATATATTTTCTATCTATTATGCATGTTTACTGTATTCAAATTGGCATACTTCTATGTATTTTGTTACGTCTCTCTGAGGACCTGGTCCCTTGCCAGGTAGAGACGACCAAGAGTACCCGCAGGAGTACGGGCCAGGACCTGACGTATTATTCTCTGTCGATGAAGCCTTACCTTATGTGCATCATTGATTCTCTCTAGCGATGGATCTTCTTAGCTGATATACTTCTATCATCATCTTATTTTATATTGGAGATTTACCCATCTCTCTCATTTTAGTTTTGGATATAGTCTTTGGTAGTGGATTTGTCTCCACCCGACTATTATTTTGGATTACTCTGACTCATTATTCTAGTTTAGTTATTTCTTTACTGATACTTTATGTAGATGAGATTAGTATTTCTGTGACTTGTGACTATATATATATATATCACATGTGAGTTAATATTTATATTACAGCGTACGTATATATTATGGTATCTATATATTGGAGTTGTCATATATATACGGCTGGCATGCTTACGTATTCCTAGTCCTATATATTTTGGAACAGGGGCGTGACATATTTTTGTGGTAGGCCATGCAGGTCGAGAGCATATTGTCTCGGTTATGTTACTGTACTGAGCAAGTCTGCATATATGATTAGAGTATAGGATCTCATCCATTTATTTAATTTCTGTCCTTGATTTTATTTCACATTCTTATTTGATTGCTTGCATTGCATCTTTCTTGATCCTTTCTCAACGTCAATCTTCTCTTTTCTTTCGTACTTGATAAGGGTTAGGAAGGTGCCTTGTACCAGGTATATACACTCTAGTATTCAATAACACTACTAGTTAAATTTTTGTAAGTTTGGTAGTATGCCTCATAAGCTAGTATCACATAGTCCTTCTGACCAAGTAATAAAGTATAAATGAATGACACAACTATATACTTGCTTAAAAAGATAGTGTTTACCCAGACTGAAAAACTTAGAGGCCCATGCTGTAACACCCCATTCCGCTCAAGCGGACTGCCGTCTCAAACAATAATAGTGCAGCTGTCCCGACCCGCTTTGCCTCAAATAAGAAGCAAAGGATATTCAGACTTGTCCCTATAGGAATTCAGCTTAGGCTTTCAGAGGCTCGCTTGACGTATCGCTCTACCGAGACGAATCATCGCTAAGGTGGGTGGCTACGATAAACTTGTCTTTGCTTAGCCAGCACACATAAAATCTGGAATGTTATGCTAGTCGCTAGGTGATTCACCCCCTGCATGCTAATAAATCCAACGCATCTAGCTAAGGGAATAATTCTAACTTGTATTGCTATGCTAGAACATGGAAAATGAAATACTGCTTATGTATGTTCAGATCCTCGCATGCTAAGTCCCTTACGGTTTCATCCATCGGCTTACCTTCGGGCCCGAGCAAACATGTTGCTTATGCTCCTTAGAAACGCATGCTTGTCTGCTTAAATGTTGCCTTATTTTTATCCAAACTCCAGGAGACTACTAAGTAGTCATTCCGTACATGATTGAACCTGCAAGTATTCGAGACCGTTAGGTCATCAGGCAGCCCCGAACCAGGGGAGTGCATCAAGGCAAGACTCATTCAGGTATTCGAATCTCTGCAAGTCTCCCTCAAGCGGGCTTACATCAGCCCAGGAGGCTTTGCACATCCAATGGCTAAGTGAATCCTTGTTCAAGTATCTCGTGTACTCGTGTACTCGTGTTCTCGTGCACTCGTCTTCTCGTATTCTAGTGCACGCATGTTCTTATGTTCTCGTGTATCCCGTGATAATTGGAAGACCCCAATTTGCATGTCGCGGACTATTTCCACGGACGGTCACCGGGGCACTGGGGCCGATCCGGTCCGGATGGAGCTCGTGTGTAGTCATCGTGTTCGGGAGAGGATAGCTTACAACGCATCGTGTTCGTGTGCCTCGTGTACTCTCGTAGCATGCTATCCTTGTCCTTGACTAAGTCCATAAATGGCTATGCCAGCGACTCGTGTTCATATAGATAAGTCATCCTCGCTTAGCGGCTATCCGCGTGCGAGTCATTGCATCGCATCAAGAAATAACTAAACACCTGAACGATCATGTTATAACGACCCTCGTGTTTGCATATGCTATGCCCCTGAATGCTTATACTTGCCCGTGTTTAAATTAACAATGTTTGCCTTGGACAGAGAAGGTAAAATGGTAAGTCTCGCCGTGTTTCCTCTCATGTTGCACGGTGCACTGCCCGACACGTTAGGCTATTCAATGTTTGCATGAAACTGATCCTAAGGCAACTAGAAAGACAACTTAATAGTTGGTGCACGGAACTTATAGTACGTGTTTGGATTTGTCGAGCGGGCGAGTAGCTTCCCCACCAGTGCATTCAATGTACTGATAATCCACCAGTTTGTATGCAGGGTGCGAGAGAACCTCGTTCGGTGCGGATGCCTCCTTCGTGCGTGCTTAGGCGTGAAGATCATTCTGAAGCAACGGTGCGTCCAGAACAGAAGCACATAAATAAGACATAATATTGGAACATAGCCCGAACTCGCCTGAACATCGCCTGATCATTGCCTGTACAATTATTCTACAATTGTGGCCACTTGGCATGCTTTTATGTTTCAGAGAGAGAGGCTTGAGAGACTTGTAATCTCGGCTATACGCCGCCTGTAATACTTATTCATATCAATAAATAGCTTGCTTTACTTCAACTTGTGTTTCAATGCTTCCACTATATTGTTGACTCAGTGAACCTGTTACCGATCGCCTATGCGTTCATAACTCCGTTGCACTCGGATAATATATGCGACTCTGTGGCTTAGAACTCTTACCGCTAGCCAATGATTCACAGGTGCGGTTTACGCTCGTGCGACATCACGCCCGGATGGGTCAAGCGATCGTTCCGTGGGAGCGCTAGCGAGGGTGATTCCCGCCTAGCGGGAACGACCGATTTGCCGGCGAGAGATCGGGACGTGACACATGCACCCATTTGGTTGACTTTAGACTTAGATAAGAAATTAGTATAGTGATTATAGAGGCACAACACTGATCTTCTTGGTGAACTTAAATTATTCTGTACCTTCTTTCATCATAATCAAGCGTACTTATATATTTTTGTACTACCTTGACTTATGCTGCTATTATAGCCTAATTTTGCAAGCTTATTCTTTTATTGAGCTTGTTTATGATATATGTATTATTGGGGGCCCACACTAATATATTATCTAAATCAGAATTAGTGCATTATGGTCTGATCAACCTTAGTGTGGTTGGTTCGCTCTTCGTATCACTACTTTAAGTGGATTGAGATATAGTTGACTCAACTTGTTAGAAGAATATATTTGCCCTCTATACTGGTCAAAGCATATCATGTCAGGTACATAACCGTTCTGATGTGAACATGCGAATAAAAATTTACCAAAATAAGATTTCAATCCACAACTGCCTTGGCCACTCCCTTTTTAGTTCTTTAATCGCTTTGAACCCCGTGCTTGTATTCTATCACCTCCTTCTTGAACTCTTTTTTATTGTTTTCTATTTTCCCCTATTTTGGAAAGACGAATATTCATGCTTAGTATAAGTTTGATACACGGAGAGTACTAAAAATACCCCATAGGCCAATCATATTACTTTGTAACTATCTTTTGTAATTAAGGGCATATCACAATGTGATTTATTTGATATTTTAACTAGGTGGCATACCCACGATGCTAATAGATGACATGAGTAGCAGTATTAGTATTCTCTCCTATCACCATCTCACCCCCTTAGGTGGCTCATCTTCTCTTCTATATCCATTCCTTATCTCGTGCTTAACTCTTCCTATCATAGTCGTATCCTTTCGTGCCATTATGAATTATTTGAATTACTTCAACCTCACCCTTATTTTGATAGTTAAAAACATAAATGGGTTAGTAAATGATTAATAACTAAAAGATGAGTACTTAATGATAACCCTTATGTATATGCACTATAGCAATATCTGTATCCTCTTATCATTTTAAAACCATGAATAACATCCCTTAGTCTAATAGGAATTAGTTGGATTATTGAATTTGTTTTTACTTCTAATAATTTTATAAAGTTAGTCAAGACCTTAACTATTGTCCAAAAACTTAGACTAAGCTTGGGAAAGAGTTGAAGGCACTTGTTACGAACTGACGACTATGACAAATCGCTGACAAAGTAGCAACAGCTGCAGCTAGACCGTTATAGTAGAGTAGTCGAAGTAATTGTGGACATACTGGGCCAAAAACTTAGACTAATCTTGGGAAAGAGTTAAAAAAACTTGTTACGAACTGACGACTATGACAAATCGCTGGCAAAGTAGCGACAGCTGCAGCTAGACCGTTATAGTAGAGTAGTCGAAGTAATTGCAGACATACTGGTCAGGTGGCATGGCAGTATTAGACTACGATACTTGATGGTTACAAAGAAAAATTATGGTTATGAGATTCTATACAGGTATCCCAAGATTCTTGACCCAATAAATAAATTCGTCTAACAACCTAGACCATAGCCTCAAGAGACTTTGACTACTAGTGAAACTTTTGTAAAGTTGGGTACTTGTAGCGCCCCGTTCTCCCGATGCGGAGAGCGCGGCTAAGAAACACAAGACGGTATCGTTCGATCGGGATAGATTGAATTAAGAACTCGTCCTCGTTATGGATTTGTTTCGTCGGAATCGATTCCCATATTCAGTGGACTGCGCCCCAAGGATCGGCTTAGCGGCAGAGTCAGGAGGGACCTCTCCGCTGCTATCTTTTATTGCCTCGGTTTTTGATGTCGCTTGTTGCTTTCGTGCTTTAAGTTGGTTTTGGGACTTGATTGTTTTCTTTGAACGGTTTCGATGGTTTTCATTGTTTTCGTTCATTGACTTGCACTTCTATTCCGAGAATGGAAAGAGAGGAAGAAGTATTAATCGAGCTGTTCGTGTGCAGGTGAACGAGTAGTAGGTGGCTTGCGAGCGGAGTCGTGAAGCGCCTCTTTCCTTCTTCTTTCCAAAATCTAAGTGAGTGGCTACCAACCCGATTAGCTAGCCCTGCTTCCAAGCTTCACTCCTTGCCCCAATCAAACGATACCAAGTAATAATAAAAGAAACCAAGATAAAAGAGAATAGACTTGGTTATTACTGCTTATCAATCAAACTCGTGAACGGTTACTTACTTACATGCTTGTTCGTTCGGAATGTTCATCATATGCATAAATTATAGTTAGAATATAACTTCTTCTATAAATTGTGCTATTTATGAATCATATCGTGTATGCGCATAACTGTTCCTAGAGGCTATGCAAAGGAAACATGCATTACTCGTGTTGCCTCAACTGCGTGAAATGATAACTTAACTAATCATCGTGTGTTCGATCATGGACAACTTGTGCACAAGAATATAAGTTCTGCGGACGGTCGCTGGGGCACTGGCACCGATCCGATCCGGGCAGACTTCGTGTTTATAGTCAATCGTGTGCGGACGGGATAACTTGTAACGCATCGTATTTTCTGAGCTCCTCGTGTTTTCCCGTTGCATGCTATCCTTGTCCTTGACTAGTCCATTATGGCATCAAGCCAGTGATCCTCGTGTGTATATGCTTGCAACGCCTCGTGTGTTTATCATGTGAATATGGCTTGCAATGCATCGTGTGTTCATCGTGTATATTTAAACCTGTTGTATACTAACTTGTGTCTCCGTGGCAGGGAAGGCAAGGTAAGTATTGTGCAGGTCATTCAGACGGGCAGGTAAATCCACCGTACGGTGGCACGTTCATTTCAGTAAATTCTATATGCTGCTTACTTGTAAATGAACTAAGGCAAGATAGAAACCAACCAAATATGCATGCTTCACTAAACAACGTGTTGATTGGTATAGTCAGGCTAGCTAGCCTTCACCAGCATGTTTCGATGTGCTGACCCTCGTTGAAACAGGTTCTCCGCACCAAGGCGAACCGAGCGAGGAGCCGAAGTCGTCTACCCGATCCAGTCCAGCTGTTGGCGCATCTTCACCGTGCCCTCGTAGCATCTTCAAGTCAGGAGCTGCAACTCTTCATACACAAATGCAGCTCCGTGGCAAAGCGGTCCTCCAGCCTGGAGGTCTTTATCATTTTGAGTTTATAAAGGGATATAATGTACAGGACTGCTATCTCATTTTGAGTCAACCCTTTTGTAAGCCGTTTGGCATATTAGCTGACTCGTTCAGGAGTTTGTAATAGATGTTCATTATCAATAAAGAGAACTTTTCTATGTTTCAAATCTGTGTTTCAATTTATCTGCGTACTCTGAATATGTGCTTGCTATGCAAATCATTAAAGCCTTGTGCGGGCGCAACTCCAGGCCCGCACGACGGTCATGACTCGGGGGACGCCTCGGGGCGTGACATAGTGGTATCAGAGCACAGATTCAAAGTTTCTTAGACTTCGTGCTAGAAAAGTTTCTTTAATGATCAAATTCCTGTACGAACTCTTGAACTCGCTAGGCCAAAATGAGATACGTTCATGCAATAAGTCCATAATACATTATGATTCTAATATAATTTACCTTCTTATGAAGGAATGGATCCAGCGCAATCTGCAGCACAACCACCGATCGAAACACAAGAAAGCAGTTCGGGCAATTCGGGAAGCTCTCGAAGCCAAAGAGGCATGTCTCAAGTCGACCCGCTTGAACGGGTAATGCAAATGTTAGAATCGCAACGACAACGAGATGATGCTCGCCAAGCCAAGCTCGAGAGTAATCTAGAGACCCGATTCTTAGTCCAACAGAAGCAGGTCGATGCCCTGCAACAAATCGTTCAGACTTTGGCTGCCAACCATTCTGCCGCAATAGCAGCGACTCCGGTGGAAAAGCCCGTGCTTGAAGTGGAGACGCCTCAAATTCCAAGGCCGAGGGACGTGACTGCCTTCAACTTGGGCCATTTCAAGAAAGTCTGCAACACCCCGTTCAATGGGACTGAGGATCCAGTGGTAGCTCTAGATTGGCTAGCCGAGATTGAAGACCACTTCACTCTGCTAGAGGTCCCCGAAGATAAGCGCGTCGCCTGCGCGCAGCTACAGCTCTGCCTCAACGCACACGATTGGTGGGACATGCATCGACGATCTCTCCAATTTGATCACGGAGAGGAGGCGATCTCGTGGACGACCTTTCGTGTCGCGTTCGAAGAGGAGTTTATACCGCCTCCAGTACAACGTCAAATGGAAAATGATTTCGTGCAACTGAGGCAGGGCAGTATGACAGTGAAGCAGTACTCCGCCGAATTCAACCGACTCTCCAAATTCGCTAGGGCCTATTTACCTGATGCAGCGAGCCGAGCCAGAAGGTTTGAAGGTGGACTACGTCCTGCCATCCATTCGCACGTGGTCAATAATCAATATGGAATAATGCGTGAAGTCATGAATCACGCCTTATCGCTAGAACCACAGTATCTTCACGTTTCTACCGGCGCTGTGCATACCTACAATCACAAACGCCAAGGCAACGATGGAGGAAATACTGCTGCAAAGCGCCGAAACAACGGTGGTCAGCACAGGGCAAATCCCAACCAAGTATGTCAATACTGCAACAAACGTGGGCACTCCTTCAATCAGTGTCGTAAGAGACTTGGGTTATGTCTCGCTTGTGGCAATCTAGGCCATGCCATTAATTCCTGCCCGAACCTTCCTGTTCATCGCCCGTAACGTAATAACCCCTAACGATAAGCATTATTCCTAAGTTTTGGGATGAAACTTCCAATTGGTTGGGTAGGATGTAGCGCCCCGTTCTCCCGATGCGGAGAGCGCGGCTAAGAAACACAAGACGATATCGTTCGATCGGGATAGATTGAATTAAGAACTCGTCCTCGTTATGGATTTGTTTCTTCGGAATCGATTCCCATATTCAGTGGACTGCGCCCCAAGGATCGGCTTAGCGGCAGAGTCAGGAGGGACCTCTCCGCTGCTATCTTTTATTGCCTCGGTTTTCGATGTCGCTTGTTGCTTTCGTGCTTTGAGTTGGTTTTGGGACTTGCTTGTTTTCTTTGAACAGTTTCGATGGTTTTCATTGTTTTCGTTCATTGACTTGCACTTCTATTCCGAGAATGGAAAGAGAGGAAGAAGTATTAATCGAGCTGTTCGTGTGCAGGTGAACGAGTAGTAGGTGGCTTGCGAGCGGAGTCGTGAAGCGCCTCTTTCCTTCTTCTTTCCAAAATCTAAGTGAGTGGCTACCAACCCGATTAGCTAGCCCTGCTTCCAAGCTTCACTCCTTGCCCCGATCAAACGATACCAAGTAATAATAAAAGAAACCAAGATAAAATATAATAGACTTGGTTATTACTGCTTATCAATCAAACTCGTGAACGGTTACTTACTTACATGCTTGTTCGTTCGGAATGTTCATCATATGCATAAATTGTAGTTAGAATATAACTTCTTCTATAAATTGTGCTATTTATGAATTATATCGTGTATGCGCATAACTGTTCCTAGAGGCTATGCAAAGGAAACATGCATTACTCGTGTTGCCTCAACTGCGTGAAATGATAACTTAACTAATCATCGTGTGTTCGATCATGGACAACTTGTGCACAAGGATATAAGTTCTGCGGACGGTCGCTGGGGCACTGGCACCGATCCGATCCGGGCAGACTTCGTGTTTATAGTCAATCGTGTGCGGACGGGATAACTTGCAACGCATCGTGTTTTCTGAGCTCCTCGTGTTTTCCCGTTGCATGCTATCCTTGTCCTTGACTAGTCCATTATGGCATCAAGCCAGTGATCCTCGTGTGTATATGCTTGCAACCCCTCGTGTGTTTATCATGTGAATATGGCTTGCAATGCATCGTGTGTTCATCGTGTATATTTAAACCTGTTGCATACTAACTTGTGTCTCCGTGGCAGGGAAGGTAAGGTAAGTATTGTGCATGTCATTCAGACGGGCAGGTAAATCCACCGAACGGTGGCACGTTCATTTCAGTAAATTCTATATGCTGCTTACTTGTAAATGAACTAAGGCAAGATAGAAACCAACCAAATATGCATGCTTCACTAAACAACGTGTTGATTGGTATAGTCAGGCTAGCTCGCCTTCACCAGCATGTTTCGATATGCTGACCCTCGTTGAAACAGGTTCTCCGTACCAAGGCGAACCGAGCGATGAGCCAAAGTCGTCTACCCGATCCAGTCCAGCTGTTGGCGCATCTTCACCGCGCCCTCGTAGCATCTTCAAGTCAGGAGCTGCAACTCTTCATACATAAATGCAGCTCCGTGGCAAAGCGGTCCTCCAGCCTGGAGGTCTTTATCATTTTGAGTTTATAAAGGGATGTAATGTACAGGACTGCTATCTCATTTTGAGTCAACCCTTTTGTAAGCCGTTGGGCATATTAGCTGACTCGTTCAGGAGTTTGTAATAGATGTTCATTATCAATAAAGAGAACTTTTCTATGTTTCAAATCTGTGTTTCAATTTATCTGCGTACTCTGAATATGTGCTTGCTATACAAATCATTAAAGCCTTGTACGGGCGCAACTCCAGGCCCGCACGGCGGTCACGACTCGGGGGACGCCTCGGGGCGTGACAGTACTATAGACGAGCTAGAGGATAATAGAATAGTGTATGGAAAATAAATAAGAAAGTTTTATGGTGGAAGACCATAACCTTTTAGGGAGCACTGCTAGATAGCAATAAAGTGTAATAGCTATAGTAATTTATTATGAATATGTGTTAGTGTCAATTTCGAGGACAAAATTTTTGTAAGTTGGATAGAATATAAAACCCCTAATTTTAAAAACGATATAAATTATTTAATTATCCTTTAATTTATTTATAGTATTTTGTAGTGTATTAAAAAATATAAATTTATTGGATTTAACTAATAGGTAAATATTTAGATAGATATTCATGGAGCAAACTATTATTTTTCCTTATTTTAATTTATGTAGGGGACCTTGTGGACGGTTAATAGATTATTTTTTTGTACTAATACAATTTTTTGGTAATTATATATAAATATATATATATATATATATATATATATATATATATATATATATATATATATATATATATATATATATATATATATATATAAGTAATAAAAAGAAATAAATAAAGAAAACAAAAGAAAGGAATAAAAGAAAGAGGAAAGCAAAAAACAAAACAAAATAAACCAATAACCCGCTAACCCTTAAGCCTAAAGTCTAATTCCCTTCCTAAAGCCCTTAAACCTAAGTCTAAACTCTAACCCCAGCCCACCTAAGCCCCCCACCTAAGCCCCGACCCTGAGCAGTATCACCCGCGAGGCAGCAACGGCTTTTCCCCCGCTCATTCTCTGTATATATATGATGTCGACCCTTAAACCCAAACCCTAAACCCTTACTCATCGACGACCCAGACCGCCGCCAACTTCCACGACACCACCGTCGGAGCCCAGCACCGCCGCTCGCCCACGGGTGATTCTGCGTGCGCCGCACAGAAAACTGCGACGACGAACCCCTGTTCACGCCCTGATTTCTGCTCCATCCTTAGACCAAATTTGACCCCGTCTTCACCGGTATGTTCATGACCTATCCCTCTCCCAACTCTATGTATTAGTTTCCTCTGATCAGCGCATAACCCTAGGTGAAAATCGAGACCAAGATGTAGAAAAATTATAACTTTTAATTTTAGAAAACTGCTGCAACCACCCTTGTTTAAGGACTCATATCTTCCACCCCAGAGATCCAAACTTAGATTTATTTTTGCTATGTGGAGACCACCTAATTAAAATTATTTCCTGTCAATTACATTATTTTATTTTATGTTATATGTAGAATAAAATTGGGTTAAAAATTATAAAAAATTGTTTTTCAAACCTTCAAAATTTGTGAAACGGAGTGCGCCCCGCCAAACGGGACCGCCTCTTCGTGTACCAGTTGCACTGAAAGACGCGTATGGTATGTCCAGACGTGTGGGGTTTCGCAAAAACTGATTTGGACGCATGTGCACGTCGAAATCAACTTGTATCCACAAAAATTCCCCATATCGCGACTTTTGTAAAATATCGCACCATTTAGTGTACGCTCGTCAGAATACGATAAAACTTGCGCCATTGGATTCGTGGTATCACGCTGGTCCTATGACCCAAGTTTTATGTAATTCTGAGGCACTTGACCAAGCCACCTATTTGCGGGCCCTACGGTTGACTTTTTTAGGCAAATTTGTGTTCGTCTCACCGGAATACAAAATTGGACGTACCATTGAGTTCGTATTGACGTTTAGAATTGGTTTGACTTATAATTTGTCCCTTTAGAGACCTTTACCCCTAGTATACTTTTCGGTGCAAAGTGGGAACAAATGGACCCTGTTTTGACACAAATTACAGTTTTGCCCATGTGTCCAAATTGGATGAAAGGGTAGTATTTTCTAGCTATCTCGCTTATTCTGGGAACATTGGTGATATTTATTTCAGCATCCGAAGACGTTCATTCTGAGGCCGTAGTTTCTGATCCTGTGTCCTTTACTTCTGGGCGTTACACTTTGCAGCTCTCTTACCGGGCAAGATACTTTGCCAAATTGCTTACAGTACTTTGTATGCTTATTATAGTTTTTTATATATTCATTGTATATGTATTTTCTTTCAGTCATAATTATACACTATATATATATTGACACACACTTAACGCATAGTATCATGGGAGGGGAGGACAATCATTAGGCCTATGGGCTATAACCACTCTGGTAAACCGTAGTATCTAGCACGCACTACAGTAGTGTATCACGCTGGTCGCTACCCCAGAGGAATGTCAATTTCTGGTATCGCGCTGGTCGCTAACCCTGAGGTATGTCAATTTTTGATGTCCCTGCCGTATGTGTGAGTTGTGAGATTTAGATCGAGTAGCCTACCCATGCCCATACGTCAAAAAGTTTTCCTCATTATGCATTCATATAGATTATCTTGTACAGCGTACTTATATATTTTTTGTCTATTATGCATGTTTACTGTATTCAATTTGACATGCTTCTATATATCTTGTTACGTCCCACTAAGGACCTGGTCCCTTGCCAGGTATAGACGACCAAGAGTACCCACAGGAGTACGGGCCAAGACCTGACGCATTATTCTCTTTCGAGAAGGTCTTACCTTCTGAGCATCATTGATTATCTCTAACGATGGATCTTCTTAGCTGATAAACTTCTATCATTATCTTATTTTATATTAGAGATTTACCCATCTCTCTCATTTAAGTTTTGGATATAGTCTTTAGTAGTTGATTTGTCTCCACCCAACTATTATTTTGGATTGCTCTGACTCATTATTCTAGTTTATATATTTCTTTACTGATACTTTATGTGGATAAGATTAGTATTTCTGTGACTTGTGACTATATATATATACCACATGTAAGTTAATATTCATATTAAAACGTACGTATGTATTATGGTATCCATATATTGGAGTTGCCATATACATACGGTTGACATGCTTACGTATTCCTAGTCCTACGTATTTTTGGACTTGGAAGTGACACGAGGGAAGAGGGAGAGGCGGTGGAGCCATTGGCAGTTGCTGGAGGCGAAGGGGCGGCTGCTGGTGAATTGCCGCGGGGGAGGCGGATCGCCACGGCGACGGCGGAAACGGCTGAGGGGAAGTCGGGGCGGCAGGCGAGGGTTACGGGAATTGGGGGTTACTGTAGACAATGGGTAGTGGTTCGGGTACATATTGCGGGTCGGGTTCAAATCTGACCCGTTAGGGTTAGTTCAGGATTTGGGTTGGTTCAATTAGGGTGGGTTTGGTTCGGTTCAATCCGGTTCAAGTTGGTTTATTTTAAAACATTATTTTTAGCCATTTAAAAATAGTTTTTGGGTCCAATAAATTTTCAAAAAATTACATTATGACCAATTATTTATTATACACTCAAAAATATTATTTTTATAATATAATAATATTTAATAAAATCAAAAAAATTATTTAAATACCAGAAAATATTTATTTTAATTAGTTAAAAAATCACAAAAAAAAATCATGAAAATTTATTTTTTTTTTCTTAAAAAATCTGGGTGTTTACACATCCTTATGAAGTTCAGCCATATAGATGCTAGTGAGAATGATCGTATTTGTTGTGTTCCAACTGAAGAGGAAATCAAATTGATTGTGAAATATGCAACCATAAAAATCTAGTGAAATATGCAACCATAAAAATCTCGTGGCCCAGACGAATATCCTACCCTCTTTTACCAAACCTGTTGGGACACTATTGGCCTCAAGGTAACCTCCCTCATCAAAAAAAATTTGAAACTAGATCTATGCCTGCTTCTCTTAACCACACCTTCATTGCATTAATTCCAAAAGTTTCTAACGAATATTCCATCTCATTTTTAGCTAATTTCTTTATGCGATGTTGCTTACAATATTATCACTATAATCATGTCCAATAGAATACGTCCTCTTCTCGACAAACTCATAAGTCATTTTTAGAACATCTTTATCCCTTATAGGAGGATATGAGACAATATTATCATTGCATAAGAGATGCTACATTCTATTGCAAAATTCAGTTCTAGTAAGAATGCTTTTGCACTAAAAATTGACATGGCCAAAGCCTATGATAGGCTCAGTTGAAGTATTATTAGTCCGATACTCACTACATTTAGTATTCGAAGGAATTCCCATAACCTTATAATGCAATATGTTACTACTACATCCTTCACATTATTGGTCAATGGATCTCCATTCTCAACCTTCTATCGTGGTAGAGACATTAGACAAGGTTGTGGTATGCCCCAGTCCCAAAATATATGGAACCTGGTTACGTGGAGATGGCCAGCTACATATCCAAGTAGACTCCAGTCCAACTGGGATACGTATAAGCTGTCATAGATTTTAACTGTCTCTATATCATGTTTAAATCTTAATCCACATGAAAAGAACAAAAAGAAGAAAAATATGAATAATAATCTGCAGCCTAATAATCATACTTGTCTGATTAGAATCGACAGAAATAAATGAGCCTACAAATTCTATGCAATCAAGCAGATATGAAATACCAAAATAAAAAAATATATACTACAGAAGAGTAAATACTTGCAATAAAAAGGGTGCTCAACAATCTGGCAAAAAAACTCTGCAAAAGCTACTCAGCCAACCTGGAAGGGAACCAGGTCTTCAGAGGGACGTAACAAGATACATAAAAATATGCCACTAATGATATGTAATACTGCAATAAATAAAGGGCGTACTAAACTAAGTGTAAATGCAATAAGAACCACATTCGACGCAAGAGCTGTAGGCCAAATGGGATCGACATAATTCCTTGGGGGAAACAGAGGCCTACTTCAACATAGTGTTATGGATGCCAGAGGCAGAATATAATACAAATATATATATATGGTCATCATACTCGGTACTCCTGCGGAGGCGGCGGGTTACAAAAGAAATGTGTACATAGCCCATACGTCTAGCAAGTGTCCTTCCCACCCAATGTTGTTGTATCAGTCACGCTGAGACTCTTCCTTGTGATTCGAAACTTACCTATGTGAGTTCCTTTACTCTGAACCCTATCTTGTTGTCTTCACCAGTGCTTAGCAAGTATTAGTGCATCTATTAAAGATCAATCGTCAAATGTGTATCCTGGTAGCGATATTAGACAAGGTTGTCCCTTGTCCCCTACCTCTTCATCATGTGCAGAGAAGTTCTTTCTAAACTTATTCCAATCATTGAGAGGAATCGCTTATATGTGTTGGTGTTTTTCTCTTTGCTTTGGGAGTTTTAGTCCCACATTAGAAAACCACCGATGTGTATATCTCAATATATAACTTTGCTTAGTATTGGTATATGTACGTGGGGTGGTTTCCCATGTGGGTTAACTTTCCTAGAGGGATTATGTGTGAACCCCTTTATGACAATCTTTATTTTGTCACCACCTTTAGGAAGTTTTTCTTAGGAGCTAAGCCACAAAGGAGCTTAGTGACTCGGACTCGCACTAGTACTCGGACTCGCACTCGGACTCGGTCTCAAGGGCGCAAAGTAGCACTTTGTTAGCGCACTTTGCACTTAACACATCAGCATCATCGCATGGCGCTTCTACGCTCCTTTTATGCTCAAGTTACATGCACGGTTGCTTGCTCGGGTGCATGCTTCGTAGAGATATGCAGCCTGACGCTATGCGGCCTGGAGCCCATGCAACTAGGGGCACATACATCTAGGTGCCCATACGGCCAGGAGCATATGCGTCCAAGAGCGCATGCGGCCAGGAGGGCATGAGGCCAGGGGCCATGCGGTCAGGGGCGCATGTGGCCAGGTTCCTATGCTGCCCGGTACCTATACGGTCAGGTGCCAATGTAGCCCAGTGCGCATGCGGCTAGGAGCCCATTCGGCATGGTACCCATGCGGCTTGGAGCTATAAGGCCAGGTGCTATACGACCAACAAGTTAGATTAAGCGAGTCGAGTATGGAGGGGACAAGGACAGCTGTTGGCTGCTAGGTGCGGCGCAGGTGGCGCATGGTTCTCTGTGGCACGCGGCTACAACTTTCGGCACCTAGAGGCGTTGTCTGTTTTGTGTATTACAGAGCGCAGGCGGAGCAGGCGGCTCGTAGCTTTCTGTGCCATGCGGCTACATCTTTCGGTGCCTAGCGGTGCTGTCTACTCTGTGTAGTATAGCACACAGACGGTTCGTGGCTCTCTGTGCCACAAGGCTGCAGCTTTCGGCGCCTGACGACGCTGTCTACTCTGTGCAGTACAGCGGTGCCGACGGCACATGCTGGCAAATTTTTTCCTCAGGCCGCATGGGAGCTAAAAATCTCTTTATATGGAGGCTCTTATCTTTTATTTTATGTAGTTAAAAAAATTAAGGGAGAGAGGAAAACTGAGAGCACTAGCAGGACTTGCGTCAACACTAAGCATCCTTCCAAAAGAGTATTTTGAGTGATCCAAAGGTGACTAAGAGCGTTCTATAAGTTCTCGTGTGGACTTGTTGGATCCTGGGGGGAGTTCATTATATAGCATGAATCTTGCCTTGAGCTCTAGTAGTTTTTATCACCCCAACAGGAGTTTTCTTCTTTGTATTTCTATTCTTGTTTCCGTTCTTCTCGGTGTAGCGTCTGCGAACGTAAAAATAAGAACAATTTTCTGATTCTTGTTATATTTGCATTTTCTTTGGGTTGTCAGTTTGTAACATGTTCCTGGTTTAATGCTTCTATGAGGTTGTGTGTTACTGTAAAGGAACTCTTGTGTGAATCTTAGTGCACCAACTTCTCATTTGGAGTTTGTAGAGACAAACTCTTATATAAGTCTCTACTTTATGGCTACCTCTTCTTCTTTGATCTGACTTCGGGACTAACAATCTCAAGGCAAAATGCGAGTTAGAATGGACAACCGCTCAAACCTTCTCGATACTAGCTTTTAAAAGCTTGAGAAGTTTGATGGTGACCACTACAACATTTGGAAGAGGAAGATCTCCTTAAATCTTTGTCTTGTCAAAGTTGCTTATGTGTTAGTTGATCCTGAACCTACCATTCCTTAATATAGAGGAGCGCTTCTAGTTGGTGTTGCGCAGGACTCGCACTCCAAGTGGAAGGAAGACAACGACCTTTGTAGGTTGTTGATTCTCAATGCTATAAACGACTAGATGGCAGAGTCCTACAGCAAGAAGGAGAAGGCAAGAGATGTCTGGGAATCTCTTTAGAAGCACTACAAAACTGACGACAAAATATCTAAAATATATCTCGTCGATAATTTCTTCACTTTGTAATTTGAGGACGAGAAGGGGATTTTACAACAAGTTAAGGAACTTCTGAAGATGCAGCAGAAGCTGGAGGAAGAGGGCATGAAGCAGGAAAACAGATTTATGGTGGGGGCTATCATCACCAAACTTCCTCCAGGTGGGATCAAGTTCACGACTGACATATACCTTAAGAAGATGAAAATCCAGTTCGAAGATCTTTTTTACTGGATTCATATTGAAGATGAAGCCAGGGGACAACTGAAGTTGGACTCCTTGTCCAAGCAGTTGGCTAAGGCCAACATGGTACATGTTAGTGACTCTAAAGGGAAGCATAATTTTTTTTACAAGAAGAAGAAGAAGAAGGACTTCAACCAGCTGAAGGTAAAGTCGGCTAAGTTCAAGCCAAAGCCGAAGACTGATGTGACGTACTACAACTGTGGCAAGAATGGTCATTATAAGAGCGAGTGCAGGTCGAAGCCTAAATCGAAAGAGCAAGGTGAGCTTAACCTAGTTTCTATGATTGTGCAGATTGAGTCACATGGCGTGGACACTGACTGGTGGGTAGACACTGCTATATCTTGCCACGTATGCTCTAAGAAGGAGTTGTTCGTCAAGTATGAGCCTACCTTTGAGATAGTCTTGATGGCAAACAAGTCTCAAGTTATAGTACTGGAGATCGGGATGGTAGTGCTGAAGTTGACTTCTGGAAAGTCACTTATACTGGAGAATGTGAAGCACGTACCAATGATCGCAAAAAATTTGGTTTCTGGAAGTCTGCTATGCAAGGCTGGCCTAAGGATGGATATCAATGCCGGTCAGATGGTGGTGTCCTACAAGGGAACGTACTTCGAAAAAGCTTTCTGTACTGAAGGGATGCTTAAACTTCAACTTGTAACTCCTTTTATTTGTATCAATGCAGTCTCTACTTCTGGTTATTCTCTTGAGTTGTAGCATAATAGACTTGGACATGTACAATATAAATACCTTAACAAGATGTCAAGTCTAGGTCTTATCTCCAAATATGGTGGTAATAAGGTGGAAAAATTTGAAGTCTGTGTGCAGACGAAGATTGTCAAAAAGCCGTTCAGAAGAGTAAACCGAAGTACAGATTTTATGGAGTTGGTACACTCAGATATCTGTTACTTCAAGCAATTCTCTACAAAGGCTGGAATAAAGTATTTTATCACTTTTATTGACAATTTCTCGAAGTACGCATTCATATTTCTTAAGTCAAAATATGAAATGTTCGAGAAGTTCAAGGACGTCAAGGCTGAAGCAGAATATCAAACCGGTCAACAACTCAAAAGTCTCAGAAGCGATCGAGGCAGAGAATATCGTTTATTGGAATTCACATTATTTTGTAAAGAACATGGAATTGTCAATAAAATAACTGCTCGATATTCTCCCTAAGTTAATGGTGTAGCAAAAAGGAAGAACATGAAACTGACAGAGATAATCAACTCCATGTTGATGACAACAGGACTTCCAAAGTGCTTCTGGGAGAAGCAATACTTATGGCCACATTTATTCTTAATAGAGTATCATTTGCGACATCTGACATTAAACCTCACGACTCTAGTTCAAGGTAAGACCCAACTTGAATGTCATTCGAGTATGGGGGTGTTTGGCATATATGAAGCTTTCAGTCCTAAAGACTCAGATATTTATATTTTACTATAGCTGAGATCTAGCAGTGGTAGATGGCTTCAGTGATCCTTGTTGGTGCTCAGAAGAAGAGAGCGAGAGATCCATTGAAGGATATATTTTCTCAATAAGTGGAGCTACTATATCATGGAAGTTGAAGAAGCAGACTATGCTCTCATGCTCATCAATGGATTTTGAGTTCTATGCACTTGCAACTGTAGCAGATGAAGCTAGTTGGTGCTCAGAAGAAGAGAGCGAGAGATCCATAGGAGGATATATTTTCTCAATAAGTGGAGCTGCTATATCGTGGAGGTCGAAGAAGCAGACTATGTGTCATGCCCCAATCCCAAAATACGTAGGACTAGGAGCACGTAAGCATGCCAGCCGTATGTATATGGCAACTCCAATATATGGATACCATAATACACACGTGCACTGTAGAATGAATATAAACTCACATGTGGTATATATAATGTCACAAGTCACAGATATGCTAATCTTATCCATACAAGAAGTCATAGAAAAGAAATACTAACTAGAATAATGAGTCTGAAATATCTAACATAATAGTCGGGTGGAGACAAATTCACTACCAAAGACTATATCCAAAACTAAAATGAGAGAGGAGTACAAAATCTCCAATATAAAAATAAGGTGATGGCAGAAGTGTATCAGCTAAAAAGAATCCATCGCTAGCTAATCAGTGTTGCTCAGAAGGTAAGACCTCCTCGGCAGTAAATAATGCGTCAGGTCCAGGCCCGTACTCCTGCGGATACTCCTGGTCATCTATACCTGGCAAGGTACCAGGTCCTCAGATGGACATAACAAGATACTTAGAAGCAAGCCAATTGTATACAGTGAACATGCATAACGTTTAAAAATATATAAGTATATTGTACAAGATAATCTATATGAATGCAAATAAGGTCAACTTTTCAAAGTATGGGCAAGGGTAGGCTACTCGATCTATATCTCACAACTCACACACACGTCAGGAACATCATCAGCCGATATTCTGAAGGGGTTGCGACTCTCGTGACTCCATCAATCGATATACCGCGGGGGTAGCGATTGTCATAACCCGATTTCGTAGAATCGTTTGAGGCGTCCCCCGAATCGTGACCGTCGTGCGGGCCTGGGATTGCGCCCGCACAAGGCTTTAATGATTTGCATAGCAAGCACATATTCAGAGTACGCAGATAAATTGAAACACAGATTTGAAACATGGAAAAGTTCTCTTTATTGATAATGAACATCTATTACAAACTCCTGAACGAGTCAGCTAATATGCCGAACGGCTTACAAAAGTGTTGACTCAAAATGAGATAGCAGTCCTGTACATTACATCCCTTTATAAACTCAAAATGATAAAGACCTCCAGGATGGAGGACGGCTTTGCCACGAAGCTGCATTTGTGTATGAAAAGTTGCAAGCTTCTGACTCCAAAATGCTTCAAGGGGCGCGATGAAGATGTGCCAACAGCTAGACTGGATCGGGAAGACGACTTTGGCTCCTCGCTCGGTTCGCCTTGGTGCGGAGAACCTGTTTCAACAAGGGTCAACATGTCGAAACATACTGGTGAAGGCGAGCTAACCGAACTATACCAATCAACACGTTATTTTAATGAAGCATGCATATTTGTGGGTTTCTATCTTGCCTTAGTTCATTTACAAGTAAGCAGCATATAGAATTTACTGAAATAAACTTGCCACCATTCGGTGGATTTTACCTGACCGTCTGAATTACCTGCACAATACTTACCATGCCTTCCCTGCCATGAAGACACAAGTTAGTTTGCAACAGGTTTAAATAAACAAGATGATCACTGGCTTGGTTGCCATAATGGACGATAGTCTTTGACGAGAATGATGTGCAACGAAAGTACAAGGTGCGTTGCAAGCCATTCTGCCAAGAACAAGAGACTAAACAATAGGTCTCGCCCGGACCGGATCGATGCCAGTGCCCCAGCATCGTCCGCAAGACTGTTACCCTGTGCACAAGTTGTCCATGATCAAACAATATACAAGTAACAATTTTTATGCAGTTGAGGCAACAAGAGTGCAGTTTGAGGCAACAAGAGTATAAGACAAGCAACTGTACAAGACAAGCAATAATTCATAATTTATTCCCAAGCGAACAAGCATGCAATTAAGTATCCGTTCGTGAAGTTAATGGCAAGCATAATATACCAAGTCTATTCTCTTTTATCTTGGTTTCTTTTATTATTACTTGGTATCGTTTGATCGGGGCAAAGGAGATTGCAGGTTTATTAGATATGAAGCTTGGAAGCAGGGCTAGCAAATCGGGTTGGTAGCCACTCACTTGGTTGGAAGGAAGGAGAAGGAAAGAGGTGCTTCACGACTCCGCTCGCAAGCCGCCTACTGCTCGTTCACCTGCACCACGAACAGCTCGATCAATACTCCTTCCACTCTTTCCAATCTCGGAATTGAAGTACAGTTCAATGAACGAAAATAATAAAAACCATCGAAACCGTTCAAGGAAAACAAGCAAATCCTAAAACCAACTTAAAGCATGAAAGCAACAAGCGACATCAAAAACCGAGGCAATAAAAGATAGCAGTGGAGAGGTCCATCTTGACTCTGCTGCTAAGTCGATCCCGGGGGCACGGTCCACTGAATATGGGAATCGATTCCGAAGAAACAAATCCATAACGAGGACGATTTCTTAATTCAATCTATCCCGATCGAACGATACCGTCTTGTGTTTCTTAGCCGCGATCTCCGCACCGGGAGAACGGGGTGCTACATCCTACCCAACTAATTGAAAGTTTTGTCCCGAAACTTAGGATAGAACCTACTATTAGGGAGCATTTCGTTGGGGATGGCGATCATGACTCAAGGAACAATCACGAACATAATGATCTGATCCGCCACAGGCTAGGCATAACCCCAGTTTCAGACGACATTTGTCGATTGCATGCCCCAGCTTTTTGCAGAAACTACAAGGCTGGTTTACTTTCTGCTTTTCGCCGCTATTGTGACGCTTTGCAGCGTTGTTTCATCTCTCGTTGCTTTGGCGTTTATGACTGGATGTATTCACAGCGCCGGCAGGAACGTGAGGATAATGTGGTTCGAGAGATAGGGCCTGATTTATGACTTCACGTATTGTACGATACTGATGAACGGCTACGTGCGCATGGATGGCAGGGCGTAGTCCACCTTCAAACCTTCTTGCTCGACTCTCTACATCAGGTAAATAGGCCCTAGCAAATTTGGAGAGTCGGTTGAATTCGGCGGAGTACTCTTTAACTGTCATGCCGCCTTGCCTCAGTTGCACGAACTCGTTCTCCATTTGACGTTGTACTGGAGGGGGTACAAACTCCTTTTCGAACGTAGCACAAAAAGTCGTCTACGAGATTGCCTCCTCTCCGTGATCAAGTTGGAGAGATCGTCGATGCACGTCCCACCAATCGTGTGCGTTGAGGCAGAGCTGTAGTTGCGCGCAGGCGATGCGCTTTTCTTCGGGGACCTCTAGCAGAGCGAAGTGATCTTCAAGTTCGGCCAACCAATCTAGAGCTACGACTGGGTCCTCAGTCCCGTTGAATGGGGTGTGGCAGACTTTCTTGAAGTGGCCAAAGTTGAAGGCAGTCACGTCCCTCGCCATTGGAATTTGCGGCGTCTCTACTTCAAGGACGGGCTGTTCCACCAGAGTCGGTGCCCTTGCCGAGGAATGGTTGGAAGCCAAAGTCTGAACGATCTGTTGCAGGGTATCCACCTGCTTCTGTTGGACTGAGAATCGTGCTTCTATATTGTCTTGAAACTTGAGCTGACTCTCTTCCGCCCGCTTCTCGGCCCGATCATAGCTAGCCTCGTCCCTTTGTTGGTTTGCCTCCAACATCTGCAACATTCGTTGGACGGGATCGATGCTTGGCATGGCTCGCTGGCTCTCTGAACTTCCCAAAGTGCCCGAACTACTTCCTTGGCCTTGTATTTCGTCCGGTGCTTGCGCTGTAGATTGCGCTGGAGCCATTCCTTCAAAAGAATATAAATTACATTAGGATCATAATGTATTATGGACTTATTGCATGAACGTATCTCATTTTCGCCAAGCGAGTTCAAGAGTTCGCACAGGAATTGATTGTTAAAGGAACTTTTCCAGTACGAAGTCTAAGGAACTTGAATCTGTGCTCTGATACTACTATGTCACGACCCGATTCCGTAGAATCGTTTGAGGCGTCCCCCGAATCGTGATCGCCGTACGGGCCTGGGGTTGCGCCGGCACAAGGCTTTAATGATTTGCATAGCAAGCACATATTCAGAGTACGCAGATAAATTGAAACACAAATTTGAAACATTAAAAAGTTCTCTTTATTGATAATGAACATCTATTACAAACTCCTGAACGAGTCAGCTAATATGTCGAACGGCTTACAAAAGTGTTGACTCAAAATGAGATAGCAGTCCTGTACATTACATACCTTTATAAACTCAAAATGATAAAGACCTCCAGGCTGGAGGACGGCTTTGCCACGAAGCTGCATTTGTGTATGAAGAGTTCCAAGCTTTTGACTCCAAATTGCTTCAAGGGGCACGTTGAAGATGCGCCAACAGCTGGACTGGATCGGGAAGACGACTTCGGCTCCTCGCTCGGTTCGCCTTGGTGCGGAGAACCTGTTTTAACGAGGGTCAGCATGTCGAAACATACTGGTGAAGATGAGCTAACCGAACTATACCAATCAACACGTTGTTTTAATGAAGCATGCATATTTTTGGGTTTCTATCTTGCCTTAGTTCATTTACAAGTAAGCAGCATATAGAATTTACTGAAATGAACTTGTCACCGTTCGGTGGATTTTACCTGACCGTCTGAATTACCTGCACAATACTTACCATGTCTTCCCTGCCATGAAGACACAAGTTAGTTTGCAACATGTTTAAATATACAAGATGATCACTGGCTTAGTTGCCATAATGGACGATAGTCTTTGACGAGAATGGTGTGCAACAAAAGTACAAGGGGCATTGCAAGCCATTCCGCCAAGAACAAGAGACTAAATAATAGGTCTCGCTCGGACCGGATCGATGCCAGTGCCCCAGCATCGTCCGCAAGACCGTTACCCTGTGCACAAGTTATCCATGATCGAACAATATACAAGTAACAAATTTTATGCAGTTGAGGCAACAAGAGTGCAGTTTGAGGCAACAAGAGTACAAGACAAGCAACTGTACAAGACAAGCAATAATTCATGATTTATTCCCAAGTGAACAAGCATGCGATTAAGTATCCGTTCATGAAGTTAATGGCAAGCATAATATACCAAGTCTATTCTCTTTTATTTTGGTTTCTTTTATTATTACTTGGTATCGTTTGATCGGGGCAAAGGAGATTGCAGGTTTATTAGATGTGAAGCTTGGAAGCAGGGCTTGCTAATCGGGTTGGTAGCTACTCACTTGGTTGGAAGGAAGGAGAAGGAAAGAGGCGCTTCACGACTCCGTTCGCAAGCCGCCTACTGCTCGTTCACCTGCACCACGAACAGCTCGATCAATACTCCTTCCACTCTTTCCAATCTCGGAATTGAAGTGTAGTTCAATGAACGAAAACAATAAAAACCATCAAAACCGTTCAAGGAAAACAAGCAAATCCCAAAACCAACTCAAAGCACGAAAGCAACAAGCGACATCGAAAATCGAGGCAATAAAAGATAGAAGTGGAGAGGTCCCTCCTGACTCTGCCGCTAAGTCGATTCCGGGGACACGGTCCACTGAATATGGGAATCGATTCCGAAGAAAAAAATTCATAACGAGGACGAGTTCTTAATTCAATCTATCCCGATCGAACGATACCGTCTTGTGTTTCTTAGCCGCGATCTCCGCACCGGGAGAACGGGGCGCTACAGCGATCATCGGACACGACCACCATAGTGTGTGCTAGTTACTACTGTGTTACCAGAGTGGTTAAAGCCTATTCGCCTACTGATTGTCCTCTATGATACTAAGTGTCAAGTATGTGTCAACATATCTAATATATAGTAATGACTGAAAGAAACTACACATGCAATGAATATACAAAAATACAATAAATATATAGAAATATACTAAGCATGCAAATTACTGTAAGTAATTTTTTAAGATATCTTGCCTGGTCTGAAAAGGATGAAGTCCTAACTTAAGGCGTCGTCCGATCTACCCGTTTCATAAATTAAACAAGTTAGGTTAAAAAAGTGGATGAAAAGGTTCCTCCATTTTAATCTATTTTAATTTTGAATAAAATAACCTAAAATAGTATTTTAATCTTATTATAATCTTATTTTATTGGTAAACCTAATTTTGGTCCCAAGAAAGTCAACTTTACGGATTTATGATCCGTGGTAAGTAAATCGAGGCGATCCGTTGACCAAAGTCAACCAACTCAAATCCTAGATTTGTGTGTGGAATCCGATAGATTTCAATGCTACATAAATGCTAGAATCGACAGTTTCATAAAATCACAAGTCGGAAAAGAGTTATGGCCACAAGGGCGCACAGATGACAGTTTTTGGTGGTTTCCTATTTATGTCTACGTTGCACAAATTTTAAAGTAGATTAAATTTTATATTAAATTGTGAAAAAATAATTTTATGTAAGTTTATTATGTTAGATTTTTGAAACTTTAAATGGCTCATAATTCCAAGTTCGGGATCACCCAAAACCTCAAAAATACAAAAATACGTCTGATTTCGGACAACTGGCACTTTTAGAATATTCTGGAAAAATAAGTTTTGAAATTACTAAAATATTTTATATATTCAGAAAACTAACCTTGATATGGTTCTAAAAAAAAAAAATAGAGCGAGTTTGGAGTCCGGAGCTAGGAGATATCGTCTTTTTAAGTCGTCATAACTACTAGAAAATGAGGCTGAATTTATGACAAATTTTTACTATTTTTGGACGAAAAATAGAGGAGTTTTGGGAAGAAAAATATGAAAGATGAGTTTATTTCATAAGTTTAATAGGTATTTATAATGGTCGAGACTATTTAATTTAATACGAGTAGGATTGGCTAATTTGGATATGATTAGGATCAGTTTAAATAAGGATAGGATATATATGAAGTTATTTTTCTAGTAGGCTCAGGATTTGAATTAATTTAAAATATAGTTTAAATATATCTCAATAATTTATAAAATTAAATAATATTAAATAAAATTAAAGATAATACAAATAATTTATATATAATCTTATTAATATCTATTAACACTAAATTAGCATCTATCTAATATTAAGACTATATATATCCAAATAAATCCTAAATAATTTCAAAAAATCTAAATAAATTTCTTAAAATTCTAAATAAATTACCGAAAAATATAATTAAATATTTTAACCTAAAATAAATATTTGGTAGGAACAATATGCAAGTATGGTCTCATAATAAATCATGGAAGTCCTAGAAGTTTATATTTTCTATGTTTTAATTATCCCAAAATTCTAGAAAAATCATCAAAAATCTAAAATAGCCTTAAAATAATTCTAAATAAATATTTATATAAGTAAATATATCAGGAAATTTATTTTCTAATTAACTAAGAGAATACTCTAAAAAAAATATTTAAAATAATCTATAATAAATATACTATATAAAATACACACAAAATACCTATTTTTGTTGATGGTGTTTACAATCTACACAACTTACAAAAATTTCGTCCTCAAAATTAAAAAAATAAGGAATAATTTGTTAAATCCTTCACATTTGTATCTAAGGCAAGTCAACCGCAATCTTCTTAAAAATTTAAATAACAAAATCTATTCAAATCTGTCATAATCTCTTGAAAATTAAAATAACCACTGTTTAAATCAAAATTTAACCTATCATAATCTCTTCTAGATTTTTAAATGATCAACATCCAATTTTAATTCAAATCTATATGACATCTTCAAGATTTAAATAACCCACATCAAATTTTATATCACGATTTCCAGCTATCATAATCTCCTATAGATTTGAAACAATTCTAATCAAATCTTATTCCTATATTTTAACTTAAGAATTTTGTACTATTCAAATTTTAAATTTAATTTCTATTATCAATATTTTAAATAGGTAATCCAACAATCAAAATTCAACTTTTAATTTAAATCATCAAATTAATTAAAATTTGAATTCAATTCATCAATGTTCATTTTTAGAGTTCTATATTTTTTTTCTCAAGATTTTAATCGTTAATTCAATCTCCAATATTCTAAATTTAAATCATGTGCTCAAATTATAAATATTTTGTATATAATATCAAAGTTTTAAAATTTATTCTATAAGGCATTCTTATCTTTAAAGTTAAATCATCATCATCTAAATCATTCTTCTAAAAATTCTTAAAATAAAAATAACTTAAATCTCTCAATCTAATCTTACTTAATCATAATCTATTTTTTTTTTTACCTCAAGTTGACAATGCGACTTCTACTCAACTTAGAATTTGTCTATCTAGTACACAAGGCTATACATTTAAGAAAAATATTTCTCAATTTATTTACTCATGTTATTCAATCCTCAAAATTTTAACACCAATTATATCATATATGATATGCCCTTAATCAATTATAAAAGATAGTCACCAAATAATACGATTGACCTATGGGGTATATCTAGTACTATTAGTGTGTCAACTTATACCAAGCACGAGGTTTTATCTTTCCGAAATAAGGGAAGACGGAGAGCAATAATAAAGAATTCAAGGTGAAGGTGATAGAATATAAGTATGAGGTTCAAAGAGATTAAAGAATTCGAAAAGAGAGTTGTTAGGGCAGTTGTGGATTAAAATCCTATTTTGGTAATTTCTATTTACATGCTCGTATCAGTACAGTTATGTAACCGATACTATATGTCAGACATGTATAGGGGCAAGTATATTCGTCTACTACCATATATCTTAATCCACATAAATTAGTCGTGCGAAGAGCGAACCAAGCGCACTAAGGTTATGTCACGCCCCAGTCCCAAAATACCGTGGGACCAGATACGTGGCAATGGCCAGCAGTATGCACCGATGGACAACCCAATTTAATGGAACCATCAGGGCATACTTAAGCTGTAACATCAAGTCTACGACAATCATGGCACAACTAATCTCATCCACACAAGATATAAAAATATGATCCACAGAATAAATAAAGAATGTAAATCATCAGCTAGTCTCACAAAGTACTTCGGGGAACAACCCGGTAAACATCTAGTACAATGGTTCAACAGACCAGAATATAAAAGACTGAAATAAATAATAAATACTGAGCATGAAACATGGATGCTCAGGAGAAGTTTTCAGCTAACACCTCGTCCTCGGATGGCGGTACAGCTCCTGGATCAGCTCCTGCAGCAGTCCCGTCTACCTCGGGATAGATCTCGTCTGCAAATCCTGGGGACATAATCCATATCCAGGTCCTCAGGGGACATAGCAAGGTACAGGAAATAATACAAGCCAGAATATAAATAGTGCAGCAAATAATGAGATAAACAGGGTAAGTATATAACATCTGTATAAAATATAAGAGAGAATATCAATAGTACTCAGGTTGAACATTTACAAGCTCTGTGTAGGGGAGCCTGTAGCAGTGGTGTCAAGAGGTGGTCTAGCTCAGCGGGAGACTGAGTAGCCGGCATAACATAGTCAACCTGTAGTATGTGGGTCTCTCCAGCAATAGATGGAATAATAAGAGAATACTAAAATAACCAGCTAAGTGATATGCAAGATGAGAGCAGCACTAGAACTCAGGCTGAAGCATACTACCAGCTCTGTGCAGGGGAGCCGGTAGCAGCAGTAATAATGAGTAATGGGCCAAGCTCGGGCTTCAGAGTCTTGGGCCTCACAATAGTAGGGGTATATATATATAATCAGCTTGTAGTCTGTGTGTCTCTTCCCACCCAATGTAACCACGTATATCATGACCATAACGTCTCATGTCCATGTCAGCGGGATCATAACTAATGCACAAGTCATAATGTGTCTAGACTATAGTATCTCTATAAGTCCTGTATCCTATACAGAATCACCACGAATATCTCGGGAAGATCCTGTCTCATGAACAGTGTCCAGTGTCCTGGGTTAAAGCGTACTTGGTAAGACAAGTACGAGAAGATAAAGTGTCACGTATGTCCATATCTAGATGACATTACCCAACACTGCGTACGATGTTGGCATCCTACTGATAATCGGACGCTAAGTATGTCAAACGGTCCTAGGTTGAGCATGCACAATAATATAAATGAAGCAAGAAAAATATATAACATTACTGCAGAGTTTGGCAAGGTACAATTGCCTGATGTTTGAATATCAACTGTCGTCCTGGTGCCGGTGGATCCGGTAGGTGCTACCCCAAAAGCTGTAATAAACATCACTAACAGTCTCAGAAGGTATCAAACTGCTAGAAATATCTGTCCTTACGTCCAATTTGGACACAGGGGCAAAAAGGTCATTTCCGGCCAAAGCGAGTTCCATATGTGGGACACTTTGCACCGAAAAGCGTATCAGGGTCAAAGGTCTCCAAATTACTCCAACTCGATGTTTACAAGTCAGGAACGATGATACGAACCCAACGGAACTTTCAGAATTGGATTCTGATGTGCTGATCACAAAATTACCCGTCAAGTGGAGCCGGTGGGGCCCACGATACGCGATTTTATCAACGTTCTCAGAATCGGACCAAACTTGAGTCACAGGACCAGCGTATTGCTACGAGTCCAATGGCACAAGTTTTGTCTTGATCCAACGTGTATACACGAAGTTACAGCGTATTCCAGAAAGGTCGGATACGGGGTGTCGACGGCAGATACGCGTTGATTCCGGGGTGCACGCACCTCCGAATCTACTTCTGCGAAATCCCACACGACCGTATCAACGACGCGCATGTGTCTGTGAAGACCGCACACGACCAAGTCGTCCCGTTTGGCGGGGCACACTCAGTTCCGGGGTGAATTGGGGCATTATTTTTCCTGTTTTTGGATCGCGGTGTGCGATCACCACAGGACGCGATGCACCGAGCGAGTTGCACGGGCACAGAGAGGGTTATACAGTCTACGTGTAGCAACTGACAAAAATTAAAATAAAGCTACGGTTTGAGAGAAAATGATACCTGAACAGGGCCCGTGAATGCTGAGATTCACGTGACCGAGAGTCCAATCTGTGTCCTGGTCGAGGATCTACCGTGTCCGCTAGGGCTGTGCCTGGAGACGGAGGGGTCGACTTCGCCGGCAGAGGGCGTCTCGGCCTAGGGCGGCTGCGGGCTTTTGGTCGACGTCGGTGGAGTCGACGGGGAGTCGAAGGCTGGACAGCGCGGCGGAGGTAGGTTCGAGCAAAGGGGGGTCGGGTCAGGCGCTGCTCGTGAGGGGTCGACGGAGTTGATCGACGGTGAGGGGGTCGATCCGGCGATGGCATCTCGAGGCGGGGTTGAGGGGATCGGATATTGGGACGGGCGGGTCGACGAGAGGGGCAGCAGCTTCTCGGGGTCGAGCGCGGCTGATCGACACTGAACTCGGTGGGTAGTCGATCACAGGAGGGTCGGGGTATCGAGTTTGGAGGCGACGACGGCTAGGTTTCAGGAGCTGGGCACGGATGTCGAGGCAGCCCCTTATAGGCGACTACAGGGTCCCAGCGGCTGCTACTAGGGTTTCCAAAAGGGTTCGGGTGTCGGGTTTGCTCAGATCCAACCCGATAGGCTGGTTTGGTTCGGTCTACCAATCCAAAAGTTTTTAAGGCTTAAAACTTGTTTTCGGAGTCCAAATAATTCACCAAAAAATACCACATGTCCGGTTTTCCATTTTACACCACAAAATATTATTTTTGTAATATTTTAACACCAATAAACTGCATTTAAAATATGGAGATCACCTTCACCTTCGATATACATTCCAGGAAAATTTCCAAAATTTGGGAAAATTTGTATTAACATTTACTCTGAAAATTTAGGGTGTTTACAGGTTAGCTAGACCTTAATACACCGATTCTGATTCGACAATTGTATCATTGTGTGCACCCAATAATACATATATCATGAGCAAGCTCAATAAAAGAATAATCTTGCAAAAACTAGGCTATAATAGCAGCATAAATCAAGGTAGTACAGGAAATATAAGTACGCTAGATTATGATGAGAGAAGTTACAAAATAATCCAAGTTCTCAAAGAAGATAAGACCCTTACAATCTCTATAGTTGTAATACTAACTCCTTGTCTAAGTCGATAGTCGACCAAATAGGGGTATAGCCTCTAAGTTCTACAGTCTGAAAAAAAATACTGTCGTCCTAAGCTAGCATACAATTAATGTTGTTTAGTTACACTTCAATAATAGGTCAAAAGACTGTGATACTAGGTTGTGAGGTATACTACCCAACTTATAACAGTAAACTAATACTGTAATTGTCTCTTAAGGATACCGTAGAAACTCCTGTTAAGGTCTACGAGAAGGGGTCTTGGTACTTATTAGGGTATCCTCTTATATTACATAGGTCATGGTCGTCTTAAGTCTTAGTCATAGCGCTTATAGAGCAAGTGTCAATAGTAAGAATGGAAAGTTATTGGCCTTCAAGGGGGAAGGGGATATAAATCGTATTGAGGTGGGGTACATGTTACGCAATTTAAAACTAAGGGATAAGCACCAGGTCTCAATATACAAGAATATCTTAAACCATCAAGTTCTAACTACTAAGTACACAATTTCAAAATTTAACATTAACTACTATAATCCCAGTAACTATATGTCCTTAACACAGAATAAATTATCTGGCCTACAATCAGAAGTGTCAGATGGCATGAGTTGAAAGATGAAGAGTAGAAGAACAAAATATAGTCGTCGCACAATTAGCGAGCGCTAAGGGTTCAGAGGAACAACTCATAAAACTAAAATAAAAAGACTCTGGATAATGTCATAGTTTTCTAAGGGAAGATGCTATGCTAATTTCTGTGTTTGAGGTATGTTCAAGGAAAATGTTATATTCATTCCCTTTGGCCTCCTAGGTGTTTTCTACTAATAATAAGACAATGATCTAAGTTTATAGCTCTCCAATACTATCTAACTATGAAGGTTAGGTTCAGTCATAATATTTAATTTTGGTTTTCTATTGGTTCCTCAATACTAGGGTCAAACATTATGGTAAAACTTCTAACTCACTCTAGTAACGTCTATACTACTCTCAAGTCTTCATAATACATCAAGGGGTAATGGTAAACCAATCTATAGATAAGGAATTCTAGGGTTCACTAGATATTCTAAAATTAGTGGTGTGTCTATATTCTCGTTGTATTCTTAATAGGTGTGCTACCATAATTATCATCCTAATAACATGGGTTCCGATATTCTAGCAGAAGGGTATACTCAAAGAACTATTAAGGAAGTACAAGAATCAAGCAAGATGCAATTATTCAGATAGAATAGATTGAAAGGAGAGCAAATCATAGTCAATTGTGGATGAGATCCTATACTCTATTCCTAGGTGTAGGCTTGTTCGGTACAATAACGTAACCGAGATAATATGCTCTCGACCTGCATGGGCCACCACAAAAATATGTCATGTTCCAGTCCCAAAATACGTAGGACTAGAAACACGAAAGCATGCCAGCCGTATGTATATGACAACTCCAATATATGGATACCATAATACACACGTGCGTTGTAGAATGAATATAAACTCACTTGTGGTATATATAATGTCATCCACACAAAAAGTCATAGAAAAGAAATACTAACTAGAATAATGAGTCTGAAATATCCAACATAATAGTCGGGTGGAGACAAATCCACTACCAAAGACTATATCCAAAACTAAAATGAGAGAGGAGTATAAAATCTCTAATATAAAAATAAGGTGATGGCAGAAGTGTATCAGCTAAGAAGAATCCATCGCTAGCTAATCAGTGTTGCTCAGAACGTAAGACCTCCTCGGCAGAAAATAATGCGTCAGGTCCAGGCCCATACTCCGGCGGATACTCCTGGTCGTCTATACCTGGCAAGGGACTAGGTCCTCAGAGGGACATAACAAGATACATAGAAGCAAGCAAATTATATACAGTGAACATGCATAACGTTTGAAAATATATAAGTACGATGTATAAGACAATCTATATGAATGCAAATAAGGACAACTTTTTGACGTATGGGCAAGGGTAGGCTACTCGATCTAATCTCACAAATCATACACACGTCAGGAACATCATCAGTCGATATACCACCGGGGTAGCGACCCTCGTGACTCCATCAATCGACATACCGCAGGGGTAGCGACCATCGAACACGACCACCATTGTGCGTGCTAGTTACTACGATGTTACCAGAGTGTTTAAAGCCCATACGCCTACTGATTGTCCTCTATGATACTAAGTGTCAAGTGTGTGTCAACATATCTAATATATAGTAATGACTGAAAGAAACATACATGCAATAAATATACATAAATGTAATAAATACACAGAAATATGCTAAGCATGCAAAATACTGTAAGCAATTTAGCCAGATATATTGCCTGATCTGAAAAGGATGAAGTCCCAACTTAAGGCGTCGTCCGATCTACCCGTCACATAAATTAAACAAGTTAGGTTACAAAAGTGGATGAATAGGTTCCTCTATTTTAATATATTTTAATTCTGAATAAAATAACCTAAAATAGTATTTTAATCTTATTATAATCTGATTTTATTGTTAAACTCTAATTTTGGTCCAAAGAATGTTAACTATACGGATTTGTGATCCGTGGTACGCAAATCGAGGCGATCCATTGACCAAAAAGTCAACCAACTCAAATTCTAGATTTGTGTGTGGAATCCTATAGATTTCAATGCTACATGAACGTTGGAATCGATAGTTTTAAAAAATCACAAGTCGGTAAAGAGTTATGGCCACAAGGGCGCACAGATGACAGTTTTCGGTGGTTTCCTATTTACGTCTACGTTGCACAAATTTTAACATAGATTAAATTGCATATTAAATTCTAGAAAAATAATTTTATGTAATCTTATCATGTCAGATTTTTGAAACTTCAAACGGCTCATAATTTCGAGTTCGGGATCTCCCAAAACCTCAAAAATACAAATATACGTCTGATTTCGGATAGCTGGCACTTTTCGAAAATACTGGGAAAATAGGTTTTGAAATTACTAAAATAGTTTATATATTCAGAAAACTAACCTTGATATGGTTCTAACAAAAAAATTGGAGCGCGTTTGGAGTCCGAAGCTATGAGATATCATTTTTTTAAGTCGTCATAACTACTAGAAAATGTGGCTGAATTTATGTTAAATTTTTACTATTTTTGGACAAAAAAGAGAGGAGTTTTGGGAAGAAAAATATAAAATATGAGTTTATTTCATAATTCTAATAGATATTTATAATGGTGGAGACTATTTAATTTAATACGAGTAGGATTGGCTAATTTGGATATGATTAGGATCAGTTTAAATATGGATATGATATAAATGGAGTTATTTTTCAAGTAGGCTCAGGATTTGAATTAATTTAAAATATAGGTTAAAATGATCTCAATAATTTATAATATGAAATAATATTAAATAAAATTAAAGTTAATACAAATAATTTATATATAATCTTATTAATATCTATTAACACTAAATTAGTATCTATCTAATATTAAGACTATATATATCCAAGTAAATCCTAAATAATTTCAAAAATCTAAATAAATTTCTTAAAATTTTAAATAAATTATAGAAAAATATAATCAAATATTTAAACCTAAAATAAATATTTGGTAGGAACAATATTCAAGTATGGTCTAATAATAAATCATGGAAGTCCTAGAAGTTTATGTTTTCTATGTTTTAATTACCTAAAAATTTTAGAAAAATCTTAAAAATCTAAAATAGCATAAAAATAATTCTAAATAAATATTAATATAAGTAAATATATCAGGAAATTTATTTTCTAATTAACTAAGAGAATACTCTAAAAAAATTAATATTTAAAATAATCTATAATAAATATACTAATATAAAATACACAAAAAATACCTATTTTTGGTGAGGGTGTTTATACTATGCTCTCAAGCTCATCAATGAAGTTTGAGTTCTATGCACTGCAACTGCAGCAGTTGAAGAAAATGGCTTTGGGAGCTCATGTACGATCTTTCAATGGTTGGTGCATAGATTTTGGCTGTACCGATATACTGTGACAACTAGGTAGCTACAGAAGTAGCATCTAACAATCTCTTCAATAGTAAGAAGAGGATTGTACGACTTCGACACAGAATACTGAATAATCTCATAAAGACTGGTGTCATTGTAGTGGTGGATCTTTGGAGTCAGGAGAACTTGGCGAATCTGTTCACTAAAGGTCTCAGGCGCCTGCTAGTCAAAGACACAGTAGGTAAAATAGGCTTGAAGGACCTCTGATATTATTTCTTTGTAATCCTACCATTATGTTTTATGCTATTAGTTCAAAAAGAAATATATTAGGCATCTAGCTTTTGGTTCAAGGGATGACCACTGACTGAAAAAATATCAAGTACAGTAGATGGTCCTTATGGACAATATGGGATAAGTACCCGGAACAACTATAGTCTACTATTTTGTTCTATAGAAAAATTTCTGTGTAAGGTTAGCTTCGACGCCTTAATGAGTTCTCGGACAGAGTAAATGTCCAGCGTGCACTATAGGAAGCACGTGTAGTTCAGCACTACAAGGGACTTGTATTCCATGCTATAGTAGTGTGACATCACGATGAAGTAAAAGATATAAAGCCTTGGCTGCAACCTTATCAAAGTGGCAATAGCACCGCAAATAGGCAGGCAGCCTAATGTTGAAAAGATAGAGAGTTGTAGCATAGAACTACTAAGAGGCCAGTGACCTCATGCTACAGTGGATGACACCACATGAGGTAGTTAACCTCAACTGTGAGCCATGTCACAATGACATAGCACCGCACGGAAGCACAAGACTTTGTGTTGGGATATAATACAATACTACTAAGAGGCTAGTGACCTCATGCTATTGTAGGTTGTAGTGCCTCAAATCTCGATCTGACCGGGATGTGCACTACGTAATTGGGCTTGTGGCTAGTCCGTCTGAGTCGTAGCTTAGATCTTCGGCATCTTCTTGCCACGGACGAAATGCGATGATCCTTTCCAACTCATGGAAAGGCCTCTATTGAAACAAGTCCAATAGTTTTTGTGTTTGGTTGCTTGGTTTTCTTGATTGCCGCTTTGGAATTTTGATTTGGTGTTGCTTTCGATTTGCTTGGTTTTCGCTGCTGGTTTTATCGTTTGGAGCTTTGATTCTTAGGGAGTTCGGCAAGGAAGGATAGGCAAGATTTCTAATTGGTGCTCGTGCTGTGCAGGTCCGTGTAACTGACGTTTGATCGTCGCTAGGCGGGATTCCTTATTTCAGCTACCTTTTCCCTTAACTAGTGAGTGGTTTGGACCCTTCTTTCCTACTTCTTCACGCCCACATCTCTAATGTTTCAAACGTTCACTCGATGATGCCCGGTTGGACGCCTAGGAAATTTTTGCCACAATGCATGCCAGCCACTAAGAAAGGAACATAGGATTTGTATACTAATTTTACTATATGCTTGCACACCTTATAACTTGAGTTTATTTACGAAGGGAAATTGGTTGTTGGTGGCAGCCTAGTACCTCGGATTGAGTTTGGACCTAGGGGATACCAAAATCAGAACACCGCATTGAGAAAATATGAACTATTACATGATATATATATATTTCTGCTTTACTTCTTTGTTTATTTTGATGTATTGTATGATAATATGAATTGTTCATGCATTTGCATGGTCTGGGACAACTTGTGCACAAGGTTTGGCATTTCCTCGAAACGGCTTTCCGGGACACTAGAACCGTATCGATCCAGAGGGAAATATTTGATTCGTGCTCGTAATGATGCATTACGGGACCTCCAGCAGGGCTTGCTACCCAGGCTGATTGGATATGCCGCTAATGCTTGAAATATGTTCCTAAGGTGTCGATCACACCAATGACCGCATATAATAGAACACATGCTAATTTATTGTCTTGTGCAGATGGTAAGTATACTTGTGTTTCATTGCAGGGAAGGCGTGCATCGGTTGAGTAAGCAACCGATGTACTGGTTGGATTATATGTTGATTTCATTCCTATCAAAATATATAACTGATATGAATTGAATTCACTTGTTTCTTTATAGAAGTTTATCTTAATGCATGCTCGCCCCTAATAAGCTAGTGTCAATTTAGTCGAGTGGGTTCATCCCGCTCACCAGTACAAGTTGAGTACTGACCCACGTTAAGGGCAACTATTTCAGGCACTCAGACGGTGCAACGCTAGTGGATAGACGAGGAGGCGTTAGGAGCACCTCTATTTTGAAGTATAGTTGGAGTCAGATCATTTTGGAGGCTTGGATTTCAACCTATACAAGGGCGTAATGTATGAACGACGTGGACTATCTGATGGAGCGCGCCCTGCCTTTTGAGTTATCTTTTGTAATGTAAATCAAGTAGCCGAGAGGCGCATCAATGTAAACTCTATGTAAATTACTCTGAATTATCAATAAAAAAGTATGTTTCTTCCTACACTTGTGTTCAAATATCTGTGAATATGTTTTCTAAATTGTGTTTCAAAATGGGTTCCTATAACTGCAAGTTCTTGCCTTGTACGAGCGCAACTCCAGGCTCGTAAGGCATCACGCCCCAGCAAGGACGAATCGGTTCCGTAAAGGATCCAGCGAGGACAATCGACACTTTCGGGATTGGGGCGTGACATATTGGTATCCGAGCCTAGGCTTTACTTCCATAGGATTTCAAAAGATTATAAAGGAGTTTGATGTGCCTCTTAATTGAGTTGCGTTTGGCGTCCGCTGCATGAGATGAGTCGCCTATACAATGAGCCCATAGATATAAAATCTATCATTTTTGGAGTGTTAACAAGCTACTCTCTTTTGTAGCCATGGATAAGAAAAATACTGCAACTGCCAACAGTGCTCAGCCTATTCAGAGCAATCCAGCAAGTTCAGGAGAATCCGGAGGAGCGGGTTCAACCGGTATGGCGGAACGGCTTATGCACCTTATGGAGGTGCAGCAACAACAAGCTGTTATCCAACAGGCGCATATACAAGCGAAGTTTGCTTCTCAACAAAAGAAAATGGATACTATGATGCAACTAATTGCATCCTTGGTACCCAGTAACAGGGGAGCCACAGTGACGCCTGTCACGCCACCGGCCGTGGCGGTAGAAGACGAGTCAGAAGAGACTCAGCCTCCAACAAGGAACTCCTGCCGTGCAGCAGAGTTCACTAAAATGCATCCGCCAACGTTCAATGGACGAGCAGAACCGGACGTGGTGATAGGGTGGATTGCTAAGTTGAAAGGACTTTTCAATCTGGTTGGCATCCGGGGATCCAAGCGAGTGGCCTGTGCATCGGTTCAGCTGGAACTGCGTGCGCATGATTGGTGGAAGGCCACTAAGCAAGGGATTTATGATGCTAATCCCAACTGCAAAATCACTTGAAAAATATTCAAATTTGCCTTCATTAAATAATATATTTCCCGAGCCGTGCGTCAACAGAAGGAAGACGACTTCAGCAATCTGGTGCAAGGAAGTTTGTCTGTTGACGATTATGACTCAGTGTTTGTTAAACTGGCTAAGTTTGTTGGATACTTCTTGCCTAACCAGCAGGCGTGGTGTTATCGTTTTCAGAAAGGTTTGAATGATGAGTTGCGTAGGGACGTCATCAACCAAAAATATAAAACATACAGGGAATGTTACGAGGCGGCCCTGAATAGCGAGCGAATCTTTGGGCGCTATCCCCCAAAGGTCGAGGTACAAACCCCCCATACCAATAACAATAAACGTCCTCATGAAACGGGAGGGTCTGAAGCACAAAAGCGTTCGCACACGTCTGATCACAGGGGTCAATCCCAAGCCCCGAACTGCAGCAGGTACGGCAAATCAGGGCATCGAGTGAATGAATATCGGGTTACTGGATGTTTTAAATGTGGTCGTCTGGGCCATAAACAATTTAACTGCCGAGAGGGCAAGCTGAATCATAGCAACGGGAATCAAAACAAGGGGCCTCCAGCAAGTAATGCCAATCCTGTGCCAGTGAATCCACAACGCCAGGGCTCTCAAGGCCGAGTCTATGCACTGACTCGGGATGAGGCATCTGTATCAGATACTGTTGTGACAGGTACTTTACTTTTCAGAGATTTGTTCGCTAGAGTCTTATTCGATTCAGGTGCTACGCATAGTTTCTTATCTGCTGATTTTAGTGTTGAACATAAATTAGCTTCTACTCCTTTAAATATGAACCTTTGCGTAAGTACCCCTTCGGGAGTCGATATGCCCACCCATGCGATCTGTAGGGATGGTTATATTTGCATCGGAGGAAGGAAGCTTTCCTTAGATGTCATTGTACTAGACATCAAGGATTATGATATTATTCTCAGTATGGACTGGTTGGGTGCTTGCCATGCAACAATCGAGTGCGCGGAGAAGCGAGTCGTATTCCGTCTACTCGGCGAGGCAGACTTCTACTATTCGTGCAGCGCTGCACCGAAGACGGCAATGGTGATATCAGCAATTTCGGCTAGGCGTATGTTGCATTCGGACTGTGAAGGGTACTTAGCTTCTGTTTGAGACACCCGACAGGAATGTGTAGATGCAGGTCAGGCTGAAGTTATTGCAGATTTCCTCAACATTTTCCCAAACGAGCAGCCTAGAAAGCCTCCTGATCGTGAGATCGAATTCAGCCTTGACACTTTTTTGGATTCACGACCGATATCAAAGGCACCTTATCGAATGGCCCCAGCAGAGCTGAATGAACTTAAGGTTCAGTTACAAGATCTGTTGGACCGAGGATACATTCGTCCAAGCATTTCTCCGTGGGGCGCTCCGGTGCTGTTCGTGAAGAAAAAGGATGGATCCATACGGCTGTGTATTGACTACCGAGAACTGAATAAGGCGACCATGTAGAATCATTACCCATTGCCAAGGATAGATGACTTGTTTGATCAGCTACAAGGTGCAACAGTTTTCTCTAAAGTTGATCTCAGGTCAGGGTATCACCAGTTAAAAATCAAATCAGATGATATTCAAAAATCTGCTTTCAGAACCCGATACGGATACTATGAATTCCTCGTGATGTCATTCGGCTTGACGAACGCCCCTGCAACTTTCATGGATTTGATGAACCACGTATTTTGGCCGTTCGTGGATAAGTTTGTGGTCGTGTTCATAGACGATATACTAATCTATTCCAAGAACGAGGCGGAGCACAAGAAATACCTGAAGACCGTGCTGCAGACATTACGAGAGCATCAGTTGTTCGCTAAGCTCAGCAAGTGTGAGTTCTGGTTGAACAGCATAGCGTTCCTTGGTCATGTCATCTCGGCCGAAGGCGTCGTCGTAGACCCAAAAAAAATAGAGGCGGTGGTAGACTGGAAACAACCTACGTCAGCCAGCGAAGTTCGAAGCTTTCTGGGCCTAGCGGGATACTACCGTAGGTTTGTGAAAGATTTCTCTAAACTGGCCTCGCCTATGCTCGCCTTACTCAGAAAGGGATTGCATACGAATGGAGTGATGACTACGAAGCCAGCTTTCGGGAACTTAAGCGACGTCTTATTTCAGCTCCGATTTTTGCACTTCCAGATGGGGTAGAGGAGTTTCAGATATACAGCAACGCTTTAGGACTCGGCTTAGGGTGTGTGCTCATGCAGAGGGACAAGGTAATATCGTACGCCTCCAGGCAACTGAAGCCGCACGAGAAAAACTATCCGACACATGACTTGGAATTGGTGTCAATTATGTTTGCACTGAAGTTATGGAGGCATTATCATTATGGTGTTGCTTGCAAAATCTTTACCGATCATAAGAGCCTCAAGTACCTATTCACCCAGCGGGAATTGAACCTCCGGCAGCGGCGTTGGCTAGAACTGATTAAGGACTATGACCTAACGATCACGTATACACCGAGCAAGGAAAACATCATTGCTGATGCCCTGAGTCGAAAGCACGTGGGCTCGTTATCCGTAAACAACTGTTTACTTCGAGATATTGAGGCGATGGGCATCGATTTTCAAGTTCGGCATCATGGAGTGCAGCTGGCACCACTCCATCTTGAACTGGGTTTGCGTGATAAAATCAAATCAGCTCAGGAGGGTGATCAGTTCCTAGCAAAGGTACGCAGACTGATCTCAGCGGGGAAGACGTCTGATTTTGTGGCAGGCGAAGATGGGGCCTTACAGATGAAAGGGAGGCTATGTGTTCCTAGCGACCCAGAACTCTGAAGGGAAATTGTGGCGGAAGCACACTACGCGAAGTATTCTTTACATCCGGGGAGCACTAAGATGTACAAGGACTTGCGCGGGACCTTCTGGTGGTATAGTATGAAGCGGGATGTGGCGACCTTTGTGTCACAGCGTATGGCCTGTCAACAAGTGAAAGCTGAACATCAGAGGCCCGGCGTGGAGCTACAGAACCTCGCTATTCCCGAGTGGAAATGGGACAACATCACTATGGATTTTATTGTAGGATTTTCGAAGATGCAACGGGGGCATGATGTGATTTGGGTCATAGTTGATCGTTTGACCAAATCAGCCCACTTTCTTCCTATAAAAGTTACTTGGAACGTCGATCGGTTAGCACAAATTTACATAGATAAGATTTTCCGATTACACGGAGTACCTACCTCAATCGTTTCTGACCGTGACAGACGTTTCTTATCTCGTTTGTGGACTAGCCTATAGTCTGCTTTAGGAACCAAGCTACAGTTCAGTACCGCATATCACCTACAGACTGACGGACAGACAAAAAGGATAAATAAGATACTTGAAGACATGTTACTGCTGTGTGCGATCGATTTAAAGACTAGTTGGGACACGCATCTTCCTTTGGCAGAGTTTGCGTACAACAACAGCTACCAATCGAGCATCTAGATGGCACCGTACGAAGCACTATATGGGTGCAAGTGTCGATCTCCAATCTGTTGGGACGAAGTCGGCGAGCGGCAGGTACTCGGGCCAGAGCTGGTAGAGCAGGCAATTGAGAAAGTTTGCTTGATTCGGAAAAGACTCTGTACAGCGCAGAGCCGACAGAAAAGTTATGTTGATGCCCATAGAAGACCTTTGGAATTCATGGTCGGGGATCATGTCTTCTTGAAAGTGACGCCAATGCGTGGGATGATGCGTTTCGGCGTGAAGGGCAAACTGAGTCCAAGGTTTGTTAGTCCCTTTGAGATATTGGAACGAGTGGCAGTTGTGGCGTACCGGATTGCACTACCTCCCGCCTTGGCTGAAGTGCAAGACGTATTCCAAGTTTCTCAACTTCGGAAGTATGTGCATGACCCTAGTCATGTGGTTAGCTTCGAACAATTAGAATTGTGCAAGGATTTGTCCTACTCAGAGGAGCCGACGCAGATTCTGGATCGTAAGGAAAAAGTACTTCACAACCATACGATGTCCTTGGTTCGCGTGCTGTAGCAGAACTATACAGTTGGGGAATCAACTTGGGAAGTAGAATCGGAGATGAAGGAGAAGTATCCTTCGTTGTTCATTTAGTCGGAAGTAGGGCTTGTTCTTAAGTTTTGGGTCGAAACTTTTTCTTAGTGGTATATTATGTAGTGCCTCAAATCCCGATTCGACCGGGATGTGCACTACGTAATTGGGCTTGTGGCTAGTCCGTCTGAGTCATAGCTTAGATCTTCGGCATCTTCTTGCCACGGACGAAATGCAATGATCCTTTCCAACTCATGGAAAGGCCTCTATTGAAACGAGTCCAATAGTTTTCGTGTTTGGTTGCTTGGTTTTCTTGATTGCCACTTTAGAATTTTGATTTGGTGTTGCTTTCGATTTGCTTGGTTTTTGCTGCTGGTTTTATCGTTTGGAGCTTTGATTCTTGGGGAGTTCGGCAAGAAAGGATAGGCAAGATTTCTAATTGGTGCTCGTGCTGTGCAGGTCCGCGTAACTGACGTTTGATTGTCGCTAGGCGGGATTCCTTGTTTCAGCTACCTTTTCCCTTAACCAGTGAGTGGTTTGGACCCTTCTTTCCTACTTCTTTACACCCACATCTCTAATGTTTCAAACGTTCACTAGATGATGCCCGGTTGGTCGCCTAGAAAATCCTTGCCATAATACATGCCAGCCACTAAGAAAGGAACATGGGATTTGTATACTAATTTTACTATATGCTTGCACACCTTATAACTTGAGTTTGTTTACAAAGGGAAATTGGTTGTTGGTGGCGGCCTAGTGCCTCAAATTGAGTTTGGACCTAGGGGATACCAAAATCGAAACACCTCATTGAAAAAATATGAACTGTTGCATGTGATATATATTCCTGCTTTACTTCTTTGTTTATTTCGATGCATTGTATTATTATATGAATTATTCATGCATTTGCATGGTCTGGACAACTTGTGCACACGGTTTGGCATTTCCTCGAAACGGCTTTCTGGGGCATTGGAACCGTATCGATCCGGAGGGAAATATTTGATTCGTGCTCGTCATGATGCATTGCGGGACCTCCAGCAGGGCTTGCTACCCGGGCTGATAGGGCGCACCGCTAATGCTTGAAATATGTCCCTAAGGTGTCGATCACACCAATGACCGCATAGAATAGAACACATGCTAATTTATTGTCTTGTGCAGATGGTAAGTATACTTGGGTTTCGTTGCAGGGAAGGCGTGCATCGGTTGAGTAAGAAACCGATGTACTGGTTGGATTATATGTTGATTTCATTCCTATCAAAACATGCAACTAATATGAATTGAATTCACTTGCTTCTTTATAAAAGTTCATCTTAATGCATGCTTACCCCTAATAAGCTAGTATCGATTTAGTCGAGTGGGTTTATCCCGCTCACCAGTATAAGTTGAGTACTGACCCACGTTGTGGGCAACTATTTCAGGCACTCAGAAGGTGCAACGCTAGTGGATAGACGAGGAGGCGTTAGAAGCACCTCTATTTTGAAGTATAGTTGGAGTCAGATCATTTTGGAGGCTTGGACTTTCAACCTATACAAGGGCGTAATGTATGAACGACGTGGACTATCTGATGGAGCGTGCCCTGCTTTTTTAAGTTATCTTTTGTAATGCAAATCATGTAGCCGAGAGGCGCATAAATGTAAACTCTATGTAAATTACTCTGAATTATCAATGATAAAGCATGTTTCTTCTTGCACTTGTATTCAAATATCTGTGAATTTGTTTTCTAAATTGTGTTTCAAAATGGGTTCCTATAACTATAAGTTCTTGCCTTGTGTGAGCGCAACTCCAGGCTCGCATGGCATCACGCCCCAGCGAGGACGAATCGGTTCCGTAAATGATCCAGCGAGGATAATCGACCCTTTCAGGATCGGGGCGTGACATAGGTGACACCACACGAGGTAGTTAACCTCGGATATGAGCCATGTCACAGCGGCGTAGCACTGCACGAAAGTGCAATGCTTTATGCTAGAAAATATTAAATTCTCTTAAAAGGAACTCACCTAAGTGTATGGACAGAGATATAGGTCGTCACTTGAGGGTAAACTTGTAGACACCCAAAACACATACACCGAAACAAGGTCAGCACAAGGCCTTTAATGTGCAACCGGAGGAACAGCTGATGTCATTGTGCGATGGGGAAGAACAGCAGCTATGGTTCATAATTCAAGGCATAGTCCATTCTTCTATCGTACTGTTGTTTCACCCATGTGGTAAGATTCAAGTTGTGGGTGATATCTATCCTAATGCATGATGGGCTATCACATCCCAGTCCTAAAATATATAGGACTAGGAATACGTAACATCCCAGCAACGCATTCTACCAGACTCTAATCCGACTCAAATACGTATAAGCTGTATTATAATGGTCACTATCTAATTAATCAGGTAAATATAAATATCTATGTCTCAATCCACAATGAACAGAATAAACAAGAATGAGCTACGTTTGCTAAAGTCGGTCGCCTAATAACACACAAACTCGAATAGACTAGAGAAGAAATATGAGTCTATAAAACTAGGCTAAATCAGCAGATAAATAAATAATATAAAATAATGACTATAACTCTAGTAGAAATGATATAAGTACCTTGTACCAATGCCTGCCAAACAAACAACTCCATCAGTAACTCCAAAGACTATGTAATTGTCTACGCTGCAAAAACTGGCAGGAGACCAGGTATTCAAAGGGACGTAACAAGTTACAAAAATACAGCATGCCATAGTATAACCAAAAGAACAAGTACAACGTTGGTGTAATCTAGCAAAACTACCTAAGTGAGACACAATTTTGAAGATAATATTCGACGCGTGGGCTGTCCAAAATAAAACCGTAGCTCCGGACACGGAGAGACACGGGACGTACCGTAGCTCCGAGCAAAGAATCATATGGGTGATACTACTACTCCGGATACAAGAAAACTACATACATAGGACATATACATATATATAGTGCATGCAGAGGGGCCCAAATGTCTAATAAATGTCTTCCCCTTCCAAAGTGGTCAATGAAAGTTTGCTGAACCTGAACCTCTATCTAACAGTCTCGTCATACTGAAGTAACTATCAACAATCATGACCCTAAAGTTATCCCAATTTCCAGCCATGCTGACAGTATCAGGATACAAAAAATCTGGCATGATGACGGTATCTTAATATGTCATAGGGTTATGATGTAAACAAGTATGTACAACAAGGTGTTGCGAATATCTATCAATCGTAACCAGACGTTATCGACGAACGTCTGCACCCGGTTATGACCCGGATACTAAGTAATGATTCTGATCCAAAGAGCGCACAATGCATATAAGAAATAAATAGAAATTTGGTAACTGAAATATAGGGTGGCAATGTACACTTGCCTGGATCCAAATGCTGAAGCTGGGTCTCCAATACAACGTCCAAGTTCGCAGGTCCCGTAGTACCTAGAGGCGAGATACGAGCTTAATCAATAAACTATCATGATGCTATTATAAAATAAGAGGTAACACACGTCTGGCATAGGCTTCAGTTTTAATTATACAGCTCACATCGACACTAAGATAGAGGGTTGACCAAGGTTGATTAGAGGTACGTTATATCTAATATGATCAATCATGAGTATAACATCATCATCAAACCAAATCCTTAATCCTACTATTTATCATGGTATTTTTAGTAGTTCGAGTTATGATCATACTCAGATTTTACCTTTGTGTTCACAGACGTTATCATGCACATTTAAATATACTATCCTCAAATAAAATAATTTATATTTATCCAACTTTCCGTTATACCATCATTGTGATTCTTTCACCATTTCACAATACATAGCTACTCCTCAAATAATTTCATTATTAATTATCATCTCTCAATAATGACCAATATTTTGATACCACAACACCATTTCACAATTAATAACATGCTCCTTACTACCCATCACAATGCATGGAAATAATATAACATAAACCCTAAGATCTCCTATATAGCATTCATAACCCTAACCCTAACTAGGTTCTATTTAATAAGAAGCAACACTACACAAAACAAGGAGATGGGTGAGGAGTTACCCCGGTACGAAGTGTGCTGGCTGCGTCGACGCTGCGGTTGGATGGAGAAGGTGGTGTTACAGCGGTGGTCGGCTTGAGTAATATGGAGTGGGTGATGGCCGATGCTCGTGGAGCAGGGATATTGTGTGAAGGTGGTGGTTCTGCCGGTGGAGAAAGGCTACTGGTGGTGAAGTCGAGGTACAATAGTCAATAGCAGGATGGAGGTATAGACGTAGCCGTTGTGGCACGTCGGGTTTGTTCGAAGAAGACGCGGTGGGTGGCAATTGCTCGACCGGAGTTGAGGGAGGCGGTCGAGGTTGCTGGAGAAGGTGATCGTAGGTGGCAGTTGGCCGAGGGAAACTCCGATGCACTGGTGGCAGCAGTGGCACAGTGGCTGGAGTCAGCCGGAGTAAGGTGGAGCGGGGATCGTAAAGGTGGTGAGGATGATGGCGGGGGTAGCGTTGCAGCAGAGAAAGGAAAGGTGGCCGGAGGAGTCGGGTGAAGAAGAAGATGAAGAAGAAGAAGAAGAAGAAGAAGAAGAAGTGAATGAGAAGAAGTGATATTCGACTGAAGTAGGGAAGAGGGAGGAGAGAGAGAGGGGGGTTTCCTAGGCTTCTAGGGATTAGGGCCTGCTCATTGAGAAAGGTGTGAGGAGTGATTTTATATGAGAGTGTGTGGTGAGGATGATGTTTCATTTTGAATATAGGCCAAGATTTAACATGAATAAAGTGTTCAAATAAAAGGAGAGAGAGAGAAATGATTTGACCTGTCATGATAGGTAGGGGGTTTCTTCATTGGCCTTGACCAATAGGGTGGTGACACCTATCACCATATTTGCAAATAAGCCCTTAACTTTTGGGTATTTGCATATGCATAAAAAGTGATAGGGATTTGGTGTGGGAAGTGGTATTTAGTATTGTGTAGGGTGAGAGGGTGTTATGTTTTTTGTATGGCCTTAATGAATAGGGTATTGGGTTAAATTGGGGTTAAGTTGGGATTAGTCAAAGTTGGTATCCCCAATTTAATTAAAATAAAGTGTCATGTGATCTTAAATTAAATTGGGACACATGGGATCTCAATTAGGAGTGACAGAAAGATCATGAACGGTGTAAGCTTGGTGTCAGTCTTGTCCCCTTTAATTGGTTCGGCTAAACGGGTTGAGTTTGTGTCCTAAAATTGATAGCAACAATAAAGGTACGCGACATAGGATTAAAGAATTATTTTCGGGACTGAGAAGTTATGCAATTATTTTCGGGACAGAAAGATCTGAATCTGCTTTACTTTCTCCACTGTCTGTGTCACCAACTCTGGACCAAGTATCTGACGCTCTCCCACGTCATCCCAATATACCGGTGACCTACACTTTCTATCGTACAGTGCCTCATAATGTGCCATATGTATGCTGGCCTGGTAGCTGTTATTGTAGGAGAATTCCACCAAGTGTAGATGGTCCTCCCAAGATCCTCCAAAGTCGATCATGCACGCTCTTAACATATTCTCTACTATCTGAATTGAGCACTCTGACTGGCCAGCAGTCTGTGGATGATATGCAGTGTTGAACTTGAGACGAGTTCTTAGACTCTCAAGGATACTCTGCCAAAAGTATGACAAGAATCTGGAAACACGATCCGATACAATGTTGACAGGCACTCATGTAGTCATACTATCTGTCTCATATATATATCAGCTAATATCTCCATGGACTGCCCAACTCTGAAGGGCAAGAAATATATAGACTTCGAGAGTCGTTCCACGATAACCCAAACTGCATTCTTTCTGCTAGGGCTCCTCGGTAATCCTTTGACGAAGTCCATGGTAAAATGCTCCCACTTCCACTCGGGAATGGAAAGCGGCTCTAATAGTCCTGCAGTCCTCTGATGTTCGGCCTTGACTTGCTGACAGACCAAATATCTCACCAAAAATCTCGTAATCTTCCTCTTTATCCCATGCCACCAGTAGTATTGTCTCAAATCTCGGTACATCTTCGTACCACCGGGATGAATAGAATAAATAAAGCTATGACCTCGGTCATCAACTCCTGTTATAGCTCGCCACTCGGAACGTATAGGCGATCTCCATACCTCAATGTTCCATCTTCATGAATCTAGAGTCCCGTCTGCATGTCGGCCTCTGTCCTCTCTCGCAGTCATCAGAATCTCGCATCTGTAGGCAGGGCTGTCTTGATCCTCTCAACCAATATAGACTGAACCTCTAGACTGGACATCTGTCCTGGCAATACTACCTCTATCCCTAGCTCCTGAAGATCGTCTAACAATTGCCGCTGAGTCGTCAAAAAGTATGCCATGACTTTCTGCTTAAGGCATATGCTACTATATTTGCCTTGCCACGGTGGTACTACAACTCTATATCATAGTCTGTCATCAACTCAAGCCATCGCCTCTGTCTCACGTTGAGCTCCTTCTGAGTGTAGACATACTATAAACTTTTGTGATCTGTGTAATTCTCAACACGCTCTCCATAAAGGTATTGCCGCCATAGCTTTAGTGCAAATATCACTGCAGCTAGCTCTAGATCGTACGACAGATAGTTCTTCCCATGAACTCTTATCTATCTCGATGAGTAGGCTATTACATTGCCGTGCTGCATCAGTATACATCCTAATCCGCTCCCAGATGCATCACTATACACTATAAATCCTCCCGATCCCGAAGAAAGTGTCAAAATTGGTGCTGATGTCAGATGCTTCTTGAGCTCATCGAAAGTCGTCTGACACTACTCAATCTAGATAAACTCCTCACCTTTACGCATCAGTCGCGTCATAGGTGCAGTGATCCTCGAGAAGTTTTTCACGAACCTCCGATAATATTCGGCAAGTCCGAGGAAACTCCTAATCTCTGTAACTGATGTAGGGGTAGGCCACGTCCCCACTGCGGCGATCTTCTCTGGGTTAACTGATAGTCCATCTCCAGTGATTATGTGTCCCAGGAATGGTACTCTATCCAAACAGAAATCATATTTGCTGAGCTTGGCATACAACCTCTCCTGTCTCAGCATCTCCAATACGATCATGCGATGCCTCTCATGCTCCTCCTGGCTCTTGGAATACACCAAGATGTTATTGAAAAATATGACCACCAACTTATCCAAATACTGGTAGAAAACCTTGTCCACCAGGCTTATAAATACTGCTGGCGCACTGATTAAACCAAACATCATGACTAAAAACTCATAGTGCCCATACTTCATCCGAAAAAGTCATCTTCGGAATGTCCTTCCTTCGTACCTTGATCTGATGATAGCCGGATCTGAGATCTTTCTTCGAGAATACACATGCGCTACTTAGCAGATCAAATAAATCATCGATGCGTGGCAAAGGGTACTTGTTCTTTATCGTTATAGCATTTAATGCACTATAATCGATATACAAATGTACCGTCCCATCCTTCTTTGGCACAAATTAGATAGGTTCTTCCCATGGAGAAATACTACCCCGAATGAAACCCTTATCTAAGAGATCATACACTTGGACTTTCAACTCAACCAACTCCTTCGGTGCTAGTCTGTAGACGGGGAAAGTAACTAGTGACAAGCCTGGAAGATCCTCTGGAAAGATATAGTGAACTCTTTAGTGAACTCTATCTCTCTGTCAGGTGACAAGCCTGGAAGATCCTCTGGAAATATATTCTCAAACTCTGATATAAAGTGAGGGTATATCGGTTCACCTTCTGTAATGTGCGTCGCTAAGGTAGGTTGGACACCATGCTCTCGGGCTCCCCGAAAAAACTCAAACTCAGGGTGATCTGGTGGTCTAAATATAATGATACCACGTCGGCAATCTAGCGTCACGTGGTATTGGCTCAACCAATGCATGCCTAGGACAATATCATAGTCTAGACTTAACCTCATAATAATTTCTCCTATTCTATTTACAACACTAAACCTCAAAAAAAAAAAATCTTCTCGAATGTATAATTACTCTTTTCCTTAAATTTTTCCCTACAATTGTATTCCTCAATTTTTTTCTTTTCGTTACTTATTGTTCCGAGTCACATAGTACAATTATAATAATGGTATAACCCAAGCACATACTAGAATTCCTGGTATCAGATCATCATCTTCCAGGTGAGAGCCTAAAATTTTATCTTCTCAAGTTCATAATATCGTTCCTGGTATAGCCATCATATACTACAACTAATTCCTAGCATCTGGCAATGCGTTTCCATAAATCTTTCTAGAGGGTTAGAATCAACGATCTTTCTAGCTCCCAGTACTTCCCAAATCACTACTATCTAAAGTAAGGGTAGGGTTTTACCAGTTCTAGGAACATACTTCTAGGTCCAATTTTCTTGCTAACATTCTACACTAGTTCTAGAATCCAAAAAGAACCTATCAACCTACCCTACTAAGGGTAACAATCATTTCAGAGAATATTACACAAATTATATCTTCTGTCGCCTGGACTATAATCTTCTTCTGGAGGGAACCATCAGGCACAAGCATTTGTCTTTCCGAAATAAAAAGGAGATGAGAAACAATGATAACGATATTGATAAAAACTGAACGAATACAATTTGGAGGTCCAAGGATGATAATCAAATACAAAGGGAGTTTTTAAAAAAAATTTGTTACGGATTGAGATCCTATTCAATAATAAATCGTAAACTGCGGGCTCGTTTGGTACAGTAACGTAACCAAAATGATATGCTCTTAGACCTGCATGGGCCACCCCAAAAACCTTGTCATATCCCATTCCCAAAATACGTAAGACTAGGAATAAGTAACATGCCAGCAACGCATTCTACCAGACTTTGGTCCAACTCGAATACGTATAAGCTGTATTATAATAGTTACTATCTAATTAATCAAGTAAATATAAATATCTGTCTCAATCCACAATGAACAAAATACACAAGAATAAGCTACGTGTGCTAAAGTCGGTCGTCCAATAACACACAAACTCGAATAGACTCGAGAAGAAATATGAGTCTATAAAACTAGGCTACATCAGCAGATAAATAAATAATATAAAATAATGACTATAACTCCGGTAGAAATAATATAACTACCTGGTACCAATGCCTGCCTGACAACTCCAAAGACTCTGTAATCGTCTACGCTGCAAAAAAACTGGCAGGAGACCAGGTCCTCAAAGGGACGTAACAAGGTACAAAAATACAGCATGCCATAGTATAACAAAAAGAACAAGTGCAACGTCGGTGTAATCTAGCATAACAACCTAAGTGAGACACAATTTTGAAGACAATGTTCGATGTGTGGGCTGTCCAAAATAAAACCGTAGCTCCGGACACGGAGACACACATGACTTACCGTAGCTTCGAGCAAAGAGTCACATGGGTGATACTACTACTCCGGATACAGGAACACTACATAAATAGGACATATACATATATATAGAGCGTGTAGAGGAGCCCAAACGTCTAGTAACTGTCTTCCCCCCCCAAAGCGATCAATGAGTGTTCGCTGAACCTGAACCTCTATCTAACAGTCTTGTTATACTGAAGTAACTATCGACAATCATGACCCTAAAGTCGTTCCAGTTTTCGGTCATGCTGACAGTATCAGGATACAGGAAATCTGGCACGATGACGGTGTCTGAATGTGTCCTAGGATTATGATGTAACCAAGTGTGTACATCAAGGTGTTGTGAACATCTATCAATCGTAACCAGACGTTACCGACGAACGTCTGCACCCGGTTATGACCCGGATGCAAAGTAACGATTCTAATCCAAAGCGCGTACAATACATATAATAAATAAATAGAAATCTGGTAACTGAAATACAGGGTGGCAAGGTACACTTGCCTGATCTGGATGCTGAAGATGGGTCTCCGGTACAACGTCCAAGTCTGCGGGTCCCATAGTACCTAGAGACGAGATACAAGCTCAATCAATAAACTATCACGATGCTATTATAAAATAAGAGGTAACACAAGTCTAGCATAGGCATCAGTTTTAATTATACAGCTCACATAGACACTAAGCTAGAGGGTTGACCAAGGTTGATTAGAGGTACGTTACATCTAATATGATCAATCATCATTATAACATCATCATCAAACCAAATCCTTAATCTACTATTTATCACAGTATTTTCAGTAGTTCGAGCTATGCTCATCCTCGGATTTTACCCTTGTATTCACAAACGTTATTATGCACATTCTAATATAATATCCTCAAATAAAATAATTTATAATTATCCAACCTTCTGTTATACCATCATTTTGTCATTCATTTACCATTTCATAATACATAGATACTCCTTAAATAATTTCATTATTAATTATCAGCTCTCAATAAATGACCAATATTTTGATATCAAAACACCATTTTACAATTAATAACCTGCTCCTTACTACCCATAACAATGCATGGAAAAAATATAACATAAACCCTAAGAGGGAGTTACCCCGGTACGGCAAGAAGGGTGAGGAGTTACCCCGGTACGGCATGGCATGAGGAGTTACAAGAAGCAACACTACACAAAACAAGGAGATGGGGGAGGAGTTACCCCGGTGCGGTGTGTGGTGGCTGCATTGACGCTGCGGTTGGCCGGAGAAGGTGGTGTTGCAGCGGTGGTCGGCCGGAGTAATGTGGAGAGGGTGATGGTCGGTGCTCGTGGAGCTGGAATGTTGTGTGAAGGTGGTGGTCATAGTGGTTCTGTCGGTAGAGGAAGGCTGCTGGAGGTAAAGTTGAGGTACAGCGGTCAATGGCGGGATAGAGGTGTAGGCGTAGCCGTGGTGACACATCGGGTTTGGTCGGAGAAGACGCGATGGGTGGAAGCTGCTCGGCCGGAGTTGAGGGAGGCGGTTGAGGTTGCTGGAAAAAGGGATGGGCGGTGGCAGTTGGCCGAGGGGAACTCCGGTGCAGTGGTGGCAGTAGTGGCATAGTGGCTAGATTCGGCCGGAGTAAGGTGGAGCAGGGATCTTAAAGGTGGTGAGGATGATGGCGAGGGTGGCGTTACAGCGGAGAAGGGGAAGCTGGCCGGAGGAGTCGGGTGAAGAAGAAGAAGAAGAAGAAGAAGAAGGAGAAGAAGTGAAGAAGAAGAAGAAGAAGAAGAAGAAGTGAAGGAGAAGAAGTGATATTTGACTGAAGTAGGAAAGAGGAAGGAGAGAGAGAGAGAGAGAGAGAGAGAGAGAGAGAGAGGGGTTTCCTAGGCTTCTAGGGATTAGGACCTGCTCATTGCGAAAGGTGTGAGGAGTGATTTTATATGTAATCACCCTCACAAAAAATATGTATTTTGTGTGTATTTTATATTAGTATATTTATTATAGATTATTTTAAATATTAATTTTTTAAGAGTATTCTCTTAGTTAATTAGAAAATAAATTTTCTGATATATTTACTTATATTAATATTTATTTAGAATTATTTTTAGGCTATTTTAGATTTTTGATAAATTTTCTAGAATTTTTGGGTAATTAAAACATAGAAAACATAAACTTTGAGGACTTCCATAATTTATTATGAGACCATACTTGCATATTGTTCCTACCAAATATTTATTTTAGGTTAATATATTCAATTAATTTTTTTTTGTAATTTATTTAGAATTTTAAGAAATTGATTTAGATTTTTTGAAATTATTTAGGATTTATTTGGATGTATATAGTCTTAATATTAAATAGATGCTAATTTAGTGTTAATAGATATTAATAAGATTATATATAAATTATTTGTATTATCTTTAATTCTATTTAATATTATAATTATTGAGATAAATTTAAACTATATTTTAAATTAATTCAAATCCTGAGCCTATTACGAAAATAACTTCATGTATATCATATCCTTATTTAAACTGATCCTAATCATATCCAAATTGGCCAATCCTACTCGTATTAAATTAAATAGTCTCCTCCATTATAAATACCTATTAGACTTATGAAATAAACTCATCTTTCATATTTTTCTTCCTAAAACTCCTCTATTTTTCGTCCAAAAATAGTCCAAATTCGTCATAAATTCAGCCTCATTTTCTATTAGTTATGACGACTAAAAAAGACGATATCTCCCAGTTCCAGACTCAAAATGCGCTCCAGTTTTTTTTGTTAGAACCATATCAAGGTTAGTTTTCTGAATATATAAATTATTTTAGTAATTTCAAAACCTATTTTTCCAGAATATTCTAAAAGTGCCAGCTGTCCAAAATCAGACGTGTTTTTGTATTTTTGAGATTTTAGGAGATTCCGAACTTGGAATTATGAGTCTTTTGAAGTTTCGAAAATTTGACATGATGAAATTACATAAAATTATTTTTCTAGAATTTAATATACAATTTTAATCTACTATAAAATTTGTGCAACGTAGACATAAATAGAAAACCACCGAAAACTGTCATCTGTGCATCCTTGTGGCCATAACTCTTTACCGACTTATAATTTTATGAAACTGTCGATTCCAGCGTTCATGTAGCAATGAAATCTATAGGATTCCATACACAAATCTAGGATTTGAGTTGGATGACTTTTTGGTCAACGGATCGCCTCGATTTGCGTACCACGGATAACAAATTCGTAAAGTTGACTTTCTTTGGGCAAAAATTAGATTTTAACAATAAAATCAGATAATAATAAGATGACAATACTATTTTAGGTTATTTTATTCAAAATTAAAATAGATTAAAAAGGAGGAACCTATTCATCCACTTTTGGAACCTAACTTGTTTAATTTATGTGACGGATAGATCGGACGACGCCTTGAGTTGGGACTTCATCCTTTTCAGACCAGGCAAGATACCTTGCCAAATTATTTACAGTATTTTGTATGCTTATTTTATTTCTGTACATTCATTGCATTTCTGTATATTTCTTGCGTGTGTAGTTTTCTTTCAGTCATTACTATATATTAGATATGTTGACACACACATGACACTTAGTATCATGAGAGGACAATTAGTAGGCGTATGGGCTTTAAACACTCTGGTAAACCGTAGTAACTAGCACGCCCTATGGTGGTCGTGTCCGATGGTCGTTACCCCCGAGGTATGTCGATTGATGGAGTCACGAGGGTCGCTACCCCCGAGGTATGTCGGCTGATAATGTTCTAGACGGGTGTGTGAGTTATGAGGCTTAGATCGAGTAGCCTACCCTTGCCCATACGTTGAAAAGTTATACTTATTTGCATTCATATAGATTATCTTGTACATCGTACTTATTTATTTTCAAATATTATGCATGTTTACTATAGTCAAATTGGCTTGCTTCTATGTATCTTGTTACGTTCCTCTGAGGACCTGGTCCCTTTCCAGGTGTAGATGTCCATGACTTTTCGTATGAGCACGGATCAGGACTTACCACTTATCTCTTCCGAGGAGGTCTTATCTTCAGAGCATCTTTAATTATCTCCAACGACGGATCGCTTCGCTGAATATCTTTATATGATCATCTTACTTATATTGGAGAATTACCCTTCTCCTCCATTTTAGTATTGATATAGTCATTGGTAGTGGATTTGTCTCCCCAGACTATTAGTTTTGGTTTATTCAGACTCATTATTCTAGTTTAGTTATTTTATTTTTATGACTTGTTGTGTGGATGAGATTTAGTATGTCGGTGACTTATGATAATATTTATACCACATGTGAGTTTATATTCATATTACAGCATACGTATGTATTATGGTATCCATATATTAGAGTTGCCATATACATACGGCTGACATGCTTACGTGTTCCTAGTCCTACATATTTTGGGACTAGGACATGACATTATATGAGAGTGTGTGGTGAGGATGATGTTTTATTTTGAATAGAGGGCCAAGATTTAACATGAAGAAAGTGTTCAAATAAAAGAAGAGCGAGAGAAATAATTTGACCGGTCATGAGAGGGAGGGGGTTTCTTCATTGGCCTTGACCAATAGGGTGGTGACACCTAGCACCATATTTGCAAATAAGCCCTTAACTTTTGGGTAATTGCACATGCATGAAAAGTGATGGGGATTTGGTATGAAAAGTGGTGTTTAGTATTGTGTAGGGTGATGGGGTATTGTGTGTTTTGCATGGGCTTAATGAATGGGGTATTGGGTTAAATCGGGATTAAGTTAGGATGAGTCAAAGTTGGTATCCCTAATTTAATTAAAATAAAGTATCTTATGCTCTTAAATTAAATGGGGGCACATGGGGTCTCAATTAGGAGTGACACAAAGGTCATGAACGGTGTAGGCTTCGTGTCTGTCTTGTCCCCTTTAATTGGTTCGGTTAAATGGGTTGAGTTTGTGTCCCAAAATTGATAGCAACGATAAAGGTACGCGACATAGGATCAAAGAATTAATTTTGGGACTGGAAAGTTGTGCAATTAAATTAGAGCACAAGGGATTGTGTTTGTGAGTGACGAAAAAGTCCAACGCCTAGGTTGGCTTGTCAGATCAAGAGTGCAATAACTAGTTGGAAATAAAGAACCAGTCAACTTCGCCTAATTTATAAACCTCAAACACCTGATGCTAAACCATAATTTTCTAACCATAACCAGTCTATTTTAAAAGAATTTGAGGGGGTTTACATAGGCAGTCACTGTGAGGAACGCTCAATCATATATTGTGATATATGTGGGAGATTGTTGGTGTTTTTCACTTTGCTTTGGGATTTTTAGTCTCACATTGGAAAACCACCAATGTGTATATCTCAATATATAGCTTTGCTTAGTATTGGTATATGTACATGGGGTGGTGGCTCATGTGGGTTGACTTTCCTAGAGGAATTAAGTGTGAACCTCATTATGATAATCTTTATTTGTCACCACCTTTGAGAAGTTTTCCTTAGGAGCTAAGTCCGATTTGGACTCGCACTCGGGCTCAAGGACGCAAAGTGGCGCTTTGTTGGCGTACTTTGCACTTAGCACGCCAGCATCGTCGTATTTCGTCTGTGCGCTCCTTTTATACGCGAGTTACATGCACGGTTGCTTGCTCGGACGCATGCTTCGTGGAGCTATGCGGCTTAGCGCTATGCATCCTAGAGCCCATGCGGTCAGGGACACACGCGTCCAGGTGCCCATGCGGCCAGGAGCACATGCGTCCAAGAGCGCATGAGGCCAGGGGCCATGCGGTCAGGGGCGCATGCGGCCAGGTGCCCATGTAGCCAGGTATCCATCCAGCCAGGTACCCATGTGGCCAGGTACCCATGTGGCCCAGTGCCCATGCGGCCAGGAGTCTTGCGGCCTGGAGCTTTGGCGGCCAGGTGCTATGTAGCCGGCAAGTTAGCTTAAGCGAGTCGAGTGTGGAGGGGACAGAGACTACTGTTGGCGGCTCAGTGCGGTACAGGCTGCGTATGGTTTTCTGTTCCACATGTCTACAACTTTTGGTGCCTGGCGGGCTGTCTTCTCTGTACAGTACAGTGCGTAGGCGGTTCGTGGCTCTCTTTGCCATGCGGTTACAGCTTTCGGCGACTAGCGACGTTGTTTGCTCTGTGCTGTACAGTGCGCAGGCGGTGCAGGCGGCTCGTGGCTCTCTGTGCCACGCGGCTGCCGCTTTTGTCGCCTGACGACGTTGTCTGCTCTGTTCAGTTCAGTGGCGCATGAGGCGCATGTGGCATAATTTTTTTCTCAGGCCGCATGGGAGCTGAAATTCTATTTTTATAGATGCTCTCCTCTTTCATTTTGTGTAGTTGGAAAAAATTGATAGAGAGCGAGAGAGAGAAAAACTGAGAGCACCACCATGACCTGCGGCAGCAGTAAGCATCCTTCCAAAAGAGTCTTACGAGTGATCCGAATGTGACAAAGAGCGTTCCAGAAGTTCACGTATGGACTTGCTGGATCCTGGGGGCAGTTCGTTGTATAGCGCGAATCTTGCCTTGAGCTTTGGTGGTTTTGATCACCCTAGCGGGAGTTTTCTTCTTTGTATTTTTGTTCTTGTTTTCGTTCTTCTCGGTGTAGCGTCGGCTAACGTAAAGAGAAGAACGGTTTTCTGATTCTTGTTGTATTTGTAAATTTTTTCGGTTTCATGTTCCTGGTTTAGTACTTTTGTGGGGTTGTGTGTCACTGTAGAGGAACTCTTGTGTGAATCTCAGTGGACCAACTTCTCTTCTGGAGTTTGTCGAGACGAACTCTTGTGTGAGTCTCTACTTTATGGCTACCTCTTATTCTTTGATCTGACTTCGGGACTAACAATATGACAGCATCAAAATCAGTCCTAGATCATATATGTACTCACATCTAGCTTTTGTTGATGGCCTCCTTCTTTTTGGTCATTGCTCTATTGATAATATAATCCAAATCAAACACATTCTCGCTACCTATGAACAATGGTCGTGCCAAATGGTCAATTTCGATAAATCTTTAATTATTTTCATTAAAAGGTTAGACTCATATATGCGCCAACTGTTTCTTGATTTCCTTGTGTTAAGATCATGAACTCCTCTAATAAGTACCTAGGACATCATCTACTGTTTTCATGAAAAATGTGCTTCAAACTTTGATAACCTCCTCAACTCGAGCAAATCTAAACTCCTTGTAGTGTAGATGTCTCTCCCATGCTGGCAGGACCAGCCTCATTAAATCCACTCTCTCCTCTCTACCTACATATTACATGTCTACTTATATCCTCCCCAAAAAGGTAACGAGGCAGCTACCTTAACAACAATATGATTTTTGGTGGGGTGGCTCTGACAACACTAGGAAAGTTCACTTCAATGCTTGGTCGACATTCACCGAACCAAAATTCCATAGAGGTCTTGGAATCAGAGATCCTACCATCAGCAATATGGCTATGATAACTAAGCTTGCTTGGCTGTTTCTCACGGATCCTGAGTCAGTTTGGGTGAAACTCCTCAAGAGCAAATACTAATCTAATGCTAGCTTCTTGTCAGCAAATCCTTCCACATCATTATCTGCTACCACCTTAACAATATATTTTGGTCGGTTGGCAATGGCACTAATATTAACATATGGGAAGACCCGTGGGTGCCAGCCTTCCCTTAACACAGAATTATTGGCTTCCATAGTGCGGATCAGACTATTCAAAAATTTAGTGAACTCATAAACAAGGATACCTGTAGCTGGAAGTATAATCTGATTTCCCTACTCTTCCCTCCATATGAAGCCTGATATCCGACAACCTGATCTGGATACACACAAAGAATGGTAGTCTCAATACCAAATCTGCATATAGGCTCATGCAGGAGAGGACTAACAACTATCACAATGCGGCCACTCAATCTGATTTTAATGAATGGAAGACACTCTGGAAATTCATTCACATATCCCCTCGAGTGCTCTACTTTGCTTGGAGAGCTCTCAATAACTCTCTTCACAAGACACCTTCATCCACAAACTACATTTGCTACCTTCCCCAAGAGTATCCTCACAAGTGGGAATTGCAACACTATGACTACAAGCTTATACATGATGTGGATCATCTGAAAAGCCATCTTCAAACAGAAACCAATCTGCATAAGAAAGATAATCGAAAACTCCCACACACTTCAGAAGAAATATGATACTGCAATCATCAAGAAGGTGGGTCGCCTCTAGAAGCGGAAGCCACGGGCATTCGTCTGGCTATGGACATTTGCATCTGCAAAGGCTTACCCAATGTCGTCATCGAACGGGACTGCAAGATCCTCATTGATGATATCCGCCATCCGAAAATGGACATATAATGGCATGCTCAACATGTCATAGAACAATGTCGATCATTATTGAGCAATGGCTTAGACATCTCTTGCTTCTTTGTATCTAGAAATGCTAACACAGTAGCACATTCCCTAACTGCTTTAGCTATTCTTTCTGATCATCCATCCTCTCTTAAGCTGCATGATGCTCCTCCTACATGTATTTTAGACCACATCCAGAGGGATATGGCTAACTGCTATTACTCTGTTTCTTAATGAAATGGGTTTACCAAAAAAAACAAGTGGAGCATGACTATGCTTCTGGCTGGCATATATATAATAGTCAATTGTAATAATTTAAGAAAGATTGGATATGTCAACACAAGACTGACCAGTTGATCTATTTAGGTATGACCCATGCCCGACCAGTTTAGTGTAAATCAGTTTTGTTACTTTAAAAAAAATTCACTAATAATATAAGTTTACAATTTCGCATATTTAGAATTCTAAAGAGCAATAAATATAAAGTCATTTGGGACTTTGGTGATCATGGCTAGTTGAGTTAGACAAAAAGAACAAGGCAAAAACATCTTTGTTTGGTCTGATTTGGTATTGGTTCATAATGAAAATAAAGATTAGACAAAAAAATATGAGAATGTTGTGCTAAACGGGGATGATTTGATAAATTAAATTTTAAGATTTTGAATTTAGCTACTTTAAAAAAATTCTTTTTAAAATTTTCCAAAAGCCTCTTATATTCCATCATTCTAGGAAAAGTAGAATTTTACCCCATTTCGATATACCATAGATCATTAGCATCCTTCATTTTGTTCTCCTTGTAAAAATTTATGTTGCTTCTAACCATGATGAAGAGTTTCAATGAGGCCGATGGTTCTTCATAACAATCTTGGAAACTTTTACTTACTTCCATAGATCTTTGATCTTGGAAATTTGGATTACTTCCCAAGACCTTACTAGGGAAGAAGACTTTCATGTGACTATACACTCGATTCGTTTCAATTCTTGTATTCATTTGACTATATACTTCACTTCATCCATCTTAGCTACATTCATTTGCTTGGTGTGTTTTCACCATTGTATCATTTCCTATGAAACTTTGGTAATACCAAATCGGACAATTCTATTTCGTGAATATATATATATATATATATATATATATATATATATATATATATACTAGACCACTAAAAGAGGAACTCTCTTTTCATGTCGTTCCTCTCTATGAGTCTATTGATCGTGAGTCTATCTCTTCCTCTCTCCCGTCTCTCTCTCTCTCTTTCTCTCTCTCTCTCTCACACACACACACACACACACACCCCAAGTAACTCTAAATATATTTGATTTATGTTCTAATTTTTGAAATGAATTTTAAATGTCCCTAATTGATTTTGTCCTGGTTTGCTCTTAGATGACAATATTTAAGTTGTCCTTAGATGGAATGAAATTGTTTACTAGTATAACATTCTTTATTAAGAAAATATAAAAAAAAAATATGAAGTCAAAGTAAATTAGTGGTTGCAAATAAAATATTTTTAATTTTGTTTTCCCAAGAGGGAGAAAATAATATTTATCATTATAAGACCCTAAGATGTCAAAGCTCATAATTAAAATTATAGAATTCAAGTATGGGTTTTAAGATCTACTCAATCTCCTCACTCAAATGGTCAAAATTGATTTTAAAAAATGCCTTATATGACCTGCCTAGAAAGACACTTGAAGTTTAAGCTTATGATTATATTGTGTTAGAAATATGCACTTTAATTCCAATGGTATTTTGAACTAAATGAAAAAAATGAACAGTTACAATTGGAAACCTAGAATAGACGACCAAGTTTAGATATAGAAAAATAGGATTTTGTGACTAATTTATACCATTTTTTCTTTTCATTTTTATAATTTTTTTGGATTAAAATTTAACTAGTCGATTTTGACCCCGCTGTATCCAGATTCTGGCTACGCCATATAATGTACTACACTAATTCTCAAGATACATGCATCATTATATAATGCATGCATGAGTGTAACATATAGCTGGACTATAAGGAGATGAGAGAATTGTTCTAATAATAATGATAATAATATTCTATTCTACTATATAATGTCAAAAGTAGGCTTCACCGTGAATTTTTTTCTTCCAAAAATACCCTTTATTATATTTACTAACTAAAAAGATTAATTAAAATTAATAAGTGGTATCTAGATGAATACAAGAGTTGTTCTTCAGTATTCCTAATTACAACAGCTCTTAAATGCATTGATTATCTAAAAATGTGGCATTAAAAATGGACTTTGTTTAAAATCTTTCATTCGTTGAAAAATGAACAAATTTTGACTACAAATATCTTTTAATCTTCCGAATAATAAATACGTACAATGCACGTACATATATGCTAGTAATAACAATAATAATAATATTATCAAGAATATATCTTTCTCTGTCTTTGGATATAAACCATAAATGGCTACCTATTCATTGTACATAAATACTTGTAAGGGTTCCACGAAGTTTCAATAGTTCTTCCACTTCCAAGATAATTTTTTTTGCTTGTGCCTCATAAAAAGAACTAGCGGGTTAATAAACTCTTATAATATTCGTATAACATTGTGCATGATCGGTTCTTCTATCTCAAATGATTGGGGAAAGTAAGGGATAAAAACAAGAAAAAAATAGAATTGAACAATCACAGAAGCATCTTTTGTTCATTGGTTACGAGTCTGCAATGGAATTTACTTTTTCCTCCATTGAAAAAAGAAATATATTAGGATCCCTATATCCAAATCGTTTAATGATCCATTTACCACCCTTCCTTCGTATCATAGGAAGAAAAAAAGTGATGGCTTTGTTGCTTTTTTACATTTATCTCGTCTATAATTTAACATTCCTAAAAACTAAGTTTATCCGCATATTAATAAGTTTTTTTTTCTTTTGGCCATTCATAGATGCTATCTTTTGTTTTTTTTTGTCAAAAGGATTGCCCCCTTGCTGAGGTCCTTCACATGAAAAACAGTGGGTAAAAATTCAATAAAAACTTGATTTATATTGCAAAATTGATATATAGAAATAAGATTTTTTTTCATGTTAGTCACACAAAGGATACTGTGTAAATTAAATGTATTAGTAAGGCTAGGAAGGGTGGTAGAACTAGTATGGGTAATGTGAAGACCCGAGGCATCGCCAATAAAAATGTCGTCAGGCCTTGCATAAGGAGTGTAAAGCGAAAGATTTAAGTCTGCGGTGACATGGTATGACGCCCCACTATCAATTAAGTACCAATGTGGGATTGTGGGTGGTCTCAAGAGATACAGAGTATTCACACATTTGCCATGGAGAAGCATAATGTAGCACCTATGAACTTGTTTCGGATGGGAGCCAATGATGATTGGGCAGCGATAAGTCGAAAAAGGGAACATCGGTTGACAGTGTCCTTGAGTACCATATCCTTGGCAATACGCAAGATATGGACGTGGTGGTGGTTGATCATGAGCGTTGGAAGATGAAGAGTTGTCTTTGGAAGCCATTATGAAAGAGAAAATGAGAGGGTGGAGGAACTAGAGGTGTCTTCGGAAGCTATTATGAGAGAGAGAGAGAGAGAGAGAGAGGGGGGTGGAGGAACCGTAGCAGTGATACCATATTGAGATTAAAAAATAATTATTTAATTTTATTAAATAAAGATTGTTTATATATACACTTACAAGATTAGTTTGAGTAGATTTCTCAAATATTTTTAATCTAGCTAATTCCCTAATCTATGAAGATTGAATAAATTTTTCAAATATTCTAAATCTAGCTAATGATTGAGTCAATTCAAATTATATACAACAATAAATAGGAAGCTACGTAGATAATTCCATAAACAGAAATATCCAATTAAGAAATTAATTTCTATAAAAAGATATTTCCATAAACAAAAATATTCAATTAAAAATATTAATAAATTAAGTCCTCTAATACAACGCAATGTGAACGTGACTAGTTAATAAATAGTTACTTACGTTAAATCTATAACCATATACGATTGTGATCCCTACATCTTTTCCTTCCTTTATATCATAATATTCAATATGTAAAGCCAGCTGAGAGAGAGAGAGAGGGGGAAGTGGGGTAGGGGGTTGCGAAAAAGAAGGTACCTGAGGGCGGGGAGGCTCGATGACCAAGATAGCAGGCTGTTCCCCTAGGTGGGAGGGTGGTACAGTGACGTGGGTTCCCTGGGGAGGAGCAGGAAGGCCCGTAGGCTGAACCGGGGTGCTGGCCCCAGGAGGCAATTTCTTGTAGACAATAGGGAGGGATGGAGGAGACAGGGGACAACGAGAGTAGGTAGAAGGCCTGGAAGGGGGATGATGCAATAGCTGAGAGGGGCAGGAGAGGAGGCGAGGCGTCAGAAAAAGGTAAGGGCGAAGTCACAAGAACCTTGCGAAGGAGGAGGAACCTCCTTCCTGGAAGTGACCTAAGGAGCCACAGCTGCCCCAGGAGGGGCACGATCGACACCAGGACGAAAAGGGGGGAGAGCAACCAAAGCTGCGCAGGGGTCTAGAACAGAGGGGGGCGGAGTACCATACCGAGCCCCAAAAGGGAGGTGAATAAGAGAAGACGGGGCATCACCACCGGAGTGGAGGAGGGGAGGGGGTTGCGGGGTTTGAAGATGACGAGGAGGAGGGGAGGGAGTTGAGGGACAGCGACTTCCGGCATGGCCGGAGCTGAGGGCTCCGGATGACTTGGAGGAGGAGGAAGGACGGAGGGGGGGAGAGAAGCGGCAGCTGCCGCTGCCATGGCCAACCGAAGGCCAAGCCACCAAGAACCAAAGCACGAATTAGGGCCGGCTCCAGCAAGAGAGGCAAAAAAAAAGAGATAAAAAATAAAATAATAATAAAAATAATAATAAATAAAAAAATTATATTGCTTCACTATACTAACATTATGGTCAATATTATGGATAATCCCTATATCCCTCAAAGATACAGTTGTTATGTTCTTTCCAAACATACCAGATCGCTGCAGCGAGTCGAATTCATGTCTCATTGTACCAAGCAGAGCCCCTCTTTTTCTCTTTTTTGATGTCCGCGATGATTGCTTTCCAGTCTTCAACACCCCCCTCCCATATTGTGCAACACCAACCTATCTCGTTGGGATAACCAAATGTCTCGAGCCACTGAACACTGGAAGAATAAGTGTGTCATGGATTCATCCCATTGACGGCACAATACACACCCCTGCCCCTCCATCTGCAATTTGAATCACCGTAACATGTCAATTGTGAGAAATCTTTGCAGGCATAATTTGTATAAGCACAACTATATTTTACGAGCAACACCTTTAGCACACACCACGTCCGCCATCTCCATTTCGGGTGTGCAACCCATATATATATATATATATATATATATATATATATATATATATATATATATATATAAACAAAAATTATTCTAGGAATCCATCTTCTTCAAAGAATAAATTAGTTAAATGTTACAAATGTGGTAAATTAGGCCACTATGCTAGCAAATGCTACACAAAACAAAAGCTAAACGAGATTGATGATGAAGGGTTAAGAAAGACTCTTTATAAATTAATGATCAATTCTGCTTATGAGAAAAGCTCATCTGATGATGAATTTAGTTCCTCTGAAATTTTTGGCACAGATTGTCAATGTAACGAATGTGTTACAAACAATGATATTAATTACTACAAGTCTATAGTAGAAATGAATGGTGTATATATATATATATATATATATATATATATATATATATATATATGATACAAAACCATCCGGGTGGTTTCATATTATAGAACTTCTCTATGTTAGATGAGTTGGATTATGTTTGAGTGGTTAAGATTAAAAGGTGTGGACCCCACCACCTTTTAATCTCAACCACCCAATCAAAATTCAATCCATGTAACATATGATGATTTCATAATATAAAACCATCCAGATGGTTTTAGATCATATATATATATATATATATATATAAGCCATTCCATATAAGCAATATATTACTTTTGAGTCTTTTCCATGGACCGCAGAGATGGGTCAATAATGTTAGCAACTTAGGTATGTCATTAGGGTCCCATAATTTAAGGTGCCTCCATATTTTATACAATATATATAAATGTGTCATATCTATTCTACTATATAATGCCAAAACTTGCATCTCAAAATGTATATATATATATATATATATATATATATATATATATATATATATATATATATATATATATATATATATATATATATATATATATATATATAATGCCAAAACTTAGGCTTCACTGTAGAATTTTTCATTCAACAAATACCCTTGCAGTATACTAATGGTACTTATAAAATTTGAATACCCGTACAGTGCCTTTTAATCTTTTTAAATCAGCATGCAGCATATTACTCGTGCTAATGATGCACTGTTCAAAAAAACTCATGATGCATTGCTAAAATAAAATATTTAATTAAGATGCTAATGAATTCAAAATGCCAATCGTGCTAATGATATATTCCTAAAATATCAAATTTAATTAAGATTCTAATGAATGCATGTACCATGCTAATGAATATTTTTATTGAAAAAAATCAAATTGCACCGTAAAAGATGCACTGTTCAAAAAATCCATGATGCATTCATATATTAGCACATTGAATTAATATGCTAATGAATACATGCCTAAGAATACAACGAATTTAATTAAGATGCTAATGAAGGCAGGACATTTAATTTTGTAGTTAGGTACTTATAAAATTTGAATACACATATAGTGCCTTTTAGTCTTTCTAAATTAGATGCAATATACTAATGGTTCTAATGATGTGCCGTTAAAAATAACTCATAATCAATTAACGTTAAAATTAATATTAACATTAAAATTAATATTAATATTAATTTTAATTTTAATTTTAATCTATTCTACTATATCTACTATATAATGCCAAAATTTAGGCTTTAGTACCATGGCATTTTTTATTCCATAAATACCCTTACTTAATATTAATGGTACTTATAAAATTTGAATACACATATTGTGCATTTTAATCTTTTTAAATCATCATGCAACATAATAATTGTGCTAATGATGCACCATTCAAAAAACTCATGTTGCATTTCTAAAATAGTACATTTAATTAATATGCTAATGAATGCATAATGCTAATGGTGCTAATGATGCATTCGTAAAAAAAGTAAATTTAATTAAGATTCGAATGAATGCACGCACCATGCTAATGAATGTTATTTTTTAGAAAAACTCAATTTGCACTGCAAATTATGCACCGTTCAAAAAATCTATAATGCATTACTAAAATAACACATTTAATTAATATGCTAATGAATACATGCCTAAGAATACAACACATTTAATTAATATGCTAATGAATACATGCCTAAGAATACAACACATTTAATTAATATGCTAATGAATACAACACATATAATTTTGTAGTTAAGGACTTATAAATTTTGAATACACATATAGTGTCGTTTTGTCTTTCTATATTAGATGCAGCATACTAATGGTGATAATGCTGTGCCATTAAAAAAATTCATGATCCATTAACATTAATATTAAAATTAATATTAATATTAATATTAATATTAAAATTAACATTAACATTAATATTATTCTATTCTAGTAATCTACTATATAATGGCAAATTTTAGGCTTTACCATGAATTTTTTATTCCACAAATACCCATTCAGAACATTAATCGTACTTATAAAAATTGAATACACATATAGTGTCTTTTAATCTTTTTAAATCAGTATGCAGCATAGTAATCGTGCTAATGATGCACCATTCAAAAAACTCATGATGCATTCTAAAATAACACATTTAGTTAATATGCTAATGAATACATGTCGAAGAATATAACACATTTAATTAAGATGCTAATGAATACAACACATTTAATTTTGTAGTTAGGTACTTATAAAATTTGAATACTCATATAGCGCCTTTTAGACTTTCTAAATTAGATGCAACATACTAATGGTGCTAATGATGCACCGTTCAAAAAATTCATGGTCCATTAATATTAAAATTAATATTAAATTAACATTAATATTAAAATTAATATTAACATTAACGTTAACATTAACATTAAAAATGTTGGATGATTAATTTTTTGGATTAAAAATTGTAATGCCAACTGCCATGTTAGATGTCACATAACAAGAGATGACATCACTGAAAATTTTGGGAGACAAATAGCAAAATTGAAATGCTAATGAATGCTATTTAAAAAAAAAAACACAATTTATACGATAAATGATGTACCGTTCAAGAAAATATTATTTATTCCAAAAATAATATATTTAATTTAGCTGTTGATGAATGAATGCCTAAGAATACACGTACGTGCAATACATGTGCATTAATTTATAATTGTATATATAGAATATAGAAAAAAAGGAAATAAATCATCTTCTTAATGATTTAATTGTCCTAAGGTCCAATAATTTAAGGAGAACAACACTGATTTCCTTTTATTATTTATTTATTTACTTGGAACCCCATGATTTAAGGCAAGCAATTATCTCCTTTCTTTAATTTTGACTGGGCACCGAAATGTCTTGAGATGGCGATCTGCACCTATATAAAACCGGATGCTCCTTTGATGATGAAGGAGCAGGAGCAGGAGCAGCTAGACGATATGAATCTCTGTGATGACATCTTGTTCAACATCCTAGGAAGACTGTCGGCACGTATCCTGTATTGCCGCATGAGGTACGTATGCAAGCAATGGTTTCGTTTAATAACTGGCGATCCTTCCTTTGCCTATGCCCATCTCAGTCTATCACAATCAGCTGGTCTAGTGTTTGAAAGTTAGGTCCGTGGCAGTAGTCACATAATGATTTGTAAGGAGGCCGTGATCGGCCTTGGGTCATGTAACGGTTTGCTCCTCCTCTTCCTCCCCAGAAAGAGATCAGGCCGCAGAGTCACCCTACGGCCCAACAAGGCGACGTCCATGGGTCCCAATCAGTCAAAGCAGCCTTGGCCGCAGATAGACCTGACATGGCATCCCGTCAACTGGATATTCTCTGACACAGGATCCTGACATAAATGATTTTTCTGGTTGCCTCAAAAGACATAAACAAAATAAATGACAAAAGTCTTACGTCAGCACATAACTTTACTCTCGATGGATGTGTAGCGCTACGTGTATAGCACAACTGGCCCCATGCATCTCTGGTTTCATGCAGTCCCATGCGTCTCTGGCCCCATACGGCTCCATGCATCTCTGGCCCCATCCGTCCCAGGTTCCATCCGGTCCCATGCGTCTCTAGCCCCATGCATCCCCGGCTCTATGCGGCTCTATGCGTCTCTGGCCCCATGCGTCCCAGACTCCATGCGACTCCATGCGTCTCTGGCCATATGTGTTTCAGACTCCAGGAAGACCAAATCTTGTTGTTACGACCAAAGTAATTCTCTTCAACCAAGTGTGGACTATGTATTAAGCTGACCAAGTCATGTCCACAAAGGACGAGAACTACCCAGATCTTAAGCAACTAAAAATCCCAACAAGCACCCATGTGGTAGCTTGGCGTGTTCATGGTTATAGGTGCACCCAGTTAGGAAGGTGCATGTGGCACCCTCTAGCATCCATGCGTCCTAACATATGTGCGCCCGATGATGAAAATATATACCATGGTGACATGCCCAACCTATACACACGGAGGAACACACAAACATACAAAGAACAACAGAGGAGAGGAGAGAGAACTGACGAGAGCTTCTTCACCCTGCATCAGATCGTCAACGGAGTAAAGGAGCTGCCATAACGCACTTTGTCCATCGCCATACCCTATAATCAAAAAATTGTACTTAGATTGCTTGTCTAACACCTTTTTGTACTTTCTTCTGTTTATTATTGAAACAATCAATTTTAATGGCCAACAAGGTGACGACTCTGCTGGGGATATCTTTATCCTCTGATGAGAAAGCTGTGGTACAATCCGACAAAACCAAGCTTGGGTCCACTTAAAGGATAATGGTGGTCCACTTCGACCAGCAGAATTTTGAGAACATGCTCTCTAGGGACAGCGCGAGCCCTTCTCCGGGACAAGAAAAGCCCAAGAAGACCCGCAAGACGTGGGTAGGAAAGGCCATTGCGCCTCACCCAACTATGGAGCAGGCATTCCCCGTCTATCTCTCTGCCGCAGGGATCGTACATCATGTATCCACTGCTTATGCGGTAGCCTCTTCCAACTAGAAGGGTGCTCACCACTTGAAAACCCGACGGACGTGGGTAGCAAAGGCCACTGCGCCTCACCCAACTGCTAAGCTTGCACTCCCTATCTCTCTCTCTCTCTTTGATACTGAAGATGTACGACATGTATCCACTCAGGTTGTCCCTGCTCATGCTGCCTCCTTGCCTGAAAAGGAGAATGCCCAGCAACGAAACTCTGGCAGAGTAAAATAATACGATGCCAAGAGTTTGGGAGTTGATGCACAGCCCATGCAGCTACAACAGAGGATACGGAAAAGAAAGCAGTATACAGCTTCCAAATCAGTCGCATGCATCTCTGACACTCCCAGAAGCTCTGTCTTTAACAGAATCTCATCCGGCCGTACTTCCATGCGCTGCTTTGAGGAAAATCAAAACTGGGACTCTTCGTATTATGCACCTACGCATGCTAAGTCAAAAAAGTCTGGGAAGTACGAGATCGTCACGCTCAAGCAAATATCCATTTGGCTGACCACCAGCGGTCACCGCTTACTATGCGTGCCCCTGATGGAAAGTCATACAAAACTGGCCTATGTGTCCCGCCCGCAGCGGCAAATGGGCAGGGTCCGTCTGAAAAGTCTTCCACTGACAATCTAGAGAAAGTTCTTGTACGAACCCTAAATCAGGGAACAAAATCAGCACCCATGCACCTGCACGCTCGATCTACCCGTGCTTACAAAAAATGTACAAAGGTGGATCAACCCTCGTTTGACTTATACAATATGATTAGTCATAAGCATAAGACGAGGGAGACAATACGGCACATGAAGTATCCTCTCTATGACACCATTGTGCCAAAATTATCATCAATTGCTGATGCAATAAAGTGGCAGTACCTACAAGCTGGGCTTAGTACTCTCTCTGAAACCAAGGAGGAGGCCACACTACTTGATGACTACTCTCGACAAGAATCGGACACAAAAAATATGGCGTCCACTGCCCCATCCATCTCTCCCTATCTGAGGGCTGTATACATGGCAGGGTATAATCATGAAGGCCCCAACGACCGACAAAGCCTCGAGGCTCTTGAGGCCATCATGCAGACAGTGAGTTCATCGATGCAAGCCCTGACTTAGGCGATGTTAGAAATTAAAGCAAGCATAGCTTCCCAACCAGCAAGGGCTTCTGGACAATCAAGCTTGAAACCTAGGACCAATGAAGATTTCGTTGCAACCGCTCCGCCCTTAGGCAGAAATCACCCTATTCCCGACTCATCTGCCCCTTTCGCAGGAGAAGAAGCCATAGATTCAATGAGGGAAGTTCGGAAAGTCCGGGCTCGCCTGGATTCCATGGGCATCCAAAATTTACTATGCGAGTTCGGGATACGACAACCATACCCCTGTGATTGGAGGGATATTTCATACCCGCAAAAGTAGAAGCCCTTTAACTTGAATCCATTCGATGGGAAGACATTCTCCCGTCAATACATGATTTATTTTAAGACTGCAACATGGCACCTACCTTACAGTGACGCACTCCTCACCAAGCTCTTCGTGGGGGCATTGTCCGGGGTAGCATTCGACTGGTTTTGTACCCTACAAGATAACTGTATCTCGTCATTTGATGACTTTAAGAGTCTTTTTATCAAAAGATTGTATGACAGAGGAAGCAACATGATGTTGTCCTCCCTAATGGATTTGACCCAAGGGAAAGAAAACTCACCCAAAATTATATCAAGCATTTTCGACAAACAGTACTGAGGTTGCCTCCAGGCAATACATTGATGGACATGTGCCGCAGAAACTTACTTCTGACAGTCAGCATCTGGATGGGCGATGGTCAGATCAAAGACTGGACAACATTCATCATAAGAGTTGTTAGCTCTGAGAAGAAGGTAAAAGACGCCTGACTCTTTGGAATATAGATCTTCGTCGCTGGCAATAGAGAAAAATGTCCCAACAACAACAACAACGATAGTAGCCGCAGTGGAAAAGGAAAGCAGGCCTAGTAGCCAACTTAACCAAGAAGCCCGAGCAGAAGCCAGCGGAGGTTTTGAAGCTCCAAGAGACCTACTCCTTCTAATATAACAACGTCATGCCTATCTTTGACGTATTGATGATAGGTGGTAAGCTCCGGCTCCTCGACGTCAAATGCCCGGTTGAAGTACTACCACTACCATTATTACGTCCACCATGCGAGGAAGGACTGCTACACCCTCAAGTGGTACATCCAGCGTCTGCTCGACACCAAGGCCCTCACCTTGGATATCGATGACAAGAAAGTTATCGCAAACATGATATCTCTCCAGTTCGGTAACTTTTTAGCGACAGAGGCCCAAGGCGGAGTAATCCCGATCCCTCGTGCAACGATAAAAGTCGTCAATCTTCCACCAGCACGTGACCAATCCGCCGGGTTGATACCTCTTACCACACCACATGGGGAGGTCATGTGGGTTTACCCCGATCTTGCTCCAGAATTAATGCAGTAGACAACACCGTCTGCCACCAAGACTAAGGGCAAGAAATCTAAATCCTGCTACACGGTTTCCCTACCATCGGAGGAGGTTATAGCAGGAACAACAAGGTCAGTCCTAGCGTACCAATGAGATTACAGCATCCCTTACGATAGTGCACTTCCAATAGTTGTACCCGCAATATCAGATTCGGGTCCATCCCAGCCTCCAGCAGCATAAAAGTCTATGCGAAAAGATACTCGCTTTGACAAGCCACTGCGCAAAGATTCAGATCAGGGGATGGAAAAGCCCTAAAACTTTAACATCTTGTCCCAGCTCGCCAACACTCCAGCGAAGTTGTCTCTATTCAAGCTTCTCAGACTCTCCAAAGATACTCGGGCTGCTCTTAGCGAGGCATTGTAAAATACCGATACCTACCTGACGTAGGTCAAGCCGCCAGCTGAGGATCCAACTGCTTGCCCCCACTGTAATAATATCATGGAGGCAATGCCCAACATCACATTCTCGCAATAGGATATGTTACTAAAGAAGAACTGGCATGATCATCCCCTGTATTACATAGGGTATATTAGTGTCGTTAAGGTGGACCGGATATACATCAACCTTGGTTCATCAATCAGCATCATCCCATGGAGTCTACATTCTGATGCATCATCTGACATCCACCAATACTGCCATTACTGGCTTCAATACAGGAAGGAGCTACCCTCTGAGCAAGATTTGCCTGAAAATCTAGATCAAAGGCATAAAATAGAGTTTAACTGCTACATCATTGACGTAGATATATCCTACAATATCTTATTCGAACGTCCATGGATAGATGAACATATAATCGTGCCATCGACTCTATACCAGTGCCTGAAGTACATCGACGAACACGACATGATCAAAATGGAGTTTGCCGATGTCGATCCGTTCAAAGGGATTAAAGCCTATTACTCCGAATCGATCCTTTACAAATAGGTCTACCAAGATGAAGGTAGCAATAATGCCGATGATGAGACAGCAGCTGGAACAACACCAGAAGATCCCTTAACTGTCCGTCTAAAGGCACACACTCCCGACATAACCCCTCCTCTCGTTGTAAAAGCATATAGGAAGGCACCCGAACCTCTGGTCGTCCGCCATTATAGGACAGATCGACCACCGAAAGGAGATTCGACACCATCTACAATGTTCAAACCTTTGGTCGCTCGCCTTCGCAGGCTGAGTAAACCTCTGAAGGATGCTCCACTGCCTCCTACCATGTCCAAGCCTCTGGTAGTAAAAATGCGCAGGGAACCTCCAAAGTCACCGCTCACACTAGGGGTAGATCTCGGAAAAGATGAGCTGGAGGAGTACGTAGTTGCCCATGCTAAGGTCCCTTCTCTCGACGATGTAATTTCGGATAACGAGATACCTTATTTCATTAATAAAGGGATATCTTTTAACTACTCTGAAGTTGCACACATAAGCATATTATACTCCAAAGAGCACGATCTAGGCCTGCGCTACGTAGGTGACTACCATCGATGCTGCAAGCCGGATACTCCCCAGCCAAGGTTCATACTTTACGGTTCCAATAAAGAGGAGGGGAGACAAACCCATCATCTTCAGCAGGGTTGAATGCCCCCGCTCCTTCATCCTAGAGGAATAAGAGCCAGAACCTGATACCGGCAAAATATAACTCTACCAGTTCAATAGTCAAGCCAAACACCTTATCCAGAAGATAGGATATGATCTTAAAAGCAACTAAGGTCTAAATTATGGCAAAGGTCGATGATTGCCTTTGTGTCTTATCGCTCCAGCAGGCAAAATCGAGGATTACTTCCAGAAGACCAAGCATGGCTTAGGGTACGTTATGCCTTCTACTATTCCCGAGGGCTCGAATGAAGAAGATGAGTTATACTCTCACTCTCTAGAGTCTTTGTCTTGGGACTCCGACGTCAGTATCAGAGAGATGCTCAAGCACACATTGTCTACCAACATAGTGTCAGTCGACCCTGAGAAAGACGATAAAGATTCATCGAAACTCTTTAAAGTAGAACCGTGGGCCCAATGCCTAAACACACAATGGGAGATGTGGTTCGAACAACGAGAACTTTCTACCAAGGACGAAGTCGTACAAGTCAATCTGGACGACAAATCCTTCCCTAAACCTATCTTCATCAGCAAAAGTCTAACTGATGATGAACAGGAATCCCTGCTACAACTCGTCAAGGAATACAATAATGTCTTTGCCTGGAGCTACGAAGACATGCCAGGACAGGACCACCAAATTGCTGTCCACAAGCTCAATATCTCATCGAATGCTAAGCCTGTCAAGCAGCAGCAATGATAGTTTCGGTCGGACATTATGAATGCCATCGAAGATGAAGTCAACAAACGGATAGCTAGTGGCTTTATCCGTGAAGAACAATATCCAGATTGGGTAGCCAATATCTTGTCCGTCTTCAAAAAGAATGAGAAGATCCGGATCTGTATTGACTTTTGTGATCTAAATACAGCCTGTCCTAAGGACGAGTTTTCCCTTCTGATCACAGATATAATGATCGATAACACCTGTGACTTCGAGCGCATATCCTTCATGGACGTATTCTCAGGCTACAATCAAATTAAGATCTCCTGATGATCTGAAGCATACATCATTTTGAACCCCGATAGAAGTATACTCCTACACAGTCATGCTCTTCGGTCTGAAGAACACCGGTGCTACATACCAGCGAGCTATAAGCACTATCTTCCATGAACATCAACGCAAGACGATCGAGTGTTACGTTGATGACATCGCCATTAAGAGTCGCTCCAAAGATGATCACCTTAGGGACTTGAAGACTGTGTTCGACCTTATGCGTACGCACCAGCTCAAGATGAACCCTACCAAATATTTCTTGGGAGTCTCCAACGGTAAATTCCTGGGTTTTATCCTAACGTAGAAGGGTATCCACGTAGATCCTGACAAGAATAAAACAATCCTTAAAATGCTCCACCGAAGAACCTTAGAGAACTTCGTGGCCTTCAAGGAAGACTGGCCTATATCAGGAGGTTCATATCAAACCACTTTGGATGTTGTCGGCCGTTCACTCAGCTTATGAAGAAGGGAGTCTCCTTTGTCTGGAACGAAAAATGCCAATACGCCTCCTACGATATCAAGGAATACCTATCAAACCCTCTAGTGCTGGTAGCCCCAGTCATGGAAAAGCCTTTCCTGCTCTATGTGCGTGCAATAGACCACTCCTTCAGTGCTTTATTAGTCCAGAATAGTGATGCAAGTCACGAGCAGGCTATCTATTATCTTAGCCGGATGATGGTTGGCGTGGAGCATAGGTATACCCCCGTTGAGAAGGAATACCTTATTCTTGTATTCTTAATCCAGAAGACTCGACATTACGTGGCAGGAAAAATAATCCATATGATCTCTCGGGTCAACCCCCTCAGGGTCCTCATGTCACTCCCCATCCCCAAAATATATATTTTGGAATATATTTATTTCTTGCTTGTATTTATTTTTTGCTTAGAGTATTTCTTGCTTACATGATAATTATGTTGCATGCATGGAGACTAGATCCATTCTTTGGTTCAATTAGACCCATGGTTTAATTATTGGGTTGGTTCATTCATGAGTTGAACCCATAGTCTAAACCTTAAATCCTAACTATAAAACCAAACATCTTTCTCTCTCTTTCCTCATTCTCTTAATTTTCTCTTCTTCCTTCATTTAGGCTAGTACACCTTACACCACATGGAGAAATCTCTTAATTTTTTATTCTTCCTTTTTTTCTTGCATTTTAATAGTCTAGCATGTGCTCATGATGATTCTAAACACTTTTGGTACTTGGGATTTTTGATTTTAATGGATAAATTTGAGTAGATCTGCATTATAAGTTAAGGTTTTCATGGGTTCCTTAAATTTTTAGTAATTTTGATCTACTAAATTATAGTATTTTTAAAAAATAGTTTTTGAGATAGATGAAGCACTTCATTTCGAGCATTATGGCTTTTGGTTCACTCAATACGGAGTTAAAATAAAGTTTTTATGAAGAGAACAATTTTTGGTTTGAGGAGTTCTCGCCATGGCTGAACTTACTGCCTGGAGAAGACGAAGTCCCATGCGATCGAGAGACCCATGCAGCTATGTGGCAAGTGAACGTATATGGCCTTGAGCTCATGTGACCTCTGCTGTCAGCGATCATGCAGCCATGCGATCTGAGCTCATGCGGTCTGAGCTCATGCGTCCATACGACCTGAACTCATGCGGCCATGCGGTCTGAACTCATGCGGTCATGAGGCCTTGATCTCATGTGACCTCTGCGGTCAGCGACCATGCGACCCATGCAGCTATGCGGCCCGACTTCCTATGTGGCAGCTGATCCCATGCGGCCTTGATCCTTATGTGCGCATGCGGCCCCTTGCACACGCTTTATTAGACTAGTATTGTTTGAATATTCTTTTGGACATTATGGTTTGTATGTGTGACTTTGATGACCACAAGGGTATTAGACCCATCTATGCGTCATGACCCGACCACTTGTATCTGTGCTGATACACTTACTACGTGCTATATGTTCCTACATGCTAAGTATTCCTACGCGATTATATTACATGTTTACACTGCAGTGTAACTATGGGCTACGTGACATATGATATGACTAAATCTCCAGCAGGGACACAAGGGTTAGTTAATGACCAAGCGTGGCTAGGATCTGTTGGTTGTTGCATACCATGTGACCACGCAATGATAAATCCAAGTTGGACTATCTAGTGATAAAGTGGATTTGTATCTAGCATGGACGTACTATGGTACGTCATCTAAGGGGAATACCATGTGACCACGCAATGTGATTCCAATTAATAATAGGGTTAACTAGGCAACTAAATTTGTAGAGCATTGAGAGGGAATAGAATCTCGAGATCGTGCCTAACTAGCCACCTCCAGTTATCTAAATTGGGGTGTGCAGACTAGTCCCCATGGATATTGTTTAAGTCCTCATTAATGGATGGCAATATTCGACTATTATACTATACTATGTGTTCTATGCGATCTTAGCATGGTGGCTTTACGAGGGACCCGTGCGCAATACTACGTGCTATGTGGTAATTTATGGCTCGGCTAACCCTGCTAGTACCTGGTTTTTTATAAGGATTCCTATATATAATATTACATGGATAACCCAGACTCCATCTAGTAAGCCGTATAAACAATTGGTCGATTATGTAATTAAGCTTGTTTGTTTATTGTATCTGCTGTCAAATAGTCTAGGGACATAGTTTATTATGGTACGATGTTCTAACCCTTATCCTTGTTTGGTTGTAGGATTAGATTATTGTGTCACGATAGGCTATGCACCAAAACTATGAGACAAAACTATATATATATATATATATATATTATAACCTAGTTTTATTTCTTCATTCGTGCTTCCTTTGTGGTATTTGCTACTTGGGGTCTAACCCTACTGGTTTTGTATGGCCAGGTTTAGAGACAGTGCCCAAGGATCAAGCGTACTTGCCCCTAAACAATGGCATACACTAGGTGGATGGCCGTTGAAAGGAACGAGTGGGTTTGAAGGGAACGAGTGGGTTTAAAGGGAATGAGTGGATTTCTTCTTTCCTGCTGGTTATTGCACACTTTACTTATTTTGGACGTTTAGCCACCGGCACTTGTTAGTCATAAGATCTGGACATTTAGTTTCCTTTACATGATTGTAATTAATCAGACTGCAATTAATCATGGTCAGGTACTTTTGATACTCTGTCAGCTTTCTTATTTTGTACAGCTGGTTTCCAGAATATCATGCAGAGAATTTGGAACGTCTTACTTTCTTATCATATATGTTCTATGTTTAATGTTCTTGCTTGACTAATTAAGATAATAAATATGCTGTATGACCCTAAGTGACTTGCTTGTAGTATGCACCCTCTTGTCTAGTTATAGCCGTGACCGTCGTACGACGTTCTATACCTTGTACGAGGGAGCTGGCCATGTCCATCTCCATATTCTGGTAATGGGGCCTAACACCTCATGACCAAACCTAGGGCGCTCAACTCTCGCCTAGCCAGCTAGAAAATATTATTGTCACCATACGATATGATATTTATCCTAAAGAAGGCGGCCAAAGGTCAGGCATTGACATATTTCCTTGCAGCCTACCCGGTGCCAAAAACTTTAAAACTCTACGAGGAGATCCCCGATGAAATCATATACTCCAACACCGTGACGAACGCAGAAGCCATTTGGCGAATATTCTTTTAGGGCGCTTCGAGAGCCGGAAACAAAGGCGATATTGTCACCGAAGTTGGGATAGTGTTATTCTCTCCGTATGATCTGGTTATCAACCATGCCTACTCCCTCACTGAGCCATGCTCCAACAATATGGCAGAGTACAACGCTCTCATCATTGGACTCTAACTCGCTAAATAAGTGGGAGTTGACCACCTGGAAGCCTATGGAGATTCAAAACTTATAATCAACCAAGTCAGAGGCGAGTACGAAGTCTGGAACAAGGACCTATTTCCTTACCACCAAGCTACGCTTGGCATCATCTCGACCTTTGAAGGGTTCTTCATAGAGCACATCCCTCGACTATAAAATATCGAGGCGGTCACCCTAGCTGGACTCGCAGCATCTCCTGTTGTTCTAGTCAATACCCATGAACTGATCACCGTGATCGGTCAGGAACTGGTCTACTCGAAGAATAACCTCTCTCTATGTTAGAGCTACTTAGTAGAGATGAGCGCTGACTCACAAGACTAGAAACTTCTATTCATTGACTACGCAGTCTACAAAATTCTTTCCGAGAACCCAAAGGAAGCTACTTCCATCAGAAGATGTTCCCTCCGGTTCTATTATGATATAGCTACCAAAATGCTATATAGCCGCTCCTATGATGGCCTTCTGTTACGAAGCCTATCGAATGCAGAAGCAAAGCAGGCTCTCCGCAAGGCTTATGATGGGGTTTAAGGTGCCCATCAACCAGGGCCCAAACTATAGGACAACCTCCGTAGAATGGGTTACTATTGGCTGATAATGGTTGCGGATGTTGTCAACTACGCAAGAAAGTGCCAAGCATGCCAAATCCATGCAGACTTTATCCACGAACCCTCAGAGTTCCTACACCCGACCGTTGTGTCCCGGACGTTCGAAGCCTGGGGTATAGAAATTATTGGACTGATTAGTCTACCTTCATCCAAGGAATATTGGTTCATCCTTTCCATCACCGACTACTTCTCCAAGTGGACGAAACTAGTACTACTCGTAAAAAGTTATGACGTCCAACATGATCAGCTTCGTCAAGCATCACGTCATATACCGCTTCGGCTTTCCACGAAGGATCATCCATGACAATGGTCCACAGTTCGTAAGTCATGCATTCTATCGATTGTGTGACGAAACCAAATTTAGAATGTAGCGTCGACAGCCTATAACCCAGCGGCAAATGGTCTGGCAGAAGCCTTCAACAAGATCATCATAAAGCTTCTCAAAAAGTTTGTATCTTCCAATAAACGCAATTGGAATAAGAAGCGGGGTGAATGCCTCTGGGCCTACTGTACAACGGTCAAGACAGCTATTATCAATACACTTTTCTCTCTAGTGTACGAAAGCGAAGCGGTCCCCCCGCTCGAGATCTAAATCCCTTCACTTCGAGTGGCTCTCTCCAACCAATTAACCGTCGACAATAATCACCGCCGATGGCTACAAGAGTTGAAACACTCGTAGAGAAATATTTCTTAGCTCAATAGCGCATTGAGCTATACCAAGCGCATCTCTCGGGAACCTTCAAAAATGGATGAAGAAGAGGACCTACCAAGTGGGTGATCTCGTCCGGACCTTAAGGAGGCAGATGGTTATGACCCATAAAATGGCCGGTAAAGTTTAACCCAAATTGGAAGGCTTGTTCATCGTAGAATCAATATTCTCTAACGGCGCCTACCGGCTCGCAAAACCTAACGACGACTTGCTCATAATGCCTATCAACGGCAAGTTCCTAAAAAAGTACTACGTCTAAACTTGACCTATACTCCCCTTATCACCAGTCGGGCAATCAAGATGTACATTACTACACTCTTGATTCTTCATCTCCGACAAGTACCTATGTATAATATTTTCTCCTTCTTTACAAAATCCTGTAAAAGCCATCATCTGTATCCAGGAGTCCTGGATACGCAACGGAGGATGGATCCTCAAATTCTTTCTGGCGGAGCAGTCCTCACGTCCACTGGCACACTCTCGTAGTGACCACTCAAAAACTAATCTCATTAGACGCTAGCCATGTTCATATTATCTTTGAGCTATCGTCCCACCAATCTGTCCAATTGATCAATCCTCAGGTCTATCCATACTTTCGTATAGACCACACTCAGTAAATCACTCCTCGGCAAGTTGCTCGGACATCGGTTCACGTCCATATTATCTCTGAACTATCGTCCTAACATTTTCTTTGGCTGAGTTTGCCATGTCCATATTAGCTTTGAGCAAACCTCTCGAGTCTTCGCTATCTATTATTATGTTTATATTGCCTCTGAAATTGGTAGTCATTTCCACTTATCACTCGTAATTATCAAGGTACGCCAATGATATTAAGTCCACAAAATCTGTCACGTCCATATTAACTCTAGCAGGGCTTATATTAAACCCATTACTTGCACTCAAATGCGTAAAAAATAATGGATCCACAAAACCTATCACGTCCATATTACCTCTGATAGGGATTATTTTTAAACTTATTACTTGCATCTAGTACGCAAGAAGTACTAAGTCCACCAAAGGTCCCCTAGCGGGATATCCTCAATGGAAGAAAACCACCACGTTCATATTACCTCTGGCTCACTTCCTTTTTCTTAAAAAATGTTAAGATCATACCTAACCTATTGGTATAACTACCGATCAGCTCACGCCTACGTCACCCCTGAGCTATCGTTCTTACGTCTTCCCCCGAGAAATTTGCCATATCCATATGACCTTTGAACAAACCTCTCCCTACGACTATCATCAATTGTCATCTCAACTTATCACCCGTGCTTAAATTTAAGTGCGCCAACGGTGTTAAGTCTACCAAACTTGCCACGTCCATATCACCTATGACATGGCCCATTATGAACTTATTACTTGCTCTCTCGTGAACAAGAAGTAACAAGTCCCCCAAATATCCCCCAGTGGGATGTCCCTAAAGGACTATGGTGTTGTGCTACATCCATATTTCCTCTAGCACAGTGCCTAAAGTTCGCAACCTACAATACGACAAATGAAGGAAGAAGTTCCAAAAATAGAGAAACTTTTATTCAAGATCATGAGTACATAGAAATCCATTATATTTTAAGGATTTTCATTAATATTCAAGATCATGAGTACATATGATAAAAATTTCTTTTGAGGGTACCATGAGTCCTCGTCGATAAGAACCTTATCCATTAAAAGGTGCCCCCGTGTTGTTCTGGCCACGAAAATAAGTGAGCGAAATAGTATAGCTCAATGCTTTCTGGATCATCCCTCCATAGTGCAAACCTCAGTATATGGAAAATAATCTATATTAATGGATATCAAGGGAGGAGCATGGCTAGACGCTCTACAAACAGGCAGGAAGACCGACGAAAGAAATGACAATTAATCCAAATCCTTTCATCGGCGTCGCAAGCCCCCGGTCGGTAGCAAACTACATAGAGGAAAGAAACACAGCTAACACGTTGCATGAAAAGGAACAGTCCAGCGCGTGACGCAGGATGCTCATCCTCATCTCTTGGATTAGTTCTTGCCAAACTATTCTCATATCTTGGAACAGTTCTTGGTGAACCACCACATAAAGTTGGTCTTCACCCCGAACAAAGGGTGTTATTATATCCTTCTATGCTCCATCATGAGCCATACCAGGGAGAACAAAGCCTGCACAAGGAGAACATAAGGAGTCAGTAAACAAAGATAATATGAAGTCCATGCGGCAGAGCCTAGCCGACATATGAGGTTCCTGCCATGGTGGTCGTATGTTGAGTCGAGCCCCCATCCATACAAAAGAATTATGGTGGTCGCATGTCCACGTTGAGCCTTCATCCATGCGGCAGAGTCCTAACTGGCGCAGGATGGTTACCCTCCTATGAGATAGACTCATGATAAAAGCTCGTGCATGTTTACGATAATCTCTCATCTATACATCAAGGCTGTGTAAAGAGTCGGCGCGTGTTCTAGATGATTTCTCAGCCACGCAACAAGACTGTGCACTGGTGTCTCTGTGTCCTTGGCAGCCCTAATACGAGAAGCTTGGTGCTCCCTTACCTCTATCAAGATGCCACGGATCAAGGCCGCCCTGGGCAAACTCCTCAAAAAAAAGAGCCGCAGCCTTCAGCATCCCTCACAGGAGAAAGAAAGGAAGCAGAGATATAAAGTTCTCTCTCTCCTCCCCTCTGCCTATTTATAGGCCTCAAAAACTACGTACAGGGGTCGAGACAATGAACCAAGTAGTTATGGGGATGAATCTGATGCCTCAATTTTTATGATCCTCTTTAATCTTCTTGAAAACTGTCTCCTCGTGTCCCGCGTTAGGGACTGGATCATAATCCAAAAGAAGATCCGCTCCAAAATCAAAACAAATCTGTCAGTTAAATACAGAAGTGACAGCCTGGAAGCGCTTGCCCATGCGCCCAACGTCCATGATACCAAAGTGATTTTCCTCCATGCTTCTTATTCAAAGTATTTCAAACCTGATAGTTTAAAACTTTGAAGGAGGTACTATAGAAGCATGGAAAATATTCATCCATTCGACCAACAAACCATGCGTCATAAAATAAAGCACAGAAGAGATCATGCCGGAGAGTCACCCTGTGGCCCAACAAGGCAACGTCCATGCATCCCAATCAACTGAAGCATCCTTGGCTGCAGATGGACCTGACATGGCGTCCCTTCAACGGGATCATCTCTGACACAGAATACAGACAAAAATAATTTTTCTGATTGCCTCAAAAGACGTGAACAGACTAAACGACAGAAGTCTCACGTCAGCACAGAACTTCACTCTCGATGGATGTGCAGCACCACATGTACATCACAACTGGCCCCCTGCGTTCCAGGTTCCATGCGAACCCAGGTGTCTCTGGCCCCATGCATCCCAAACTCTATGCAGCTCTATGCGTTTCTGGCCTCATGCGTCCCAGACTCTATGCGGTCCCATGCGTCTCTGGCCCCATGCGTCCTAGGTTCCATGCCGTCCCATGCGTCCCAGACTCCACACAACTCCATGTGTCTCTGGCCACATGTGTTTTAGACTCCAGGAAGACCAAATCTTGCTATTACGACCAGATTGATTCTCTCCAACCAAGTATGAACTATGTGTCAAACTGACCAAGTTACACACATAAATAATGAGAATCACCCAGATCTTTAGCAACAAAAAATCCCAACAAGCGCCCATGTGGTAGCTTGTCCTACTCACGATTACAGCTGCACCCTGTTAGAAAGGTACACGTGGTACCCTCTAGCATCCATGTGGCCTAACATATGCGCGTTCGAGGATGACTATATATACCATAGTGACATGCCAAACACACACTTATGGAGGGACACACAAACAGACAGAGAATAACAGTGGGGAGGAGAGAGAACAGACGAGAGCTTCTTCACCCTGTGTCGGATCATCAACGGAATAAAGGAGCCGCCATAGCTCTCTTTGTCCATCGTCACACCCCATAATCAAAAATTTGTACGTAGATGTCTGTCTAGGACCTCTTTGTACTTTCTTCTATTTATTATTGAAGCAATCAATTTTAATGGCAAACAATCTTGACTTAAATTATCTACTTTTTATTTATTTATTTGTTTCTTTTTTATATGGTAAATGATCACAAATGAATAGGAGTGGTAGCTATAATTGTAAACCACGATCGAACACTAGATGGATGAAGAATCTCTTGAAAATATAATTTTTAATCAGTGATTCACCGGACATTACATTCAGGAATCCAACCTTACTCTCAAACCTGATGGCTCGCTTCATTGGAACTCTTATAAGATCATCTTGTATAAACATTTTGCACTTTTGTGGTTGTTGTTGGCTTATACATAGAATATGGAGTAAAGCCAAGGATCTAACTACCAAAAACACGACAAGTCCATCAACAAATGATTCAGTAGAAGATTTTGTCTCAGGATTGATATCCCAATTGCCAATATCTTGTGATGTTCTCTAATGCTAATGCAAATAGGTGAAATGCATGAGATATTAATAGTTTCTCGTGCCTACCTCATGCAAACATGACATGTGTTCTCTTCTTTATTTGTCTTGACATTGCAGCCTACAACAAATTACAAGATATTGACATAAGGGGATCACAATATCCACTCTTCGTAAATGCTTGATGAATGACTTAGAAACCTAATATCATAGTACCTTTGTTTTTATTACCTGAAATATTAGATGATTAAGGAAGTACTCACCAACCTCTCCGTTATTAGGATTTTTTGGTCTTTTTGAATTCTTGTCTAATTTTCCATTTCTGAGGGAAGGAACAATAGTAGTTTGTATGTTGAGCTCTCGCCTTTTTTTTCTTCTTCCAAGTTTGGAAATGAGCCTAATTGTTCGTTAGTTTTTATGCACAAACTCGAGTATTTTTAGAGTACCTATTATGTTCATATCAAAATGTAATTGCTGGTCCAAATTCTGGAGACATTTTTATTTGAGGAAACTCTTTAAGGACATTTTCTTCTCATAAAGAAAGGATGGAAAAGATTATAACTACTATCTCAAAACAAATGGAAAACATAAAAGAACACAAGTTTATTGGATTTTGTGGGAAATTGGAATCATCCCTCTCGTTGAAAGAAATGATAAATGAATAACCGGAGTCACATATAATAAGCTTCCTAGGAAACGATACTATATTGACAACACACCAAGAAAATAAATGTAGTTAAGATGGATGAAGTGAAGTGTATAGTCAAATAAATACAAGAACTCAAACGATCTGAGTATATAGTAAAATGAAAGTCTTCTTCCCTAGTAACATCCTGGGAAGTAATCCAAATTACCCAAAATCAAAGATCTATGGAAGTAAGTTGCAGTTCCCAAGATTGCTATGAAGAACCTTCTGCCTCACTAAAGTTCTTCATCATGGTTAGAAGCAACATAAATTTGTACAAGGAGAACAAAATGAACGATGCTAATGATCTATGGTATATCATAATGGGATAAAATTCTATTTTTCTTATAATTATGGAATATAAAAGGCTTTTAGAAAATTTTAAAAGGATTTTTTTTGTAGTTGCTTAGTTCAAAATCTTATTTAGCAAAATATAATAGTCCAAATTTTATTTAGTAAATCATCCCAGTTTAGCACAACATTATCCTTTTTTTTAAAATATTTACTTCCATTATGAATCAATACCAAATCAGACCAAACCAAGATGGTTTTACCTTTTGTCTAACTCAACCAACCAAGAACACCAGTTAACAATTTGAGTCCCAAATAACTTTATATTTATTGCTCTTTAGAATTCTTAATATCCTAAAGTGTAAACTTATATTATTAGTGAATTTTTTTTAAAGTAACAAAACTGATTTACCCTCAACTGGTTTGGCTTCTGTTGACATATCCAATCTTTCTTAAATTATTACAAATGACTATTGTATATATAGATGGAAATGAGTCAGAATTTTTTTGTACATTTTTTGGTTGATTACTTGGTGTAGTCGCAACCAAAAAAAGAAAGAAAAGAAAACAAAATACTTGTTGTTTGATTGGATTGGGTTTAGTATGAGTGGGAGTTTAAACCAAGATAGGTTCATTATGAGTGAGTTTTGAACAAGTGTACTTTTTGTTAATTAAATTGATAATCGTGCTAGTTTGTTAAATAAGATTTTAAATTTTGCTAAGATTTCTTTAAAAAATTAGTTCTAAAAATAACAAAATTTATATAGAGACTTTTATAATTAGCCGAGAGAGAAACTTATATAATTTTCTTAATGGTGACAAAAATTATTAACCAGAATAAAAAAAAAAGATATTAGAAAAGTTTTGTAAAAAAAGAAAAAGATAAGAACATAACCCTGTAGTCCTCGAAGCTCATAAAAAAGAATGAGCAACTTCATGGAGCATGTTTTCCAGTAAATTAGAGAGAGAGAGAGAGAGAGAGAACTACAAAATTGATCACAAAATTTTCAGTCGAAAAATGGTCCTCTCCAAAAATTGTAGTCATAGTTAGGGGTATACACTGTTCGATTAACAATTTTGGTGGCCAAACCGACTTATTCAAGTTATGTAGATTATATGTATAATCAAGAATGAGCAACTTCATGCACACTAACCGCCTAATTATGTAGATTATATATATATATATATATATATATGTTATTGAAATATTGAAGTTTGGAGAGAACTTGAAGTAATAGATAAAAACTTACATAAAAAATTAATTCATAAGTTGATATGGAGTTCATATAAAATTATATTGTCATTATCATTTTTAGTATATGAAAATGATAACAATTCAAATTATAAGTTATTAAATAGTGGTTATTTAAATTATATGACAATTAAATCCGTTTATAGTATATGATAAATAATTTTGTTTATTAAAATTAATATATTGTATAAACGGTAGTTATTCAAATCCGTTTATAGTTAATAATTTATAGGCATTCGAAACATTCAACGCATAAATGGTAGTTATTCAAATTATATGAATGGTAGTATATTGTATAAATGGAAGTTATTTAAATCCATTTATATTTAATAATTGATATTCATTCAAAATACTCAAAGAATAAATGGTAATTATTCAAATTATATGACAATTAAATCCATTTATAGTATATGACAATTAGACCATTTATAGAAGTTAATATATTGCATAAATGGTAGTTATTCAAATCAATTAATAGTTAATAATTAATAGTCATTCAAAACATTCACACTATAAATGCATGGTAGTTATTCAAATTATATGAATGATAATATATTGTATAAATGGTAGTTTTTTAAATTCGTTTATAGTTAATAATTGATAGTCATTCAAAAAATAAATGGTAGTTATTCAAATTATATAACAATTAAATTCGTTTATAGTATGTGACAATTAAATCTTTTTATAAAAATTAATATATTGTATAAATCTATTTAATATTCAAATCATGTCATTGGCCATTTTTAGTATATGATAGTTAAATCCGTTTATAAAAATTAATTGATAGACATACAAATTATTAGCATATATGGTAGTTATTCATCATATTTGTTTGGTCTTAAAATTTTTAATCATAGCTAAATAAAATCTTTAGTTTTATTTTTTCAGTTTATAAAAAAATGTTATATCAAAAAATTGAATTAAATTAAATTTTCTTATTTTCTTCCTTCCATTAATTTTTTAAGTTTTTTTTTTTAAATACCAAACCGGAACAACCTGATTTTTTTTCCATTTTTTCTCATAATCCTGATTTTTTTTTAAAAACCGGGTCGGCCAGGACCCAGCGCGGTTCGGTCCGCCCACACCCCCCCCGGACCGGGTCATGGGTCCGGACTAGGTTTTATATTTCTGCTTCCTGGCCGGGCCGGACCGACCCGCTTCCTCTACCGGGTTAAGCCCGGCCCGGCACAAACCTGACAAAACCCGGTCAGCTCGGACCATGGGCCGGCCCAGCCCAGCCCAGCCCATTACACACCATGAGTGGCTGGTTATATTTCAAGGCAAATGAACAACTCAATAATGATCCAGACACAGGAATATAGTGAACAAAAAAGAGAGTAACATTTACCTGGAATTGACGTACAAGTGTAACATTTACCGTTTGCTGGCATGAAAACTATATTAGGTACTGTTATATTAAGTACTGTGTAGATCATCTTGACACAATTTAGAGTAGTACAATCCTCCAACTTAATTCAACTTTACATTCACAAAAAGAAGAAGAAAAATACTGATATCCCCATCTAAATCTGTCCCAACATAAAACTAAAACGAAAGTAAAGGAAATCATAGAGTTTCATCTCAAATTTTATTAGTCACATACTTCTCTGTGATCCAATCCTATTACATACTCAATAAACCTGACAAATAAGAATGAGAGAGGGAGAGAAAAAGGAAGAAGTCAAAATAAATAGTAAAAGTGCTCTCTGTTTAACAATGAACTTCAGTTTGCTGCTGCTTACCATGAGACCAGACTATCGACGTGTACATGCGCGTAACTATATTTGAGTTGTTCGTGGCCGTCAGGTGGTAGGAGGAACTCATGAATCAGGCGATTTACATGGCCGTATTTAAGATGACGAGTGAAGTAACTGTAGTATAAAGCCCCTGGGACTATACAGATCCTGAAGGAAGATTTTGTTGTAGTATGTTTACGAGACGGAGGTACAAATAAGAAATCACTCTCAGGTATTTGTTGACCAACGAGAGTCTGAAATTACTAGCAGGGCTAATTGTAGATTTTGCTTGGGCAATGCAGATGGACAAGGCTTCACTGCTGGGAAGTGTGATCGACCATGTGAAGGATCTCAAAAGTAAGGTCGTCGAAGCCGGTGGAGGCCTCGCAGTCCCGAACGACGCCAACTATGTTACGGTCGAAGAAGAGGAAGGCGGCGGCATCAAGTTTGAGGACGAAACGACGACCAGTAGCACTTCCAATGACGAGGAGGAGGAGGAGGAGGAGGAGGAGAAGATTTTCTACGTGAAGGCGTCCATCTGCTGCAACGACCGGACCGACCTGTTCATGAGCCTGGTCCAGACATTCCACGGTCTGGGCCTGAGGGCGGTCAGGGCGGACATCACATGCTTGGGGGGAAGGGTGCAGAATGAGTTCATACTGCAGTGCGGGGGTGGGAGTGGGAGTGGGCGCTGCTTGAGCAGTACTACTCTAAAGGAGGTGTTAAGAGAGGCTTTGGCAAGGGTTGCTTCCTTTGACACTATGGCAGCAGCCTCAGATCATTCCAGTACTACTACTTCTTGCAAGAGGCAGAGTTCACCGAAATTTTTTAATTTTTTGGGTTAAAAATTATAATGTCAAATGCCATGTTAGATGTCACATAATAAGAGATGACATAACCCAAAATTTTGGGAGACAAATAGCAAAATTGAAATGCTAATGATGCAGAATGCTAATGAATGTTTATTTTGAAAAAAAAAAAAACTCAATTTAAACGATAAATGATGTACCGTTCAAGAAAATATTATGTATTCCTAAATTAATATATTTAATTAAGCTGTTGATGAATAAATGCCTAAGAATACACCTATGTGCAATACATGTGCATTAATTTATAATTGTATATATAGAATATAGAAAAAAAGGAAATAAATCATCTTCTTAATGATTTAATTGTCCTAAGGTCCAATGATTTAAGGAGAACAACACTGATTTCCTTTTATTATTTATTTATTTACTTGGAACCCCATGATTTAAGGGAAGCAATTATCTCCTTTCTTTAATTTTGACTGGGCACCGAAATGTCTTGAGACGGCAGTCTGCACCTATATAAAACCAGATGCTCCTTTGATGATGAAGGAGCAGGAGCCGGAGCAGCTAGACGATATGAAAGAGAAAATTGAGAGGGTGGAGGAACCAGTGGTGTCTTCGGAAGCCATTATGAGAGGGAGTGTGGAGGAACCGTAGCAGTGATACCATATTGAGATTGAAAAATAATGATTTAATTTTATTAAATAAAGATTATTTATATATAAACTTACAAGATTAGATTGAGTAGATTTCTCAAATATTTTAAATCTAGCTAATTACCTAATCTATGAAGATTGAGTAGATTTCTCAAATATTCTAAATCTAGCTAATGATTAAGTCAATTCAAATTATATAAAATAATAAATAGGAAGCTACGTAAATAATTCCATAAACAAAAATACCCAATTAAGAAATTAATTTCTCTAATAAGATATTTCCATAAATAAAAATATTCAATTAAAATATTAATAAATTAACTCCTCTAATACAACACAATGTGAATATATATATATATATATATATATATATATATATATATATATATATTAGCACCTTAAATGATGCACCGTTCAAAAAATCCATGATGCATTCATATATTAGCACATTGAATTAATATGCTAATGAATACATGCCTAAGAATATAATACAATTAATTAATTAAGATGTTAATGATTGCAACACATTTAATTTTGTAGTTAGTTACTTATAAAATTTGAATACACATATAGTGCATTTTAGTCTTTCTAAATTAGACGCAGCATACTAATGGTGCTAAAGATGTACCGTTAAAAAAACTCATGATCCATTAACATTAATATTAAAATTAAAATTAAAATAAATATTAATCTATTCTACTATATCTACTATATAATGCCAAAATTTAGGCTTCAGTACAATGGATTTTTTTTCCACAAATACCCTTGCAGAATATTAATGGTACTTATAAAATTTGAATACACGTATCATGTCTTTTAATTGTTTTAAATCAGCATGCAACATACTAATTGTGCTAATAATGCACCATTCAAAAAACTCATGATGCATTCCTAAAATAGCACATTTAAATAAGATGCTAATGAATGCATAATGCTAATGGTGCTAATGATGCATTCGGAAAAAAAGTAAATTTAATTAAGATTCTAATGAATGCATGCACCATGCTAATGAATGTTATTTTTAGAAAAAACTCAACTTGCACCGTAAATGATGCACCGTTCAAAAAATCCATGATGCATTACTAAAATAATATATTTAATTAATATGCTAATGAATACATACCTAAGAATACAATACATTTAATTAATATGCTAATGAATGCAACACATTTTATTTTGAAGTTAGGGACTTATAAAATTTGAATACACATATAGTGCCCTTTTATCTTTCTAAATTAGATGCAGAATACTAATGGTGATAATGATGCACCATTAAAAAAACTCATGATCCATTAACATTAATATTATAATTAATATTATTATTATTAACATTAATATTAATATTAATATTAATATTAATATTAATATTATTCTATTCTACAATGTCTACTATATAATGCCAAAATTTAGGCTTTACCATGAATTTTTTATTCCACAAATACCTTTCAGAATATTAATGGTACTTATAAAATTTGATACATGTATAGTGCATTTTAATTTTTTTAAATCAGCATGCAGCATACTAATGGTGCTAATGATGCACCATTCAAAAAACTTATGATACATTCCTAAAATAACACATTTAATTAAGAGGATGCAACACATTTAATTTTGTAGTTAGGTACTTATAAAATTTTAATACACTTATAGTTCCTTTTAGACTTTCTAAATTAGATGCAACATGCTAATGATGCATCATTCAAAAAACTCATGGTCTATTAATATTAATTAAAATTAATATTAACATTAAAATTAATATTAAATTAATAGTAATATTAAAATAAAATTATGATTATAATTAATATTAGCATAAACGTTAAAAATGTTGGGTGAAAATTTCTAATGTCAACTGTCATGTTATATGTCACATAATAAGAGATGACATCACCGAAAATTTTGGGAGACAAATAGCAAAATTGAAATGCTAATAAATGCAGAATACTAATGAATGCTATTTTTGAAAAAAAAACTCAATTTATACGGTAAATGATGTAACTTTCAACAAAATATTATGTATTCCTAAAATAATATATTTAATTAAGCTGTTGATGAATGAATGCCTAAAAATACATGTAGGTGCAATGAATGTGCATTAATTTATAATTGTTTATATAGAACAAAAAGGAAATAAATCATCTTCTTAATGATTTAATTGACCTAAGGGTCCAATGATTTAAGGAGAACAACCATGATTTCCTTTTATTATTTATTTTATTTACTTAGGATCCCATGATTTTAGGGAAGCAATTTTGATTGAGCACCGAAATGTCACCTATATAAATCTCCTTTGATGATGAAGGAGCAGGAGCAGCTAGACGATATGGATCTCTGTGATGACATCTTGTTCAACATCCTAGCAAGACTGCCGGCACGTATCCTGTATTGCCGCATGAGGTACGTATGCAAACAATGGTTTCGTTTAATAACTGACGACCCTTCCTTTGCCTATGCCCAACTCAGTCTTTCACAATCAGCTGGTCTAGTGTTTGAAAGTCAGGTCCGTGGCAGTAGTCACATAATGATTTGTAAGGAGTCCGTGATCGGCCTTGGGTCATGTAACGGTCTGCTCCTCCTCCTCCTCCCCAGAAAGACCAACAGAACTCGGTGTACAATCGAGATACTAAACCCGGTTACTCGACGACGCTCAACTCTTCCTCCTGTGCCTTCCAGCATGAATCACACCACCGATGAATTGGCGGGTGGCATAGCCTTCAACCCATTGACTATGGAATATAAAGTAGTCATATTATTTCACACCTTTTATCCGAAGAATACCTGGTATTGCTACATCCTAACGCTTTGCAACGGCGGCAGGATTAGTGAATGGAGAAATTTAACCCCTCCCCATCCGTCTATGTTGGTTAATTATAGTGAAGTTCATATACCTTCTGATCTTGATGTTCTTCCGTCTATCTTGGTTAATTCTTCTCATCTTAATTGGCTAGTTAAGATGAGACATATACTCTCTCTGGATATTACTGCACCCGACGTGAAATTTCAGAGGATCGAGTTCAACCAAGAAATGAAGGCTGAATATCGTTGTAGTCTCATGGACATGAGAGGAGGTTTAGGGGTTGCAACGATAAATAGAGATAATGATCGTGTTATATGGGCCCTTGATCAAGACAAATACTCAGGAACTAAAATCTGGACAAAGCAACTTGTCATCCCAAATAATGAACTAACAAAGTGACTGCCTATAAGAATTCAAAGGCTAACAAGTGGTGAGGAGGTCATCACCTTCAGGATCTGTGAATCCCCAGGGGCTTTCTACTACAGTTACTTCACTCGTGATCTTAAATACGGCGGCCGTGTGATTCATGAGTTCCTCCTACCACCTGGCGGCCACCAACAACTCAAATATAGTTACGCGCATGTACACGTCGATAGTCTGGTCTCATGGAAAGCAGCAGCAAACTGAAGTTACATTGTTCAACAGAGAGCATAAGTATACATAATATTTGCACTTTTACTATTTATTTTGACTTCTTCCTTTTTCTCTCCCTCTCTCATTCTTGTTTGTCAGGTTTATTGAGTATGTAATAGGATTGGATCACAGAGAAGTATGTGACTAATGAAATTTGAGATGAAACTCTATGATTTCCTTTACTTTCGTTTTAGTTTTATGTTGGGAGAGATTTAGATGGGGATATCATTATTTTTCTTCTTCTTCTTTTTGTGAATGTAAAGTTGAATTAAGTTGGAGGATTGTACTACTCTAAATTGTGTCAAGATGATCTACACAGTACTTAATATAACAGTACCTAATATAGTTTTCATGCGAGCAAACGGTAAATGTTACACTCGTAAGTCAATTCCAGGTAAATGTTACTCTCCTTTTTGTTCACTATATTCCTGTGTCTGGATCATTATTGAGTTGTTCTTTTGCCTTGAAATATGACCAGCCACTCATGGTGTGTAATGGGTTGGGCCGGCCCATGGCCCGAGCTGACCGGATTTTGTCGGGTTTGTGCCGGTCCGGGCTTAACTCGGAAGAGGAAGCGGGTCAGTCCGGCCCGCCTGTTTGGTATATTTTTAAAAAACTTAAAAAATAAATGGAAGGAAGAAAATAAGAAAATTGAATTAAATTCAAATTTTTGATATAATTTTTTTTTATAAACTGAAAAAATAAAACTAAAGATTTTATTTAGCTATAATTAAAATATTTTAAGGCCAAACAAATATCATGAATAACTACCATATATGCTAATAATTTGAATGTCTATCAATTAATTTTTATAAACGGATTTAATTATCATATACTAAAAATGATCAATGACGTGATTTGAATATGAAATAGATTTATACAATATATTATCTTTTATAAAAAAAATTAATTGTCACATACTATAAACGAATTTAATTGTCATATAATTTGAATAACTACCATTTATTCTTTGAATGGCTATCAATTATTAACTATAAACGAATTTAAAAAACTACCATTTATACAATATATTATCATTCACATAATTTGAATAACTACCATACATTTATACCGTGAATGTTTTGAATGACTATTAATTATTAACTATAAATTGATTTGAATAACTACCATTTATCCAATATATTAACTTCTATAAATGGATTTAATTGTCATATACAATAAACAGATTTAATTTGAATAATTACCATTTATTCTTTGAGTGTTTTGAATGACTATCAATTATTAAATATAAATGGATTTAAATAACTACCATTTATACAATATACTAACATTTATATAATTTGAATAACTACAATTTATACGTTGAATGTTTCGAATGCTTATCAATTATTAAGTGTAAATGGATTTGAATAACTATCGTTTATACAATATATTAATTTTAATAAACAAAATTATTTATCATAAACTATAAACGGATTTAATTGTCATATAATTTAAATAACTACTATTTAATAACTTATAATTTGAATTGTTATCAATTTCATATACTAAAAATGATAATGACAAGATAATTTCATATGAACTCTCAACTTATCAATTAATTTTTCAGGTAAGTTTTTATCTATTACTTCAAGTTCTCTCTTCAAAGTTCAATATTTCAATAATATATATATATATATATATATATATATATATATATATATATATATATATATATATATATATATATATATATATATATATATATACGAAGAAGGTAGTTTTATTTATGTCCCTTCGAGAGGCTACAACTCAACCCGAAGGCTTACAACCAATCTAGCCAGAAGGTCCCACCTAGCTCAAAGGTTTACATCCCTGCCCTAATGCACCACCAACTCAGTCCGAAGGCTCCACGTCCAAAGGAACCACGCCAGAAGGCTTCATCCGGCCCGAATGCCTCACGCAGTCGTAGCCGCACCGCACCGCGTCGCACCAGATCCACTAGCACCGCACCTGCACCCGCATCACATACGTGCACCGACCGGACCGTACCGTACCGCTCCACGTGCATGCATCGTACCCATCCACCGTTCGACCATTTAATTCCTCCAAGATACAAAAATTTCTTGAAATTAATTTGCTTCTATTCCTGAGAAAATAACTAAAACTATACTTGAAAACATGAAACATGTCTTAGTTAATAGACATTTACTACAAACAAACAAGAAAATAGCTCTATATATGGATAACCTTCCAAGCACCCAAGTCTGGCTGAAGAAAATTGTTAAAATAGCTCATTGCAATATTGCTAAGAAACACATCCAAACTGATAAAGTGAGCATGTTGAGATATTGCCTGCAGATTGAAACCTATCAACATAGATTTTCTTGATGATATGAAAGAATTAGACAAGTTTCAGTTAACATCGCCTGCAGAAGCAGCCAAAGTGACCACCAACAAAGACTTGCTGTAAGGAGAAGGCTACCCACAATCCATTCCCCCACCCAATGAATCTAAATTTGGATTTGTTCGTCTGAATTCTATGTTTAATTAGGCGGTTAGTGTGCATGAAGTTACTCATTCTTGATTATATATATTATCTACATAAGTTGAATAAGTCAGTTTGGCCACCGAAATTGTTAATCGAACAGTGTATACCCCTAACTATGACGGCAATTTTTGGAGAGGACCATTTTTCGACTGAAAATTTTGTGATCAATTTTGTAGTTCTCTCTCTCTCTCTCTCTCTCTCTCTCTCTCCCTCTCTCTCATTTACTGGAAAACATGGTCCATGAAGTTGCTCATTCTTTTTATGAGATTCGAGGACAACAGGGTTATGTTCTTTTCTTTTTCTTTTTTTTAAAAAACTTTTCTAATATCTTTTGTTTTTTGTTATGGTTCACAATTTTTGTCACCCATAATAAAATTATACAAGTTTCTTTCTCGGCTAATTATAAAAGTCTCTATATAAATTTGTTATTTTTAGAACTGAAATCATAGCGAAATTTAAAATCTTATTTAACAAACTAGCACGCTTATCATTTTATTTAACAAAATAGTACAATTGGTCAAAACTCACTCATAATGAACCTATCTTGGTTTAAACTCCAACTCATACTAAACCCAATCTAATCAAACCGCAAGTATTTCTTTTTCTTTTTCTTTTTTTTTTGGTTGCGACTACACCAAGTTATCAACTAAGAAATGTACAAAAAAATTCTGACTCATTTCCACCCATATATACAATAGTCATTTGTAATAATTTAAGAAAGATTGGATATGTCGACACAAGCCCAACCAGTTGAGGGTAAATCAGTTTTTATACTTTAAAAAAAAATCACTAATAATATAAGTTTACACTTTAGGATATTAAGAATTCTAAAGAGCAATAAATATAAAGTTATTTTGGACTCAAATGGTTAACTGGTGTTCTTGGTTGGTTGAGTTAGACAAAAATAACAAGGTAAAACCATCTTGGTTTGGCTGATTTGGTATTGGTTCATAATGGAAGTAAAGATTTAAACAAAAAAAAGGATAATGTTGTGCTAAACTGGGATGATTTGCTAAATAAAACTTGGACTATTGTATTTTGGTAAATAAGATTTTGAACAAAGCAACTTTAAAAAAAATCCTTTTTAAATTTTCTAAAAGCCTTTTATATTCCATAATTATAAGAAAAATAGAATTTTACCCCCATTAAGATATACCATAGATCATTAGATCGTTCATTTTGTTCTCCTTGTACAAATTTATGTTGCTTATAACCATGATGAAGAACTTTAGTGAGGCAGAAGGCTCTTCATAACAATCTTGGGAACTGCTACTTACTTCCATAGATCTTTGATTTTGGGAAATTTGGATTACTTCCCAAGATGTTACTTGGGAAGAAGACTTTCATTTTACTATATATTCAGATCGTTTCAGTTCTTGTATTCATTTGACTATACACTTCACTTCATCCATCTTAACTACATTTATTTTCTTGGTGTGTTGTCACCATAGTATCGTTTCCAAGGAAACTTGTTATATGCGACTCCGGGTGTTCATTTATCATTTCTTTCAACAAGAGGGATGATTCCAATTTCCCACAAAATCCAATATACTTGTGTTCTTTTATGTTTTCCATTTGTTACTCTTTTTTTTGTTCACTATATTCCTGCGTCTGGATCATTATTGAGTTGCTGATTTGCCTTGAAATATGACCAGCCACTCATGGTGTGTAATGGACTTTTAAAAAAAAAAATCTTAAAAAATAAATGGACGAAAAAAGATAAGAAAATTTTATAAATTTAATTAAATTCAAATTTTTGATATAACATTTTCTTTAGAAACTGAAATAATAAACTTAAAGATTTTATTTAGCTATGATTAAAATATTTGAAGGCCAAACAAATATGATGAATAACTACCATATATGCTAATAATTTGAATGGCTATCAATTAATTTTTATAAACAGATTTAATTGTCATATACTAATAATGACCTATGATATGATTTGAATATTAAACAGATTTATACAATGTATTAATTTTTATAAACATATTTATTTGTCACATACAATAAACGAATTTAATTGTCATATAATTTGAATAACTATCATTTATTTTTTGAATGGCTATCAATTATTAACTATAAACAAATTTAAATAAATACCATTTATACAATATATTATCATTCATATAATTTGAATAACTACCATGCATTTATACTGTGAATGTTTTGAATGACTATTAATTATTAACTATAAACTGATTTGAATAGCTACCATTTATACAATATATTAACTTCTATAAATAGATTTAATTGTCATATACTATAAACGGATTTAATTGTCATATAATTTGAATAATTACCATTTCTTCTTTATGTGTTTTGAATGACTATCAATTATTAAATATAAATGGATTTAAATAACTACCATTTATACAATATACTACCATTCATATAATTTGAATAACTACTATTTATGCAATGTTTCGAATGCCTATCAATTATTAACTATAAAGGATTTGAATAACTACCGTTTATACAATATATTAATTTTAATAAACAAAACTATTTAATTTATTAATTTTAATAAACAAAATTATTTATCATATACTTTAAACGGATTTAATTATCATATAATTTAAATAACTACTATTTAATAACTTATAATTTGAATGGTTATCAATTTCATATACTAAAAATGACAATGACATGATAATTTCATATGAACTCCATATCAACATATCAATTAATTTTTCACGTAGGTTTCTATCTATTACTTCAAGTTCTCTCCAAAGTTCAATATTATTCGAATAAGATAAATTTTATTCATTTTCCTTCGAGAGGCTACAACCCACCCCGAAGGCTTACAACCAATCCATGACTGCAAATTTTTGGAGAGAACCATTTTTTGACTTAAAATTTGTAGTTCTCTCTCTCTCTCTCTCTCTCTCTCTCTCTCTCTCTCTCTCTTATTTACTGGAAAACATGCTCCATGAAGTTGCTCATTCTTTTTATGAGCTTTGAGGACTACAGGGTTATGTTCTTTTCTTTTTCTATTTTTATAAAACTTTTCTAATATCTTTTGTTTTTTGTTCTTGTTAACAATTTTTGTCACCCCTAAGAAAATTATATAAGTTTCTTTCTCGGCGAATTATAAAAGTCTCTATATAAATTTTGTTATTTTTAGAATTAATTTTTTAAAGAAATCTTAGCGAAATTTAAAATCTTATTTAACAAACTAGCATGCTTATCATTTTATTTAACAAAATAGCACGCTAATCATTTTATTTAAAATCTTATTCTTTACTGCGTTGACATCCGACGAAAGAGAATGGCGAGGCCCCCGGGAACTTGAGTATGAGACTCAATTGATGTCCCTTCTTCCTTTTATCTCTGTCTCTCCTCTTTTTCCCCTTTTCCTTTCTTTTATTTGTGGGAGACTCCCACTATTTATAGTCTTCAAAAGATCAAGGATGCGCATGGATGCACGCGTGTTTCACATTATCGCATATTATCTTCCAAGAAAGACAATTGCAGATTTATATGCACATGATGCGCTGTGGATACCACGTGGTGATTTTAGATCTGGGCTTCTAGTGCCCATAATTCGTATGACACGTGTCATGTACCGATTGCTCAAGGATCTTTGGCTTTTAATAATAGGAAGATTTGGTTGCGTGGAGCTTTTAAGGAAACACTATTGCATGAAAATTCCAGCGCAGGAGGAATACTGCCCCATGGGAACACTTCCGCATGGAGTATTGCCGCATGGGACCTTTGTTGTGCTAATGCTAGCGCATGATGCTCCGAAGTAGTCTATCAGTTGATGGCGCATGTTTGTAATATCCATATATTTTTCTCTAGCACATGATCTTGGCTGTATTTAGCACATTACGGACTTTGACTGCATTTGGCGTATGACTGCCTTTAGCGCATGGCTTTGGATGCCCTTAGCACATGGTGTAGATTTTTTTATGCTTCTACATGGTCCACACCACCTCTTGTCACGACCCGCACCCGGTTTAGGGGCACGAATGCGTGGGTACGTCCAGCCTACGCTGCAGCATCGGCGGTAGAATGCTGTCTAGGTCATGTAACTATCTAATCAAACTCACGTGAATACCCAACTCCATAAGGAGACGTGGATATCATAAAATAATGCTGAATACTCAATCACATAACTAAGCACGATGAGATATCAAGGTAAGCAAAGAAATACAAGACAAGTCTAACGACAAAATAGTCATACCTGTAATCAGTAACATCCAATCCCCAAGTGTCAGAAACAAGTCCACTAAGGTCACAGTCTGGAAAATATTTTCCAGTCAGGAAGGAGCAAAGTACATCTCTAAATAGCAGTTCTATATTAATGATATAAACTATATAGCAGTTCTAGATAGAAATATACGAGAAGCATGTATAGGTACGAGAAATAAAAGAAATACTGGAAATACTGTATGTAAATGCAGGAGAAGAAATAATATGTCCATGAGCAAGAACCTATGTCTAAGTGTATGAGTACTAGCTTTAACATGTGATCGGCTTGGGAACTTGATCAGGCTGGTTACATGTGATTAGCTATGATTCATGTAAGGTCAGGCTAACCGTTGGTTAGCTATGATGCATGTAGATGTCAGGCTAATCAAACGTAACAGCTATGAAGCATGTAATTGGTCAGGCCGCACCCGACGTGAGATGTGGGGTGAGCTATGATGCATGTAAAGTTGGGTATGATCACATATATACACTAAAATACTCCCCACCCCCGACTGGTATAGTAGATCCAATCATGGTACGCTATGGCACGGGATTCCCTAGGGAGGTAGCAAGTCTTCCCGGAAATCAGTGTCTGTACATGCACAAGATAACAAGGAAACAAGTCTTGTACAAGCTACACCATGAATAAGGAATAATATCTCATGACGAGATCCGTGTATACCAATCCGTGTAACCAACGTGTCAAGAGCATGGATATCTACACTAGATACAGTGAACATTGGAGATATCATAAATTAGAAACTAATCAGAGAATGTACTCGCCTTAGGTCCTTAGCTGTCAATACCAATGTCCTGTCCCAGAGTATCGTCTGGAGAATCCGACAGTCCAATAAACATATAATAATATCACTTGTATCAGATGCTACACTAACACACAATAGAAATACCCTGGCCTCAGGGCTATGCCAGGCATGGCTCTAGTCAACTAGGGTCATCTAGTAGGGATACGTATATAATACACATTTACACTCAGAGTATATACCAATAAAAACGTATATAATATATATATAAGTGTCTATTAGTAATTATACAAAATACGTATGTGTGTATATACACTAAATAGATGTATATAAATATATATTTATACACTAAAATACATATTTGTATATATATATCAATCAAATATTTTTATATAGGTATATTAACAAATCAAAGAATGTACATAATGTCACCCTCCTCAAGGTGATCCCAAATGAAATAGCAGTTAGTTCCAATGGGTTCGGAGCAGTCCAATTAGCTAGAAACTATATAAAGAAGTCCAAGATCGGAGTTCGGCACGAAAATTGGGATAAGGATACTAGGCTAATAGGGGAAAGGGTCGTTTGTTTGTAATTAAGGTAACACCTTAATTTATGAAAATCATTTCAAAATTATTTTGAACATTAATTACAAGTAAAAGTTTATTTATAAAAATTTAGAATTTACGTAAAAGCCAATATATTTTTATATCTATAGTAAATTCGGTTACCAGCCCAAATAAACAAATTTTGATCTTATTTTTTTATTATTGAAACTATATTTTTAATTAATAATATAAACCCCAAAAATTATTATATTTTTGCATAATCAAAAACCCTTTTAATTTTTTACAACTAAACTAAGTACATGAAATTACTAAACTAATTACATTTATTTACTAAACTAATTAGAAATTAACTAATTGATTAAGAAATTACTAACTGATTAATAATTAACTAATGATTAATAAAATAATTAACTGATGAATAAATAATTAACCAAACTAAACTAATATAAATTAACTAAACTAATATAAATTAACTAAACTAATTATATTAATTAACTGATTAATCTAATTTAAATTTAAACTAATAAATACTAATCAGAGAATCTCTGAATCGACAGAAAGGGGGAGAGGGAAGGGAAGAGCTCACCTGGGGGTTTCCGACGTCGACGGTCGGGGAAGTCCGCCGGGTCACGTGGTGGTCGATGGTCGAAGCTCGACGGCGGATCTGGCGCTCGTCTCGAGGATGCGGCGGCTGTCGAACTCGGCGGTGGTCGACGGATCCGAGGCGGCGGCGGTGGAACTCGAGAGCGACGGCGGAGCTCGATGACGTGGAGGGGATCCGCGGCGGCCACCGGCGATCGAGATCTAGGTTAGGGTTTTAGGATTTCTGTGAACGAGTCGGGGTTGGATCGTGTCCGGGGCTGGATACAATAGATTCGATGTACTGTGGACGTGTCCGGGTGTTGGACACAGGGGTTTGAATGTACTGTGGTGTGGGGGTTTGTGTCCAGATGGTGTCGGACACAAAAATCTGGTTGTAATGTTGTAAATCTGGACACAAGAAATGAATGGATACGGTAGGACACCCGGGGTCGGACCCGAGGCCAACACGGCTGACACGGTAATGCTGGACACACGGACACGAGCACACAAATCAATTGTGATGGCCTGTTGGCTTGTGGGAATTTGTGAGGGCTAGCTAGGGTTTCTTGGGAATGGTGTGGTGAGAGACTTTAAATAGGGAAAGAGGGTGTGGGATGAAGGGTGAGGATTGGCCCAATAATGAATGTCCAAGATTATATATAAATGGGTTTTTCATGTAGAAAAATGAGGGTGTGAATGGGAGACGGTAAACTGGTAAATTTAATAGAAAAAATATAATTTAAGAAAATATTTTAAGAGGCTTCCAAGGCTAACTGATTCCAAATTAGCTACTAATTAAACCCATATTCCAAAATCTTAATTTATGTAATTTATTTATTTACTAATCCAAAATGGATATGAAAATTTATTATGAAAACAACTAGTCCTTCAATAATTTTATTAAACAAATAATTTTATGATTTCAAGCCAATAAATATTCGAAGCTAGAGTATTATATATATATATATCATTATTTATCTATTTAATTTATAAGAAATCGACATTTAGGAAAAATAATTTTTTATAAAAGATTTTAAATCACCTTCTAAAATCAAACATTGTTCAAAATCTAATAAAAATTTCAAGGAGAAAATATTTTATAAACTTGCTATTTAAAATAAATTAAAAATCTAATTATTTCAGAAATTTGGAAATCGGAGGTTACAAGTCTACCCACCTTAGAAAAATTTCGTCCTCGAAATTTAAGGTTCTCAATAATTGCCTTTACTCATCATATTATTTCTATCAAATTTAAATTTTAAACCAAATAATCATGAAGTAATTCCATATTGTTATTTCACAACCTTTCAAAATTCTATAACATCATATTCCTGAAAATTCTCAAGTAAAAATCAATTCCCTTTTTGTCATAATCTCCTCCAAAAATTTTAAGTTCGTATCTAAATACTCCAGGATTTTAATATCCAATTCTCCAATTGAAATCCAATCAATGCATATTTATAAAAATCGTATCCCAAAATTTAAATTTTAACCACTAATCCATCAATCATCGTACTCCTCTAACTCAAATTCAATTGATGCTTATTCAAATCTAAATTCTCCTCCTGAGAATTGAATTCGACACCATTCCATTAACGATTTTATTTTCCGATTTTCTTTTTCCTCAAATACTCAACGATGCGATACTTTAAGAATCTTCAATGCAACATTCATAATATAAAATTTCAAATTTCTATCTTGCAATCAAATAGATAAAATGATAATCTTCCAAATTTTCTCAAATTTTTTAATAATCAATCATATCAAGACCTTCCTAAAATTAATAAATCCTCAATTTTGCCCTGTGAATTTCTTAACTCTCTATTTAAGTTAATGTTTATCCTCTAATTTCAGTCAAACCTCGATTCTCGTACAATCAATGATCCATCACCACTGTTATAACAACCCCTTAATTCTTTATTTAAATTAATGCTCATCCATAATTTAATCATCTTGTCTATTTTTGTCAGTCATAACCTTGTCATAGATCTTTGCTATGGTCAAAACCCTAATGATCATGGTTTAAAAAACTCTACCTACAGCCATGCAATTTATGAAAAATATATAGGTCATGTATCTTTTGTCATGGTATTTCAGTCTCTGTTAAGGTGTACTACTAGTTATATCTTAACAAGAAAATCATGAATACGAACTACAGTATTAGGAAAATCAATCAATCGAAAGATGGAAGAAGGAATCATTAGGAGGGAAAGAAAGAACCTGCTAACATATTACTTGTAGTATCTACTATCTCTAATAAACACTTAACTCTAGCACATTCACTAACTAATTTCCTATTCCTGTACACTGGTACCCATCTCAACTAATCATTAATCCACAAGATCCATGAATATATCTGTATTGCACACACCTGTCTATTAATGCCAAATCTGATGCCAAGAATCTCTAATATAACCATGATTCAATAATGCATCCAAGTTGATACCTCTATCTTTTTAGTACCACACCCGCTGTCAGTTCCCGTTCCTACTACAATTGTTCATACTATTTGTTCTTATCACTCAAGTGCACACCAAGCGTAATACACCATACTAAGTGCTAAACCCTTTCTAATACAACTCCAGATAGATACCCAAATCAGTCTGCGGTGTCATTTCAACCATACTCAAGTTATCAGATCCTTACACATGTATATCATCTACTCATATATTAATATTCATATCTCTCATCTACCATAAAATTAATCCTCAAAATATTCGTCAAGGTTTAACTTCTCGATCAACTTAAAAATAAATTGCATATACCTCCTCAAAGTCAGATACTTAACATCGAAATAAAAAATTTTAATTACTTCAAAAATCTTTGTAGCCTTGACCATGTTTATTGAATCAATATTTGAAATCCTCAAAAATTTAATAACATAATCTCAACTCCTCGATTATTCTAAAAATAAAATTTTATTTCCACCTTTTAATTTATAACTCCACAATGTACATATCAGTGCTCACGGTCTCTGATACTCAAGGTGCACTCAATGCATCTAGTGTCTATAACTATGTACTAATTTTTTTTTTATACTGCCCGAATCACTTTCACTATTACCTCCAATGATCAAAGTTATCATCACATGTATTTTCTTCCATGATTTTCAATCTATATTAACTGGTATATCATCCAATTATCATTACGCAGAGTGCTTACTGTTATTAGCGTCATTCTCGACTAATCCTCGATATAGAATCGTTGGCACTCTTGGTATTATATCACTAGCTTCATTAATGGATTATTCATCAAGCTCATTATAACTCATGATTACATGTATCTACTATAACACTCATGTTTCTTTACTCTCATGGGTATGTGTATGGTTCCTCATCTCGATTGTTGTATATGTATTTTCTTTTAACCTTTATAGCCTGTTAAACTAGTCCGTGATACGCTTCACCATTTTTATTACTAATTTCGATATTTCTCTTCTCATGATATCTCATTAATACCCTTTATGCATATACATTTATTTACTCTTGACACACCCAAGTAATCAATCATCAAATTGAACATCATGCTCCATTAATCTTTAACACAATTCCTTGATACTTAATTGTTTACATAGATCATCCCATTACATAAATTCATAACTATCCAGGACGGGTATGCTAACTCTGATACTAACTCTTGGAACAATCATTGATACTCTTACTCCTTCTTCTACCTATAGTACCAATATTAACTATAATAACACCTATCATAGAACTATTGCTACGAGGTACTATGCTACGGGTATCTCTAGATTAATGTCTACTGCTCACATGTCCAACTAAGAATACTTACAAACTCATAAGTCACACTCAGTCAAACTAATACAAGACACAACCAAAATTATAAGTCACTCATTATCACATTAACAAGGATCCTTAAAGAAATAAGGCTCAAAAGAACTGGGTTAAGGACTGAAGGTATCTTTACTGCTCGTAAAGAAAAGAAGCGATGGAACAAAGTCCTGGAATAACAGAAATGGATAAGTCTTGAGATGATACTTTAAGAACCAATTTAAGATACAACCTGATAATCATACACGTCTATCCGAAATCATGACACTCAGAATCCTCGCCATGCCAGTAAGCATAGATGCGATAAACGACAGGTTCCGTAACTAAGATATGCAACTCTACAATTATGTCATCTAGAATCTTCGCCACGCCAACCGGTATGGCTGCGAGAGACTCTAAGGTTCATAACTATAGTATGTACATCCAAGTCAGGTTCCTACGTTCTCGTCACTACAGCTAATATGGCTGCGATAAACTCTAGGGTCCATAACCAAAGTAGACGTTTTACCTTTCTCACTGTCCTCATCAACATATGTCATCAGATGATACCGTAAATTTTAGCCCGTAAAATTTATCTCGATATGAAATCAACTCAACAACGATACTAAGAATTTAATTTAACAACTGGTCAACAAGAATCAAACTCAACAATGATACCAAGATTTTTAATTTAATAACTGATCAATAAGGATCAAGTTCAATAACAACAAGCGAGAGTAGACGAGAACAAGGGGGAAGGATTTAAATTAGAATTTATAATGAGATTCTCAAGGGTCGTCCCAGGAATCGCTCAAATAATTTGTGATTGAGTATCCTCTCTCATCCTAGTATCTTATGTCCTATATTCTATCACAGGCGTGTAGTAGTACAACTAAGACGTCGCCCTACTACGACATCGCACAACTAGCGAAGTCTAACCTGCATGGGCCACCACTAAAAATGTGTCACGACCCGCACCCGGTTTAGGGGCACGAGTGCGTGGGTACGTCCAGCCTACGCCGCAGCATCGGCGGTAGAATGCTATCTAGGTCATGTAACTATCTAATCAAACTCACGTGAATACCCAACTCCATAAGGAGACGTGGATATCATAAAATAATACTGAATACTCAATCACATAACTAAGCACGATGAGATATCAAGGTAAGCAAAGAAATATAAGACAAGTCTAACGACAAAATAGTCATACCTGTAATCAGTAACATCCAATCCCCAAGTGTCAGAAACAAGTCCACTAAGGTCACAGTCTGAAAAATATTTTCCAGTCAGGAAGGAGCAAAGTACATCTCTAAATAGCAGTTCTATATTAATGATATAAACTATGTAGCAGTTCTAGATGGAAATATACGAGAAGCATGTATAGGTACGAGAAATAAAAGAAATACTGGAAATACTCTAAGTAAATGCAGGAGAAGAAACAATATGTCCATGAGCAAGAACCTATGTCTAAGTGTATGAGTACTAGCTTTAACATGTGATCGGCTTGGGAACTTGATCAGGCTGGTTACATGTGATTAGCTATGATTCATGTAAGGTCAGGCTAACCGTTGGTTAGCTATGATGCATGTAGATGTCAGGATAATCACACGTAACAGCTATGAAGCATATAATTGGTCAGGCCGTACCCGACGTGAGATATGGGGTGAGCTATGATGCATGTAAAGTTGGGTATGATCACATATCTACACTAAAATACTTCCCACCCCCGACTGGTATAGTAGATCCAATCAAGGTACGCTATGGCACGAGATTCCCTAGGGAGGTAGCAAGTCTCCCCGAAAATCAGTGTCTGTACATGCACAAGATAACAAGGAAACAAGTCTTGTACAAGCTACACCATGAATAAGGAATAACATCTCATGACGAGATCCGTGTATACCAATCCGTGTAACCAACGTGTCAAGAGCATGGATATCTACACTAGATACAGTGAACATAGGAGATATCATAAATTAGAAACTAACAGAGAATGTACTCGCCTTAGGTCCTTAGCTGTCAATACCAATGTCCTGTCCCAGAGTATCGTCTGAAGAATCCGACAGTCCTATAAACATATAATAATATCACTTGTATCAGATGCTACACTACACACAATAGAAATACCCTGGCCTCAGGGCTATGCCAGGCATGGCTCTAGTCAACTAGGGTCATCTAGTAGGGATACGTATATAATACACATTTACACTCAGAGTATATACCAATAAAAATGTATATAATATATATAAGTGTCTATTAGTAATTGTACAAAATACGTATGTGTGTATATACACTAAATAGATGTATATAAATATATATTTATACACCAAAATACATATTTGTATATATATATCAATCAAATATTTTTATATAGGTATATTAACAAATCAAAGAATGTACATAATGCCACCCTCCTCAAGGTTATCCCAAATGAAATAGCAGTTAGTTCCAATGGGTCCGGAGCAGTCCAATTAGCTAGAAACTATATAAAGAAGTCCAAGATCGGAGTTCGGCACGAAAATCGGGATATGGATACCAGGCTAATAGGGGAAAGGGTCGTTTGTTTGTAATTAAGGTAACACCTTAATTTATGAAAATTATTCCAAATTATTTTGAACATTAATTACAAGTAAAAGTTTATTTATAAAAATTTAGAATTTACGTAAAAGCCAATATATTTTTATATCTATAGTATGCCTGGCATAGCCTGAGGCCAGGGTATTTCTATTGTGTGTAGTGTAGCATCTGATACAAGTGATATTATTATATGTTTATAGGACTGTCGGATTCTTCAGACGATACTCTGGGACAGGACATTGGTATTGACAGCTAAACTAAGTACATGAAATTACTAAACTAATTACATTTATTTACTAAACTAATTAGAAATTAACTAATTGATTAAGAAATTACTAACTGATTAATAATTAACTAATGATTAATAAAATAATTAACTGATGAATAAATAATTAACTAAACTAAACTAATATAAATTAACTAAACTAATTATATTAATTAACTGATTAATCTAATTTAAACTAATACATACTAATCAGAGAATCTCTGAATCGACAGAAAGGGGGAGAGGGAAGGGAAGAGCTCACCTGGGGGTTTCCGGCGTCGACGGTCGGGAAAGTCCGTCGGGTCACGCGGTGGTCGATGGTCGAAGCTCGGCGGCGGATCTGGCGCTCGTCTCGGGGATGCGGCGGCTGTCGAAATCGGCGGTGGTCGACGGATCCGAGGCGGCGGTGGTGGAACTCGAGAGCGGCGGCGGAGCTCGACGACGTGGAGGGGATCCGCGGCGGCCATCGGCGGTCGAGATCTAGGCTAGGGCTTTGGGATTTCTGTGAACGAGTCGGGGTTGGATCGTGTCTGGGGCTGGACACGATGGATTCGATGTACTGTGGACGTATCCGGGTGTTGGATACAGGGGTTTGAATATACTGTGGTGTGGGGGTTTGTGTCCAGATGGTGTCGGACACGAAAATCTGGTTGTAATGTTGTAAATCTGGACACAGGAAATGAATGGATACGGTAGGACACCCGGGGTCGGACCCGAGGCCAACACGGCTGACACGGTAATGCTGGACACACGGACACGAGCACACAAATCAATGGTGATGGCTTGTTGGCTTGTGGAAATTTGTGAGGGCTAGCTAGAGTTTCTTGGGAATGGTGTGGTGAGAGACTTTAAATAGGGAAAGAGGGTGTGGGATGAAGGGTGAGGATTTGCCCAATAATGAATGGCCAAGATTATATATAAATAGGTTTTTCATGTGGGAAAATGAGGGTGTGAATGGGAGACGGTAAACTGGTAAATTTAATAGAAAAAATATAATTTAAGAAAATGTTTTAAGAGGCTTCCAAGGCTAACTGATTCCAAATTAGCTACTAATTAAACCCATATTCCAAAATCTTAATTTATGTAATTTATTTATTTACTAATCCAAAATGGATATGAAAATTTATTATGAAAACAACTAGTTCTTCAATAATTTTATTAAACAAATAATTTTATGATTTCAAGCCAATAAATATTCGAAGCTAGAGTATTATATATATATCATTATTTATCTATTTAATTTATAAGAAATCGACATTTAGGAAAAATGAATTTTTATAAAAGATTTTAAATCACCTTCTAAAATCAAACATTGTTCAAAATCTAATAAAAATTTCAAGGAGAAAATATTTTATAAACTTGATATTTAAAATAAATTAAAAATCTAATTATTTCGGAAATTTGGAAATCGGAGGTTACACCTCTTCCCAATCTTCATCCTCATGATGGGTCCTAGTCTGGTTCAAGGCTGTACTGAACTTGAAAGTGACTCTCCATATCTTCCCCACCCAAAATTTTTTCTTCCTATCGATCTTTATCGTATGTATGTATACCGCATGAGAAGCCTCGATCGATCAGCCTTATAGCTTATATTCACCTTCCTTGATAAGGCTATTCACCTTATCAGTAGAACCTATTAGCTCGTAAATATGTCATCCTTCCCTCTCGATCAAGTTAGAGTACTTGATCCAAGGGTCGTACCAGATACATATCACCCTGTTCCGCCTTCCTTTAGCCTTGTGTCTCGTTGCCAACAATGTTTTAACTGTGACTAAGAAGTATTTGTTGCTAATAGTCGACCAGAAGTCCTATTTCGGAAAGTATCTTTCTTTAACCCAGTCATCCCACAGAGACTTCCTATTGATGAACCTCCAAAACAGATTGAGATAAGCCGTTTCTCTGAGGAGGGACAAGGATCTCAGCCCCACTCCTCCTTCCTTTTTCGGTTGACACAGTTCCTCCTAACTGATAGCATGGATACCTCCTCTCTACAGAAAGTATGCACACATACTTTCAATCTTCTTGATCGTGCCTTCAGAAAGCATAATCGCTTGAAGCCATAACAAATCCACCGCCGAGATGACATCTTTGATAAGTTCAATCCTACCACCAAAGGACAACAACTAAGCCTGCTATCCCTCCAGTCTAGATTGTGTGTAGTTGATAAGACCCTTGCACTTCACATTAGTAGCATAGTTAATAGAGATGGGATCACCCCAGGTATCTAACAGGGAGTTTTCCTTCCATAATGTCCATCTTGGCCAGACAAGTCTCCTTATTCCTACACGACCGGCTCATGAACATCTGGCTCTAGCTTGTTTCTATTCAACTAAAAACCCAACCAACTTTCTAAGGTATCGAAGATCCCTTTGAGTGTGTCAAGAGTAACGATAGATGGCTCCACAAACAAGAGCAGGTCATCAGCATAAATAAGGTGGGAAACCATAGAAACCATCTTCCGAATTAGGGGTAAATAACCCATCCATAACAGCATCGTCCATCAAAAAAGTGAGGAACGCCATAAAAATCACAAACAGATAAAGGGATAGAGGATCTCTTTTTATCAGGCCTCTGTTGTTGCCAAAGAACCCGTTCGGCTGTCCCCTAACCATAATCGATATCGAAGAAGAGCAGACACATTCACTCACCCTATCCACCCACCATTTGTCAAATCCCATACATATTATGATGTGATAAAGGAAGCCTAAATTTCCCTATCATAGGCTTTCCTGAGGTCCAAATTTAGGCATGTTTTTTTACCCCCTGTTTGTTAAAATCGCTCACAAGCTCATAGGCCAACAAACTTTTTTAAGAGATGGAATACCCTTTGATGAAAGTCGTCTGGTTATGAGAGATTAGCTCCTCTATGATATCCCTCAAATGATCACACATCAGGTGGGTAATAATTTTATGAAGGAAGTTGCAGCACACAGTAGGCCAAAATTCCTCCAGCGACGTCGCACCCTCTACATTTGCAATCGAAACAACAAAAGTGTGGTTAATTTCTTTAAAAAACTTGCCAGAGTTGAAGAACTCCCTCACTGTAGCCAGAACATCCTCTTTTATCATGTCCCAGTAGTTCTTAAAAAAAGCTTCCACAAAATCATCCGACCTTGGCAATTTGAGAGGATCCGCTTTTTTAACAATAAGCTATATCTTATCCATAAGACAAAGGGGCCCGCAGCACCTGGTTTTCGCGCTTAATGACCATCTTCTTAAACTCAATGTGTGAAAACTTGATCATATTGGAGTTTTTGTTGTATAAGTCCCGGTAGAACCAAACTGCCTTCTCCCGAATACCATCAGCCCAGTAAGAAGTACTCCGTTAGGATCAAGGACCATATGAATGCATTTCGATTATGCTTAGCCTTTATCGTAGCATGGAAGAATTTAGAGCACATATCCCCATCTTTAAGCCAATTGCATTTAGCCTTTTGTCTAACTTGGACCGCATCCCAGAACCTTTTCTTGCGCATTTGTTCTTGGAGAGCAATCTCCTCTTCAGTGAGGGAAGGGTCAGACAGATCTAGTTGTACCCTATGTTGGATATCTTCTATCTTATCCTTCAGTTCCTGGAGAGGGATAACAGGCCTCCCTTTGTTCCAGGCCTTAAGGAGTCCTTTAATAGACTTTAACTTGTGCACAAGATTGTATTGAACTGAACCACTCACCCCATTCTCCCAGTTACGCTTGATCACCTCCTCATGTCTTTCCGTATGTATCCATGTGTTGTTAAATCTGAAAGGCCTCCCATTGACAATCGACTGGGCTGCCAATCTAAAAAAACTACTTTTTAATTTTCAATTTTCAATTTTCAATTTTCAATTTTCATGTTTATTTTGAAAACAAATGCCTATGTTGAAAACTGCTATAAAAACTGCTTTAAATTTTCATGTTACATTTTTAGTGCTTTTGGTATAGGCTCATTTTGGTTTAAACTGCATTTAATGTTTCCTTGAGCTATAATTTTTGGCTTTCTATAATACATAAAACTATATTTTTGTATTTGGTTTGGTTTAAATTGCATTTTATGTTCAGTGCTCTTGGTGTAGGCTCAACTTTTGGTGTAGGCACATATTTTATGTTAAGTACTTTTGGTGTTCTGGAAATAGTGTTGTTAGAGTGGGTTGGGTTCCCAACTTATGTGAAAAATACTCCGGAGTTGGATTGAGTATTCCTACATATAATAGGAATACGTCAATATATTTGGATTGGGTATTCCTTCATATAATAGGAATATGTCAATGGATTTAGATTTGGATTGGATATTCCTACAAATAATTGGAATATGTCAATGGATTTGGATTTGGATTTGGATTGGGTATTCCTATATATAATAGGATTACTAGTTGTGGATTTGAGGCTATATATATTAGGTGTCACCTAGCCCTAAAATATATCTCATATCTAAAAAAATATTTGTCAGGACCCAGTTCCAAAGATGAGGAACTGAGTCACGTGGAAATGGCCAGCAGCGCACTTCGGCGGGCATCCCAATCTAATGGGCCCGTCGGAGCGCACCTAAGCTGTAAAGTACAATGAATAACCCAACACATAACACATAAATAGTCAATCTAAATCTCATCTACAGGCAATAGATATAAGAGCACATAGAGGTAATCATAACAACTAATGTGCAGAAAGGAAAAGTCACGAGATGATGTATCATAGTACAAATACTAGAGTAGTCACACGGGAACAAACCCACTAGTACAAAATACTAGAATAAAAGTAAGCAATAAGATAACTTAGAACGGCATCAGATAACTAGATAGTAATACCGTCCCAAGGATAGAGTCACTACCAGAGATCAGGCGAAGTCCTCGGGGATGACCTCGTCCTCGGCAGTGGGTCCTACTGTTGGATACATACCCAGACCGTACTCCTCTGTGAAATCCTCGTCGCCTAAACCTGAAAGGAAATCAAGTTCTCAGAGGGACATAACAAGGTACAAAAATACAGCATACAAAGTATAACAGAAAGTATAAGTGCAACGACTGGGTAATATATCATAACCAAACAAGTGAGACACAGTTTAAAGACAATGTTCGACGCGTGGGCTATCCAAAATAAAATCGTAGCTCCGAACATGGAAACACACGGGACATACCGCAGCTCCGGGCAAAGAGTCACATGGGTGATACAACTACACTAGATACAGGATCACTACAGATACAATACATATACATATATAAGTACGTACAGAAGAGCCCAAACATCTAGTAACTGTCTTCCCCTTCGCAAGCGGTCAATGATGGTACGCTGAACTAGAACCTCTATCTAGCAGCCTCTTCGCACAAAAATACTATCAACAAACGCAACCCTAAGGTTGTCCCAGTCTCGAGTCATGATGTTAGTATTATGATACAGGAAATCTGGCACGCTATCAGTGTATGAATGTGTCTTGGGGTGACGATATACTCAGGTACGTATATTGTGGTGTTACGAACATCTAACATTTGTTACAAGACATTACGACGAACGTCTGCACCCGGATGTGAATCGGACGCGAAGGATCTATCGTAAACAAAATATGCGCACAATGTACATAATGAAACAATAAAATATCTATAACTGAAATACAGGGTGGCAAGGTACACTTGCCTGCGTTCGGCTGCTGATGACGGGGATCCGGTACTACGTCCAAGTCCTCAGGTCCCGTAGTACCTAAAGATGAGATACAAACTCAATCAATAAACTATTATGTGGCAAACAGGGATGTGACACACGTCTATACATATGCTCAGTCTCAGCTACAACTCACAGGGACAAGACGCTACAGGGTTGACCACGGTTGACTATTGGTACGATACATTAAATCAACTAATTATCTGTACAATATCATTAAACCATCCTCTATCCTTCTATATTCAGTACAGTATTTATTGGTAAATCATGCCTATTTATTCCTCATATTTTACCTCGGTGTGCACCGACGTTAATACGTACATTTACGGTCATCCTCAAATACACAATTTATAATTATTTAAACCTTCTATTTTATATCATCCTTACCAGTTCACCAATAGTACTTCTCTTCAATTAAACCCATCATTAATATTCAGTCCCCAAATCACTAATTAATGGTTTGATACTACACACTAGTTCACAATAAATTGCCTGTCCCTCGATGATAAATCATAGTATTAATTTGCAATAATTTAATCTGCTCAACAACAATAATCAAATGCATAAATAAATTTAGATGCCCTTACATCTCAATGTATCCCAATATCATAAACTCATTATATGCTCAGTGCCTTAAATGTTAACCTTGCAATTTTCCATCCCATACCAGACTATCTATAAAAATATTTGAGGGGGTTTACATCCTTCCCAACTTAGAAAAATTTTGTCCACGAAATTAAAAGTAAAGCACGATAATAGCTAAGAGAATTTAAAATCAAGTTGGAAATCAAATACGGTACGTAAATTCGTACCTTGCTCCTTAAATAAATACGAGAAACATTGTCGAATGGAATCCTTGTGCTCCTAGGTAGACTCGCCTGGCGAATGACGCTTCCATGCAACTCGGACCAGTCGAATAGTCTGCCCTCTCAAAGTCTTCTCACTGTGATCGAGGATCTCAACTGGCTGCTCTACGTAAGATAAACTGGGCCCGATTGTAATCTTCGAATGATCGAGCATGCGGCTTGGGTCTGCCATATATCTCCTCAACTGCGATACGTAAAATACGTCATGCACTCCTTCTAATGATGGAGGCAATGCAAGATGGTAAGCCACTTCGCCAACTCGTTCTAAGATGTCAAAAGGTCCGATGTACCTTAGACTCAGCTTGCCTCTGCCTCCAAATTTGATGGTACCATGAGTAGGCGATATCTTCAAAAATACATGGTCCCCTTCCTTTGACTCCAAAGGTCTGCGGTGCGCATCTGTCCAATATTTCTGTCTGTCCTGTGCTGCACACAGGTGGCTCTGAATCTGCTTGACTTTCTCCACTATCTATGTCACTAACTCTGGACCAAGTATCTGATGCTCTCCCACTTTACTCCAATATACTGGTGACCTACACTTCCTGCCGTACAGTACCTAGTAAGGTTCCATCTTTATGCTAGCCTGGTAGTTGTTATTATAGGAGAATTCTACCAAGTGTAGATGGTCCTCCCAAGATCCTCCAAAATCGATCATGCACGCTCTCAACATATCCTCTAATATCTGTATCGTATGCTCTGATTGGCCATCAGTCTGTGGATGATATGTAGTGCTGAACTTGAGACGAGTTCTTATACTCTCATGCATACTCCGCCAAAATATGACGTGAATCTAGAATCATGATCTGATACAATGCTGACAGGCACTCCATGTAGTCGTACTATCTGCCTCATATATATGTCAGCTAATATCTTCGTGGACTGCCCAACTTTGAAGGGCAAGAAATATGCAGACTTGGTGAGTCTGTCTACGATAACCCAAACTGCATCCTTCCTACTAGGGCTCCGCGGGAATCCTGTAACGAAGTCCATGGTAATGTGTTCCCACTTCCACTCGGGAATGGAAAGCAGCTGCAATAGTCCTACAGTCCTCTAATGTTCAGCCTTGACTTGCTGACAAACTAAATATCTCACCACGAATCTTGCAATCTCTCTCTTTATCCCATGCTACCAGAAATGTTGCCTCAAATCTTGGTACATCTTCGTACCCCCGGGATAAATAGAATAAATCGAGCTATGAGCCTCGATCATCAACTCTTGGCGTAGCTCGCCACTCAGAACATATAAGTGATCTCCACACCTCAATATTCTGTCTTCATGAATCTTGAGTCCCGTCTGCATACCGGCCTCTGTCCTCTCTCGTAGACATCAAAATATCGCATCTGTAGGTAGGGCTGTCTTGATCCTCTAAATCAATGTAGATTGAACCTCGAGACTGGCCATCTGTCCATCCGTGCCTGGCAATACAATCTCTATCCCAAGCTCCTGGAGATCCTCTAGCAATTGTCGCTGAGTCGTCAAAAAGTATGCCATGGGCTTCCTGCTTATTGCATCTGCTACTACATTCGCCTTTCCAGGGTGGTACTGTAACTCAATATCATAATCTGTCATCAACTCTAACCAGCGTCTCTACCTCATGTTGAGCTCCTTCTGTGTATAGACATATTTTAGACTTTTATAATCTGTGTAAATCTTAACACGCTCACCATAAAGATAGTGTCTCTATAGCTTTAGTACAAATATCACTACATCCTAGCTCTAAATCGTGCGTCGGATAGTTCTTCTCATAAACTCTCAGCTGTCTCGATGCGTAGGCTATCACCATACCGTGTTGCATCAGTACACAACCTAATCCGCTCCCAGACGCCTCACTGTACACTATAAATCCTCCTGATCCTGAAGGTAGTGTCAAAATCAGTGCTGATGTCAGACGCTTTTGTTTGATAATAAAAAAAAAAAAACGAAAAAGAGGGTTTATACGAAACCTTTCTTTTTTTGTTTACAAACAAGAAAAAGAGTACAATTAATCATATACGAGGATGTTAAGTACAATAAAAATGATTCTGGGAAAGAATTGTTATAGGAGTCGATCTGCGGTCGATCACTTTGTCCCTTGGACCACACGATGATGAAGAAGCGCTGTAGAAGAAGAAGAAGCTTCAAAAGTTGCAAGTGAAATTGAATTATCCTTGCCAAATTTGTCAATCAACACTCTCTATCTGTGCTTTCTGATCTTGATCGATGCCTTGTACCTGATCCCCTATGTATGTCTATGTGTCTGTGACCAGGGGTCTCTATTTATAGAGAACAGTCATAATAACTGTCCAGTTAGCGTAAAAGCCAAAATGTGAAGAGAGTTGCACCTTTTACGCGGCGGTTATAATAACTGCTACCTACGTTCGAATGGCCTTCTAAATCTGTGTATGATGCGTGACCCATTATAAGGTAACGCGTACAACTGCTTCTCGAAAACCATGACATGCATGCCACATAGATAACTGTACCTTGCGTAGAGATGGTTGGCGTAGAAGCCAAATAACTGTCTTATTGGCGTAAATGCCAAACTCTGCTTAAAACTTTGAGGATTCATGAATAACAGACAACCAGCATAAAATAGCCGATTGACCGTCATGAATGAGGTCTTGAGCGTATTCTAGGCAAAATAGCATTATCACGTACCATTGCAAATATGACAGAGTTGGCGTATTTCGAGGAGATAGCATACGGCGTACTCCTATAGTTAAAAATAGCCTGGTTGGCATAAAATGCAAGGATGGTGATGTGAGCGTATTAGCCACAGTTTTAGATTTCCCAGTTATTTAAAAATAGAACAAAATCTTGTGCATTAAATGTAGAGATCTGCCCCCATCTCGTGCATTAAATGCATAGATATGCCTCTAGCTCTGTACGAGAAACAACTTTTGACGTGGCACCTGATTTCATCTCATCTTGAGCGTAAAGGCTCATTTCTGCCCATGTGGAACAGGCAGTGTATTCTTTGAATGCGTAAACACGACTTGTATCAAGAATATGTCACTAAACGACAGCCTGGGTCTTTGTGCGAAATCATCATTACAGCCATCCTCTCGATCGTCGTGTAGTACTTTTGTCAGGAGTCAGGTTCACTATTTTATCTGACAGATTCATCCGAGGAATACGAAGAGTTCCTCGTACAACTTTACGTTGCATTAAAAATAAACGTATTTTATTCCGATGATATAGTAACCTTTTACGCCAAAACAGCCTTGAAGAGCTGCTTTATGCGGACAGCTCTGAAGCTCTTTTTTACGCCAAATAACGCTGAAGCTCTATTGTACGCCAATAGCTCTGAAATCTTATTTTATGCCACACAGAGCTGAAGCTCTGTTTTACGTGGACTTCATGTATGTTGGGGGTTTTGACTGTATGATACGCATACAATTCCCCAGCGTATTTTATTCTTCTACAAAACCCCCTTCAAAGTTTCAAATTCCTCATAATTTGAAATACTTTGAAAGAAGCATGAAATGGTCAAATTTGACTCATTCTGCGAGGCTGATTTTACGGCGATATTTAGGAATTTGTTAGAATTTGGTATGTTCTCTTCTGCCTATATAAAGGCAAGCGAGTGACCTTATTTTTCCTATATTTCTTTCACCACAAAGATGGCTGCTGAGATTCATTGGGCTGATCTGAGGAAGAAGAAGATTATGCTCTTCCAGCATGTAAGGAGCCATAAAAAGAGACGTCTTTGAGAAAATATTCTCTGCCACGATGGAACGCAGAAGGATATCAAAGCTTCCTTTGCTCGGGATAATCAGCAATTTTATATGGCGATTCGTCCAGGAGAGAGGAAGGGTATCATCGAAACACACATCTTGCTAGCTGTGTTTTTTCTATTATGAAGCTGGACCCAGGTGGCCAGCTTGGCCGTGTCTTCTAGTATTGTGTTGGGTCTGAATCCCTAACACAATTCTAAGCATGACTGCCGATGGCGTATGGGAGATTGGCTTGAATAATTTAAACATGTCCAATTTTGTATCCTCCCTCCATTCACCATTTTCTTGGCTTCCCTGGCCAAAGAAGTGCTGTAGAAGAAGCAATAAAGATCTCCATCAGATGAGAACCTAGCGTAATAGATTCCCATCATATGTAATCATGACCTTGAATATTAATAAAAAATCCTTTGTAAAATGGATTTCCATCATATGTAATCATGATTAATAAATTTGTCTTCTTTTACGCACTATTGTTTTGCCATGTTGCTGTGAGGAAGTCTGATAATGTGCAGCTTCAACACGTCTGAGTAATTTCTTTACGCTGACTTTGATAAATACACATCTGGTCACTTCCCAACTTCTACGCATAACGGAAGATGCGTAAAAAGGCTCTCTAGCATTAAGTTGTCTTGAAGATCCAACTGTCATGCTATTTTTGGATGAGGAGTCACATAGAATTCTGAATCGTCACTTCTTCTTCATAAATGTGAAGAACAGCTGTTCAGAATCATCATCTTCAAAAAGAATGGCTTCTCGAAGAATTCTCGAGACATGGCAAGAAATGTCCGCCGAACAGGCCATCCCTGAACTAGATGTAAATTTTTTGGCCAAACTTCAAATGAACTATCAATGGCCAAGGAAGAAAAGTCATTTTCCAGTGAAGAAGAAACTTTCAGGGAACCCCTTGGTCCTTTGTCTGATGAAGTACTTTCGACTGAGGAAGAAGAACATTTTCTGCACAAACTCTTGTAACTGGCTTTTTTAAGTGTGAAACCCAAATTATCAAGATATACGCGTATTATGCTAGCTGATCTATCTCGCATAATTTAAGATGCACGTAGCATATATCCGCAGCTTTTGAGCATAAAATCGTAGATCTGTAGATTTTGAGCGTAAAAGCTTCTGAGCGTAAAATCGTAGATCTGTAGTTTCTGAGCGTAAAAGCTTCTGAGCATAAAATCATAGATCTGTAGCTTCTGAGCGTAAAATCGTAGATCTGTAGCTTCTGAGCGTAAAAGCTTCTGAGCGTAAAATCATAGATCTGTAGCTTCTGAGCGTAAAATCATAGATCCGTAGCTTCTGAGTGTAAAAACTTCTGAACGTAAAATCGTACATCCTTCACTACTAGAATAAGCGGGATTAGCAACATTTTTTAGCGACTCCATGTAAAAACGTCGCTAATTTAGCGACTCCATGTAAAAACGTCGCTAGAAGTCGCTAATTGGCGACATTTAGCGACGTTTAGCGACTTTTATTCAGTTTTTAAAAGATTAGTCGCTATAAGTTCAATTTTGGTCGCTACACGTCGCTAATATATCTAATTTAACGACATTTAGCGATGTATATAGCGACGTTTATATTAAAAATATTTAGCAACGTGTTTAGCGACGTCATTAACGTCGCTAAAGTTTAATTTAGCGACGTCTTTTTTTTACGTCGCTAAACGTCGCTAAAATTTGGTTACTTAGGACTTGGTTTCATTTTTCCCCATCTGTCGAAAATTCAAAACCTAAAAATTTCCCCCGCCCCCCCCGCTCCATCGACCGCCTGCTCCGTCGACCGCCTCTCCACCGTGGCTACTCCGGCATCCCCCTCCTCCTCCTCGAGCTCTAGGTAAACCCTAACTCTCTCTCTCTCTCTCACAGAACACATGTGATACTGACACAGACATGACACACACACACAGACAGTGACACAGACACGACACACACACACACACACACTGACACAAACATGATAAGGACCTAGGGTTAGGGTTAGGTTTTTTGACATGGGGTTAGGGTTAGTGTTAGGGTTAGGTTTTTCGACATGGGGTTAGGGTTCGGTTCGAGAGAAATGGAACTCTGTAGCGCAGTATACAGACATCCAAACTAAGTTAAAAAAGATCCCGCCGACTCCAAAACACTGGGGAAGGAAGCGGATTGGTAACCTCCACGAAGAGATTAAGAAGGGGAGAACAAATTACTTAATCTTCAAAAGCTTCCACATACTGATGCTAATCAATCTTCAAAAGCTTCCACATACTGAATTTCGACCAATTTTACTTTGCAATGTCATCTACAAGACTATTACCAAAATCTTGGCTAATCAGATTCGATCCGTCCTCCACAAATTGATATCTCCATTCCAAAATGCCTTTGTCCCTGGAAGGCAAATATGTGACAATGTGATAATAGCCCAGGAATTATTTCACACTATATTCAAACAAAGCTCTTAGAATATCTCATTTGCTCTGAAAATAGATATGTCCAAGGCCTATGACAAGCTCATTATTAGTCACTCTTTTTGGCTTTGAATTTCGAGGAAAAACTCACACTTTAATCATGCAATGTATAACCACAGTATCGGGTAGGTGTTCACCGATCACTTGTTGCATGCCAATACAGCCCTTAACTGATATTGTGGTATCAGGGATTTAATTGGCAAGAGTGATCAGTACAGTGCAGTTCAATTAGAGTGAAAGTATGTATTATATCAGTTATGAAATGAAAGTATTGCTTATTTTAGACTTTGATAAATGGTCAGTTATTTTGAATATTGTTTATTTTAGACTTTGATAAATGAAAGTATGTATTATATCAGTTATGATTTTTATAGTACGGTTAAGTTATGAAGTTAGCTGATAAACCACTATATATAATGATTTATATTTTGTAATGATTTTTATTGTTTTGAATATTTTTTTATTTTTTTTGAAAATTAGCGACATTTTTAGCGACGTTTAGCGACGTTAACTTACGTCGCTAAATACGTCGCTAATTAGCGATGCTGTAATAAGTCGCTAAATACGTCGCTAATGACGTCGCTAAAATCGTCGCTGTACATCGCAAACTGCTGACATGGCAGTATTGCCAGGTTATTAAAGACGTCGGTGTAACATCGCTATATAAGTCGCTAATTAGCGATGTTTAGCGACTTCAATAAACGTCGCTATTTAGTGATGCGGCGTCGCTAAACGTCACTAAATTTAGCGACACATTAAAGTCGCTAAAAAATGTCGGTATAGCAACGTTTAGCGACATTTTTTGTTTTAGCGACTTGGTTTTTTCCGACTGCTTTAAAACGTCGCTAATTACGTCGCTAAACCAAATTAGCGACAATTTTTGGTTATTTAGCGACATTTTTAGACGTCGATAATTTGACTTTTTCTGGTAGTGCTTGCTCTGCGCATAAAAGAGTCTGAGCGTAAAATTAGGGATCCGTTACGCAGCATGACTATCTGTCTTCCTATTCAATGATAGGCTGACGTGGTCCCAAATCATAATCGACTATTAAAAATTGGATTTGGTTAGGGATTCGGAGAGTCACTTGAACTCTATAAATAGGCCTAGGTCATGAGAGAGAGAAACCCTTCATCTGTCTCTGTAAAACCCTTCGTTTCTTTCTGAAAACTCTTCATTTCTTTCTAAAAACTCTTATATTCGCCATGACACCAAAATAAGCCTCCGTCGCTAAGGGAAAGAAATTCGCATCTTCATCTCGCTCCTCTGCTCAAGCACGAGCATCCACTACTAGGCCAAGCGAGCCTCGTTCTGAACGAAGTGCTCCGCCGTCTAGCTGTGCACCGGGCATCACTGGTAAAGACTTTGAGAGGAAAAATCCTTCGCATATGTTGTACGTGTATGCGCAAATACGCCTATATTCCTAATGTGTCAGTGTAGAACTCCATATTTTTGCAGTCTAGGGTAAAAACTCAGACTGTTATATTTTGGCGTATTCTGCGAACCTTGCATTTTACGTACTAGATATAAATTCCTGCGTAAAACTCAAAATTTTGGCAGTCTGGCGTAAAAACTCTTATTGTCAAGTTTTGGCGTATACTGCCAACCTTGAGTTTTACATACTGGAAATAAATTACAGCATAAAACTCAGGTTTTTGCAGTCTGGCGTAAAAACTCAGACTTTCAAGTTTTGGCGTATACGGTAAGAGTGTAGCACCTTATGTTTTACGCGCTGAAAGAAAATTCTAGCGAAAAACTGACTTTTTCTCTTGTTTTTTGCAGTGGACCTACAGATCCCCCCTCTGGCTGAAGTGATGGGCTCTGCTGCTGGAATGCTGAATTCAAACTATTTGGAGGATTTGTCCCATGTGACCTTCCCCATCTCTGGAAACGATTATCCTCAAGAAAGGGGAACTCTGATCTCTGGCAAGGGAAAAGGATGTTGCTGAGTATGATCAGTGGAGAACCCTTGACGTACATAGACGGTACTGAATATAAGAAACCAGCTTTCTTATTTAGGGATATTATTGATAAACAATCCCAGACAAAGCCCAAGAAGAAAGATTGGATATTTTCTGCTAAGGGCACGGTCATGTATCTGCCAAAGATGCCCAGAGATTACCATATCTCTATATTCTTCCATGCCACACATCCCAGAAAGATGGTATGGACTCTGACTCCGGATCTTCATGGGTGGCCAGGGAAGATCTTTTACAAGAAAGGATTAAATCGATGATCCTTTGTAAGCAGTCCCTCAGGCCCTGTCATGCCCTTTAGAGGATTACTGCCGGGCAGCGTCCCGAGTGAAGACTCTTCCTTGATCAAGCCATTTCAAATGGCAAACTTCTGCAATAAGTTAATGGCGCAGGGAGGAGTATACCCCAGGGTTAACCCTCGCACCAATAGGTGGCTCAACCCCCAGAACCTTCGATGGGCCAATTTAACTGCCTGGGCCCTGAAGCACTTTCAGATGGAGCTGCAGAGTATCAACCTGTTTGAGGCTGTGAGTGCTACCAGTGTTGGACTGCCTATCAACTCCAAATTGTTCTTAGCTTTGATGGAACGATATAACTCGCTCACTGGGACTTTCGTCACTCCACTAGGTGAGTTGGGCCTAGCCCTTCATGAGATGGCAGATATCTCAAAGCTGCCAATGGGAGACATTCCTTATGAAGAATATGTCCCCACCAACAGAGAGTTGAAGGATACCAACCCTCGGGTAGTGGCAGTGTACCAAAAGTTAATGAGCCATTATCTTGCATGCACCACCTTCTACGGAGAGCCCTCTGACTTAGCCCATATCAACAAATGGGTGTCCTACCTCTTCTACCATCAGACGAGAAATGCCAAGCAGGGCAAGGTTGTAGATAGCAAAGATAAGCCTTTGAACCTTCTGAGCATGCTTAATGCCAACACAGTTGATGATCTCATTGAAGATGCAGGGGCTCCAGATTTTGTTCTCGATAAAGAGATAGGGGGTTATCCTGCAGGAACCAAAGCCTACAATTATATGAGGCATTACCGTAAGCCTCTGTCAAGGGAAGCTCAACTGGCTGGCTTCCACTCTATCTGGCTGTACCGATGGGTGGTGCCGGGCATCGCGTCTGCGGATCGCATTCATCACAATACCTTATGGCCCGCGGTACGTTTGGTGTTCGGGGCAAGATTATGCCTGCTTCCTGCCATGGTATGCAGGATATAGGCTGGCCTGAGGGCTATTACTTATGGGCTGCTGGCCGATACTACGCAGCGTAAAGGATATCCCAGAGTGGAATTACCATTCTTATATCTGATGGGATGGTTAATCCTTCACAACACCAGAGTGATGTCTCCCGGATCTACCAGCGATTCGGAAAATAACTTCTTGTTGAATTACAAGAATTCTCTTTGGAATGTGACTAGCGTCATAGATTGTCGGCTAGCACTAAATTTTGCCCATGGTTGGAAGCTCTTCTGTACCGTCCCACCCGTATATATCAATTAACAAGGGACTAAACTTCAGGATTCAGGTCACGGGAAGACTATTCTTTCCCCCGAAGCCTTTTACTGGTTGGTCTGCATTAGACCTTCCCACCTGCTGTACAGAAGCGAGAACCACTACGACTTGGAGCCTTATCTGCCTAGCCGTTTCGCCAGGCAATTTGGGTATGATCAGTTGCACATGGGGAATCCCATCACCAGCTTCAAATTCAAAGGTGGACTTATTGATGGAGCTAGAGGATGGCGGTATTTCATCATGGGTTGTACCGGTACAACCTTTGTTGTGCCCGCGACTTCTCTCTCCATGGAGTTGCGCATTCTTCATTCGTATGCGCAGTTTTATGCGTCCATCAATACCTTCCATCATGATTTTGACGTGTATGGAAGTTTCAGGATGCCCTCCCATAAGTTCACTGGAAGAGAGGAGATACCATCTGTCTCCTCTGATGAAGGTGATGAAACTACCGGTGCAGATGATTTCTTGTTAATATTACCGAGAGACGTAATAGCTCCGCTAGTAGAGCCTCTCATTATATCTAATAAACAAAAGGCATCCACTCTGAAAGAGCCTTCCCCTCGCAAGAAGAAGCAGGCTGCCAGAGGTCGTAAAAAGACTTCCACAAAGGGGGCCTCTTCCAGGAATGAGCCCATTGTTTCCCCGTTTGGGGATAATTCTTTGATTAGGGATCCTTCGCCTTTTAGAGAAGGGACCTCCATAGTTCCAGCTGACAGTGCTGGAGATTCTTTTCCCACGATTGCTGCCACTACCACCGTTACTGGTAGTGCTTCTAGATCGCCTTCGAGGCCATTCTCAATAAGGGTCATTATACCTTTACCAAGACATAATGGGACTAGACCCTCCTTCGTTTGTAAGTATTTCAAGCCAGATTCCACCCGATGAACCTCGAGTAGATCTGGGTGATGACTGGGATGACTACCCTCAAGCGTCAGTTGGTGTACCCTCTTCTCCAGGTATGACAACTTGTTTAGCATCATTAAGAAATAATTTATCTATACATGCTGTAGACGCACTATACATACCATCGACCATGGATAAATGTTGTCTCCACGTTTTTTTCAGGAAAATTAACATCAAATTGATTTTAACTTTCTCTTATCTTCTTTTCAGGCGAAGATATCTCGGGGGAGGGCGGAGTTGACATAACTTCTGATTTTATTGCGGATCCAGCTAATGAAACGGCGGTGCCCAACGTCGAAGAAGCATACCTTGAAACTGCTGATCTTTCATCCGCAATATTCTCGGGTGTCATCCCGCAAGTAGTAGTTCAAATAACATCAGAGGAGGATGAACCCACCATATCGACTGTGCCTCCTTCGTCAAGCATGCTAGCAACTTCAACCGTTGTTGGTGTCTCCTCTTTTGTTGCGCCATCTGTTGAAGCAATGACTGTGGCAACATCCTCTACAGTCATTCTGGAAATGAGGCTTACCGATATTGCGGCCACTCCCAGCGTCCTTTCGAGCTTTGCTATGCTAGTAGATCAATACACTACCATATTCTACCTCACTTTGAAAGAAATGATATCCATGGTGCTGGAGAAGAATCTAGGCTTTGATGCTCTGAAGATGTCCTCCACTCTCACCATAGCGCAGATTAGAAATTTCAACGACGCTGAAAGAGCTAATGCGCTAGAGCAAATAGTTAATGGTTTAGAACAACCCATTAACGAATATTTGCAACTATCCCGAGGCAGCATTGATGACCTGGTTCAGGCTGAGTACGACTCCCTAACTGCTGAACTTACTCAGCAGACAGAATCTTTAAACAAATCCATCCATGAACATCAACAAGAGATAGAGAAAGAGCAAGCAGTATTGGTAGAGAGTATTCCTCAGTTGGCTCAGTGTTGCACAGAATATGAGGGATACGAAGTGAGGGTTCAAGAATTGGAAGCTGAACTTGCTCAGACAAGGGAGAGGCATCTCAAAGCATCGCTAGTTCGCAATGTATTAGAGGGCCAAGTGAATACAGCTCAGCAGAACTTGACACATGTGGGTGTCATCCACGCAAGTTTTATTGATACTCTGTCCGAACTATCTCTTTTGAGAAATGATGAGGCAAGGCTGGAACGGGCTCGCACTAACATTTTGAGCTCCAGGAATGAGAGGATGGCTGCTTTGGTACAACAGATCAGGAATTTAACTGCTCCTTCCTGATGATGTACTTTTAACTTTTTTTTTTGCTCCTTATTTTCTCAGAGATAATAAAGATACATTTTTTGACTTTGTAGACACATCAATTTAGAATATAAATGATAGGCTTAGATGAAAGTGATATAAGAGGTAATATGGACATGATATACTTTCGGTAAGGTTTAGCTGAATATATCTATTCAGAGGTAATATGGACATGATAGAATATGATCCAACTAAATTTGAATACAAAACACTATCAGAGATAATATGGACGTGATAGGTTTTGAAGTTCTCAAATTAGTTAAACATATCTATTCAGAGGTCATAAGAACATGATAGAATATGATCCAACTAATCTTTGTACGTAGTATTGTCAGAATAAGATCTTCATCATACCCTGTTAAGTAAGGGAGATCAAGCATAGTACTTCTTCAGGAATTTGCCGTTGATAGGAGCCATTATCAAATCACTATTAGGCTTGGCTAATCTGTAAGCGCCATTTGAAAATTTCGTTTCAATCACATAAGGGCCCTCCCATTTGGGCTGGAACTTGCCCTTACTTTTGTACGTAATGATCATTGGCCTCTTTACAGCCAAAACTAGCTCACCAACTTTGAACACTCTTTTCTTCACTTTTTGATTAAAAGCTCTGGAGATGCGTGCTTGGTAGAACTCAATGCGCTGTTCAGCTTGAAGGCATTTCTCGTCTAATCCTTCTAGCTCTTGAAGTCTTAAACGATCATTGTTTTCCTGAGTTAGCTCATTAGCCACTGCTATTCTGAGTGATAGAATTTTCACTTCAATGGGGAGAACTGCTTCACACCCATAAACTAATGAAAATGGGGTACAACCCGTTGGCGTTCGTACCGTTGTGCGGTATGCCCAGAGACATTCTCCCAATTTCTCGTTCCGATCTTTTTTGTTCGAAGAGACAAATTTCTTCAAGAGTTTGATGATGGTTTTGTTGAAGGATTTTGCCAAACCATTAGCAGCAGGATTATATGCTGTTGAGGCCATATTTTGTATCTGATTCTTATCGCAAAATCGGTAAAATGCTTGGTTGATGAATTGAGGCCCATTGTCATAAATTATCCTTCGGGGTATCCCAAAGAGATAAATTATATGGTACTTGATAAAGCTGATCACGTTGGTTGTCTTTACCTCAGTAAGAGGGATCACCTCCGCCCATTTGGAGAAATAATCAGTGATAGCCAATATGAACCGATGTCCTCTAGAGGATGAAGGATGAATATGACCAATAATATCCATACCCCATGCTTTAAAGGGCCATGATGCAATAGTAGGATGTAAATACTCAGAAGGCTGATGTATGAAATCCGCATGAATCTGACAAGCTTTGCATTGTCCTGCATATTTCACGATATCTGCAATCATAGTGGGCCACTAGTAGCCCATCCTTCTGATGCGATCCTGTAACTTAGGACCATGTTGATGTGCTCCACAAACTCTATCATGAGCTTCTCAGATTACCCGCTTTGCATCATCATCAGAGAGACATCTTAACAATAGTCCATCATATGTTCGGCGATATAGACTTTATGAAGAAGCATCAAAATAGAAATATAATGATCGCCTTTTGATAGATACTGCTTCTTTAGGATCCTCTGGTAAGATTCTGTATGACACGAAGTCTATAAAGGGACTTCTCCAATCTCTCTTAGGAGGAACCGTGTTTATAGCATAGCTGCGTTCTATGTTAAAGTTATTTTTTTGCACAAAACAAATCTCTGTTAAGAAGGATCACCGAATTCTGTCTTCTTATAGGAATAGCTAGATCTGCTGCTAGACTGGGCAGAGCATCAGCTTCCAAATTTTGAGATCGAGGAACACGCTCTAAGAAGAATCCTTTAAAAGACAATTATATCTCGATCGTTGTTTGGTGATAAGGAATGAGGTCTGGGTTACAAACTTCATATATTCCTCTGATCTGATTGACGATCATCTGAGAATCACCAAAAGCTTTCAGGTATTCAACTTCCAATTTTTTAGTGACTTGAAGCCCGATTAGTAGAGCATTATACTCTGCCACATTATTAGAGCAGGGTTCGCTAAGAGAATATGCTCGATAGATGACGAGTTTATCAGGAGTAACCAGAAAAATTCCTACTCCTGAAACCATGTTTCCCTTGGGACCAGTCCTGGAAGCACCATCAAAGAATAGCTGCAATGTATCACCTTCCATTGCCGAATTACATTCTGCAACTTTGTCGGGAATGTCCTCATATAATTTGAAGATTTCTGGAATTGGATGGACAGCTAAGAAATCAGCCAAGGCTTGGCCCTTCATGGACTTTTGAGGGACGTATACCATATCATGTGGTGTTTGTAGCATTGCCCAAGTCGCGAGCCAGAAATTAAGAATACTTGGCTTATTCATTAATACCCGAAGTGGGTTGATTCTGGAGATGATATGAATAGTTTGGCCCGTCACGTAATATCGTGTCTTCTGAATGGCAAACATTAGGGCCAAGCATTCTTTTTCTACTAGGTTATACCGGTGTTCAGCTCCGACCATCATCCTTCTTAGATAGTAGATAGCCTGTTCATGACCCTCCTTGTTCTTCTGTGCGAGAAGATCCCCTAAAGAATGATCCATTGCTCGAACATACAACAAAAATGGCCTTCCTATGACGGGAGACACCAGAACTAGAGGATTAGTAAGATAACGTTTAATGTCATTAAATACTTTCTGATAGGCTTCGTCCCATACGAATGACACACCTTTCTTCATTAGACGAGAAAAAGGTTGACATCTTCCAGAGAGGTTGGATATTAATCTCCTGATGTATGTTAGACGACCTTGAAATCCCCTAAGTTCTCTCAGATTACGGGATGGTCGCTGTCACGACCCGCACCCGGAATTTGGGCATGAGTCGTGGGTATGTCCAGCCTACGCCACAACATCGTCGATAGAACGTTGTCTAGGTATCAAACATAACAAATCCTGTCAATAGTCTCAACTCCATAATGAGGACAATGATAATATAAATCCACAGTTTTATAAATATACTCAATCACAAGCTATATGAAAGTAATTGGCACGATGAGAAATGAGAATAAAGAGTTCTATTATAAGTCAACACAAATAAGTACATCACAAGTCCTGAGTCTAGATGTCCTCAAAAGTCACAAATAATAAAACTCAAAACTCAATCTAGTACAATAATACATGAAATAGAATAGTCTAAGTGCAGGCAGGTAGGATCTCCTCTAGGATAGGCAAGTCCTCTGGGATTTCTGGTATGAAATCTCCCTCTAGTCCCGGGCCGTAGTGGGTGGGGCAAAAATCCTCCAGTCAGGATTAGAGCGAAGAACAAACACTAAACAGCAGTTTTATTTATGTTGACAAAGACTATAAAACAGTGTAAGGAATACAAGATGAATAAATACTGGAAATGCAGAGTACTGGTGAATATAAAATAGGCAATAGAACATCTAGCAATGAATAATACACAGTGAATGCTAGAACAAGTGAATCTGAAATGAAAAATAAATATCTGACTAAGTGTTTGAAATATCAGTTTATTATGTGATCGGCTTGGGACGAGATTAGGCTGGTTACATATGATTAGCTATGATTCTTGTAAGTCAGGCTAACCATCTGGTTAGCTATGATGCATATAATGGTTAGGCTAATCATATATAACAACTATGAAGCATGTTATGGTCAGGCCTCACCCGACGTGAGATGTGGGGTGAGCTATGATGCATGTAGAGTTGGATATGATCACATAATCTACTAATATTTTCCCATCCCCAGCTAGCACGATGGATTCCAATCATGACTCCTCATGACGGGTATCTAGGGTGCTAACTCGTGTATCCACAGTGTCAGAATCAAGTATGTAATACAACTAGATTTATAGAAGTAATCAACAAAAGCAAAAACTGTCAAAGAATGTACTCGCCTGTGGTCCCGAGGAAAATATGAGGATCGATGTCCAAGATGAAATCACAGTGACCTAATGATAAAATATAATGTCAAGATTCTGACATAAAGGAACAAACATGTTTAGCTAATTAAATGCGAGGCCTCTAGGTCAATTCTGGGGTTTACTGGTCAGTACTAGGTTAAATAGTTAATACTTTTCCAACTCGACACTTCTAGCACCCACCTACTACTACTACCTCACTATTATGCACAAATCATACCTTGGTGTCACTAGGCCCATGATACTAGGTATCTCAAAGCTTATTAGATGTGTAAATTATGGTCCCTGTAGGTACTAGATAGAGAAAACTCTTAACCCTAGCTATTTAGTTCTGGCCTTGATATCTAGGTTATACTAAATATCCCTTACACTCAACCACAGCCCTACACACACAGCTGCACACTGTTCTCACTGCTCACAGCTACTGATACACACTGCTATACACACACACAGATAAACTTCTCACTGAGACACCCCTAACACATCACTGATACTTAACATTCTCATTGAAACAAATGCACACTACTAATCCTACTGATACATCCACAGTGTCTAATACTGGAATCCTACTGATACATCCTATTGATACAACCCACACACACAAGTTCTCACTACACAGTACTCACTCACACAGACACACATAGGTTCACTCACACTCCTCACTGAGACACTGGTTCACACACAGTTTACACACACACGCTACACATTAGGACCTGGGAATTTCCCACTCACTCACACAGGTTCTCACACCTACACACAGTTCACATAGGGTCTCACTGACACAGTTCACTGCACTTAATACACACTACTACACACTGATACATAGGTTCACTCAGTTAGGAAACTCACTGATACCTGACACTCAGGCCTACACATCTACTCATAGGCACTGATACACAGTCCTATACTCAGATGTCTAACACACAGACACTCCTCAAGTTGACACACATAGTGAACTACACTCACACATAGCTCACACTGATAGGAACACACACAGGCTCACTCACAGACACTTAAGTTCCCTCACACACACAGATAGGCACATACTGATACTCATGGATACACAGACATAACACACACAGAATAATCACTCACAGGTACCTACACACTGAGACACAAGTTCACAGATACTCACGGGTTGCACACTCAGGAAACTCACACAGGCACATACACTAGTAGACACTCACACACATTGGTCACTGATACACAAACACTCTAATACACTGAAACTCACACATTGTTCACTGATACTCATGGGTTCTCATTCACTCAGGCATACACAGACACTAGTTACTGAATACACACACACACACACACACACACAGGCACTTAGCTAGGCTCCTTGACACATAAATACACTGATACACACGACTCTACACACATATCCTCACTGATACACAGACACACAACTCACAGACCTACAGTCACACATAGGAATCAACTCTGCTCAGTGAATTCTCCAAAACTCGGCTGTGCACAGGAAATTTTCCTCAAATACACAGCACAGACAAACACGACTGTGCACAACCTATTTACACAATACAAACATATTTATGTATATAGATTTGTATATTAAAATATGCATAAATTCGAATACATTAGATAGATAAGTCCTTAATAAACATTTTACCAAGCACTTGGTGTGCTAAAATTGAACCCATATTAAGATCCCCTGAAAAATCCAAAATGAAACCCTAAAACTGGATCTAAACTTACACGTTGGAGGTGTAATCATGCCTATACGAAATCCCTAGGATTAGGGTTCCAAAAATTTGGGGGAAAAGGACCCTAATGTACACCAAAACCCTAGATCTCCTAGGTCTTCATGTAGAACCCTAGAAATCGAAATCTATACTATTCGGTGGATCCCTAATAGCCAAACACAACAGAAAAACAGAATTAAAGGGTTAAAAATCGAATTTTATCTATTAGGAGATGGTTTTCCAATGGAGGTTCTCCTTCTCCAAGTCTTCTTGGTCCAAGCTCCTTGATTCCCCTTTGATGGAGGAGGAAGGTGAATGCTAGGGTTTGATTCTAAAATTTATGGGGTGAGGGAATGGTTTTTCAAATGGAGGCTAGGTTTAGGTTTTCTTCATGAAGGAATGGGTTGAGCGAGGCTCCCCTTCAATATATAGGCTAGGGTTAGGGTTTCAAATGCAAGGGTTAAATTAACCCTCCATGATCAGTCATGAAGAAATTAATTAACTAGGGTTTAGTCATTTCTAGGGTTTGAGCTTCTAAAACTAAAATGGAAAATTTAGGGTTTCACTAAGGCTAGATTACAAGTTAGGGTTTAGTCATTAGGGTTAGACCTAAATTAACACCTCTTTAATATTAAATAAACTCAACACACTAATTATTTACATGATCAAATTAAACAGGGGAAATTACACTAATGCCCTAATCTGGAAATGTGGTAGTGACAGTCGCATTTCTAGGATAGCTTTTACTTTATCAGGGTCAACTTGAATGCCTTTAGCGGTAATGACAAATCCCAGAAATTTGCCACTGGATACACCAAGAAAGGACTTTGTAGGGTTCATTTTGAGTTGATGTTGCCGTATCAACTCGAATACTGTCTTCAAGTCTTGGATGTGATTATCCTTAAGACGGATTTTGACAGCAATATTGTCTACGTAAAATTCTACCATTTTGCATAAATGCTCATGGAATATGTTACTCATAGCTCGTTGATATGTGGCCCCGGCATTCTTCAATACAAAAGGCATGACCGTATAACAATATACCCCCAATGGTGTACAAAAGGCAGTATGCTTCTCATCTTCAGGATTCATCTTAATTTGATTATATCCTAAAAATCTGTCCATGAAAGATATGCGCTCAAAACTGCACGTATTATCGATCATGACGTCTGTAATGGGAAGTGGGAACTCATCTTTAGGGCAAGCCGCATTTAGATCGCGGAAGTCAATGCAAATACGAAAATTTCCATTTTTATTCATAACCGGGACAACATTAGCGACCCAATCAGGATGTTGTTCTTCCCGGATGAACCCACAGGCTATTAGTTTCCTGATTTCAGCTTCAATGGCATCCATCATATCCGGGCGGAACCGACGTTGGTGTTGCTTTACAGGCTTTGAATTGGAAAATATGTTGAGTTTATGGGTAGCCACTTTTGGATCAAGACCCGGCATATCCTCAAAATTCTACGCAAAGACATCGATATATTCTTTTATCAGCTGGATCATTTCTTCCCTTTCTTCTTCAGAAAGATTGTTGCTGATAAATATCGACTTTGGTGAAAATTCATCACCAATATTGACTTGGATAATCTTATCTTCAGTGGGTGGTTCTTTTTGTTCGAACCGGAGTTCCCATTGTGTATCCATTTGATGTGCCCAGGATTCATTTTTAAATGGTTCAGATTCTTGTTCCTCTGTTTCGAGGAAATCTGTTAAAACCATATTTACTGGTAATGCCAGTTCGAATTTATCCTCTAAATCGGAGGATGACAGATCATCTTGAGCAAAAGAAATAATCTCATCGCTTGACTCAGAGTTGTTTGAAGTTGCAAGAGATGTGGTATACCCTAACCCGAAACGAGTTTGTTAATAGTAAGGATCACCATTCAACGACATTCGTTTGCCTTTTCCATAGTTGAGGCCTGACTCCAACTTCAAGTCATAACCCATGTTTTGTATAATCTTCAAAGCCTGTGGGCTATATCTGTGGACTTGCAATTTTCCAACATCAGACTCGCGGGAATCTTCTTATACAATCGGTCTATTTCGTATTCGACCGAAGACTATTGGATGCTGATTGTTGCGAGTAGGTGGAACAATAAAGATAGAATCTTCATGCGGCCCATATGTCGTGACGATATTAGATGTTGGTGCTACTTCTCACGCATATGGATGATAGAAGTCTATAGCTTCCAAGATTTTTGTACTATGGGTTCTATATCGTTATGAGGGAAAGATTCCTGATTAGGAAATTGGGCATCAGTATACTGGAAAAGAGAATCTTTATTATCGTCAGAAACCACGTTCCCGGTTATATTTACATCAGCCGACTGCTTGCTGCGCCTAAGATCAATGACCAAAGGTGGAGGTTTTTTGTTCAGATTGATCACTAGAGGATTATTTCCTCCTCTTGATTTTATTTTGCCCAAGTGAATAGTTATGGGTTCTATGACTTTCGAATGGGTAGTCCGTCCTTTCACTTGGATTGACAAAGGTTGCTCAGTAGATGGTTCTCCTGGCTGCTGGTGGGATTCCTCCTCCATCTTGCCTGATACCTCCTTCATGTCGTCTTGGGTGTACAACATGCCATCAAAATAGTAGGACTCAGCCCCTTTGAATGGATTGAGATCAGCAAACTTTGTTTTCACTGTTCCTTGGGCGTCTACATATTTGAAGCATTGATGTAGAGTTGAAGGAACAATATTGTGATCGTGGATCCATGGTCTTCCCAACAGAATGTTGTAAGATACCTCTGAATCAATGACATAGCATGTAGCCACTGATCTAAGGTCACCAATTTGGATTCTCAGACGAATCTTCACCAGTGGTCTGCTTTTCCTGGCATTGAAGCCCACAATTGTAGTGGTAGTGTAAGCCAGTTCACTTGTAGGAATTCTCAATGGTCTTAGCAGACTATGAGGGATAATATTGATCGACGATCCCGGATCTATGTGAATCTGGTCTACCTCCATGGAGCTAATGTATCCTATGTAATAAAGAGTCCTGTCGTGTTTGTTATGTTTCAACAACATGTCCTCTTAAGTGAAAGTGATATTAGGGAGCACTTCCATCACACTATGGCATTGAGGACATGCCACAGGCTCTTTATCAGGGGACTTGAGCTGAGTCAAGCATACATATGCTTGCATTAATGCTTCACTCACGGCTTGACGAGTGTCTTTGGATAGCCGGAGTAGCTCAAAAATGGACAATTTGGCTGGAGTATTAGCCAACTGAGCCAAGATATCGAAGTTATATGGTTTCTCTAAACCTTTATTTTGAATATTCTTCAAAGGTTTATCGAAATGAACTTCTTTTTGCTTGCCTTTGTCCACCGAAGTTGGTTTAGAAGGACCTGCCTCTGATATAACAGGTTCAGGCTCTAGAGGTTTGGCAGCTGACGTGTCTGCCGTTGCTTCCTCCTGGTTTCCTCTATAGTCCTTGAGGTAGGTTTTTCCTAACCGGGTTCCGGTTGCCAAAGACTCTTCTTCCGATGTCGAGAGTGTTGCAACCATATGGCATGGCTTACATCCTGAGTTCTTTTTTGACTTAGCTTTAGCAGCTTGAGCCTCCTACTCAATTTCTGATACCAGATCAGGGTGAACCCACATGATCTCCCCATGCTTGGTAGTTAGGGGTACTAGGTCATGATTTTGACCCCTAGTAGGAGGGAGATTAACTATGTTCATCATTGCCTATAGAATAGGTACCACACCATCCGAGACTTCTTGAGGGGGCAGATTGCCAAATTGGAGTGAGATCATGTTGGCAGTGACCGTCTTCTCGCTATTACGCAGAGTGATGGCCTTGGCGCCGATCAAATCCTGGATTTTCCTTTTCCGTACATAGCATGCCTTTATGGGGTGATGTATGTACCTGTGGCAAATGCAATACTTAGGATTATTCGTACTGCCGACTTCATTTGGACGCTTTATCTCGGGGAGAGTAAGCTTGCCACTTTTGACCAGACAATCGAATATGCTCGGAATATCGTCGTCGTCAAAAGAATATTCTTCTTTAGGCCTAGAATTCCCAGGATTCGTCTGCGTAGTTACTGGAGTATGTTGCCTGGACGTATTGATTGCCAGAGCTTCTTTTCCTTTGAAAATATGAGCATGGACGTTATTGGAGGATAACCGCTTCCCTCTATCAGAGGTAGAGATCATGATTCCGTTGTCACGAGCCTTCCGACTGTTATCTTCAGCGGCTACTGCCGATATGATAAACGAGGGCCAATCATGGAACTGATATGGTCCCGTGAATACTGATATCAGTGGGAGAAGGTTCTTCCTGCAAATGTCTAGGCTGAGTCTGGAACTCCAGGAGGCATCTGCAAAGTAGCCTGGCAAAAACGTTCAATAAAAGTACGAACGTTTTCTTTCTTCTTCTGCTTCACTTCGATAAGCGATAACATAGACATGTCCATTCCTCATTCGTAGAATTGAGTGAAGAATAGAGTCTTGAAATCATCAAAAGAAGCAATGCAGTTGTCCGCTAGACTACGGTACCATTGGTAGGCTACTCCAGACAGACAACCCTTAAACACTCGAGTGAGAAGGGCGTCATTCCCCTACAATAACACTGTTATTATGCTGAAGTAGTTCATATACTGGCTTGGTGACGTCCTTCCCTCAAATAAGACCATAGCCTGTGGTTTGTATTTTAGTGGGAAAGGGATCTCATCCCAGACAGCTGGGTATGGCTAGTTGATTCCCAACTTCTTGAGCTGATCCTTATGCTTCAAGGCATCAAATTGGGCTTTTAGTTCCTGAACTGCCTGTATCGGATCTTCAGTTGGGAAAGGGGCAACAGAGAGGTGAGAGATCGGTTGTATTATAACTCCAACAGGAGGTAACATATTCTCCAGGTTAAGGGATTGAGGAGCAACTGACTCTTGATTTGGAACAGGCTCCTGGCTTGCATTGGATGGTGGCATGTCTACCCCCACACGTAGTTGAGTCAGAGGAACTAGTGTTTGAGCTATTGCAGCTACATATTGAGTCACCATCATCTGGCGCATACTCTCTATCATGGTATGCATCTCTTTAAGCGATGCTTCCAATACAGTGATGCGTTGCTCATTACTTCCTGATGGGGAAGCCTCTTCATGTTCATCTCCAACGATATAAACTCCCATTTCTCTGGATGCCATTGAGGGATTAGTATAGATCTCTGTAGAGATTGAGTCTATACTTTCAGCATCAAATTCAGAAAGCTGGCGACCCCCAGTGTCAGAATCAGAAGAATATGAAGCCGATTATCGTGACCTCGGGCGGGTGTTTCAAAAAATACCTGCTTCAATATTCTCAAGGAGTCTGTCAAATCTCCTTTGGCTTGGAGTTCTAGAGGTATGACGTCTTGAACTTGACCTTCCTCTAGGAATATGCGAAGCCATGTTTACTGACACAAATGCCGGTTCTTCTTCCACAGAGTAGTTCAACCGGTCAAAAACTGACAGTTTTTCCTTAGAACAGCAGTAGTTAATTACAACCTTATGACTATTACAACAATGCCCCCTAGGGGGTGTAATAGATATATTAGGAGATCCCATGTCTTTGCGTTTTTGGATCAAGAAATCATGCAAATCAGGGGCATTAACAGAAGAATAAGGTTTATTCCGCCTTTTTACATCAGTAGGAACGTGGAGATTGGGAACCATAACCCTCTCTCTGCCATAAGAATACAACAGTTCATCCATGTGAGTAGCATACGATCCATTTTCGTCTGAGGAGCGTATTTTCCCGTGAAGCAGGTCTTCTTTACGCGGACAGACTTATCCTGGCGTAATTTGAAGTTTTGCCCAGGTTTGCGCAAAACAGGAAAGGTCCTCAAACGGCTTCCAGCGTCACACATAATTTAAAGAGTGGGCAACTTATTCTCTTGGGGGCATACAAGCCTAGAGGTTGGGAGGTTCGCCACTCATTTTCCTTTGATGTGATCCAAGGGCCCATCTGCTTCATCATTGACAAGAGATATATTTTTACGCGCAGGGCGCATTTGAAATTTCTAAATTAGCACTGAGGCATTGTCAGAAATTTTGTCTGCCATGTCACAGATGGGAGACAAAGTTTTACGCACAGGGCGCGTGTTAGACTTATGGACTGGCACTGGGGCATTGCCAGAAGTTTTGTCTGCCACATCACAGACGGGAGACAAAGTTTTACGCGCAGAGAGCGTCTGAGACTTCTGTATTGGCCCTGAGGCATTGCTAGAAGTCTTATCTGCCTCGTCACAGACGAAAGACAAATTTTTACGCCCAAGGCATTTCTGAGGCTTCTGGATTGGCTTTGAGGCATTACCAGAAGTCTTGTCTGCCATGTCACAAACGAGAGACAAATTTTTACGTCCAAGGCGTATAGGCTGTGTCGTCACAACCTTGTTGATCAGAGATGGAGAGCTTGCAGGAAGGGTAGGGGATGTCTTGGGCATCCATACTTTATGCAGCTTACTGTTGTTCTGGACAGAGAGGGGATGGAAGCTACCCCCTGCACGAAGCATATCTTCATAAGCAGATTGGTCGAACTGGACAACCAAAGTCTTCTTCGTCGATCCAATGGATATATCATCGTGTTGAGCAATGGCTTTCTCGTCAGATGAGAAAGTAGTCCCCAGCAGAGTCGTCATCTTGTGTTTGATATAAACAAAAAAAATGAGGAAGAGGGTTTATACGAAACCTTTCTTTTTTGTTTACAAACAAGAAAAAGAGTACAATTAATCCTATACGAGGATATTAAGTATAATAAAAATAATTCTGGGGAAGAATTGCTATAGGAGTCTGATCTGCGGTCGATCACTTTGTCCCTTGGACCATACGATGATGAAGAAGCACTGTAGAAGAAGAAGAAGCTTCAAAAGTTGCAAGTGGGATTGAATTCTCGTTGCCAAAGTTGTCAATCAACACTCTCTGTCGGTGCTCTCTGATCATGATCGATGCCTTGTGCCTGATCCCCTCTGTATGTCTGTGACCAGGGGTCTCTATTTATAGAGATCAGTCACAATAATTGTCCAGTTGGCGTAGAAGCCAAACTGTGAAGAGAGTTGCACCTTTTACGTGGCGGTTATAATAACTGCTACCCACATTAGAATGACCTTCTAAATCTGCGTATGATGTGTGTCCTATTATAAGGTAATGCGTATAACTATTTCTCGAAGACCACGACATGCACGCTACGTAGGTAACTGTACCTTACGTAGAGATGGTTGGCGTAGAAGCCAAATAACTGTCTTGTTGGCGTAAACGCCAAGCTCTGCGTAAAACTTTGAGGATTCATGAATAACATACAACCAGCGTAAAATAGCCGATTGACCGTTATGACTGAGGTCTTGAGCGTATTCTGGGCTAAATAGCATTATCACGTACCATTACAAATATGGCCGAGTTGGCATATTTCGAGGAGATAGCATACGACGTACTCCTAAAGTTTAAAATAGCCTGGTTGGCATAAAATGCAAGGATGGTGATGTGAGCGTATTAGCCACAGTTTTAGCTTTCTCAGTCATTTAAAATAGAACAAAATCTCATGCATTAAATGCAGATATCTGCCCCCATCTTGTGCATTAAATGCAGATATATGCCTCGAGCTCTGTACGAGAAACAACTTTTGACGTGGCATCTGATTTTGTCTCATCTTGAGCGTAAAGGCTCATTTCTGCCCATGTGGAATAGGCAGCATATTCTTTGAATGTGTAAACACGACTTGCATCTCGGATAAGCTTGGCGGCAACGGTAGGAAAGAGCCGCTCGATCAACTCGGCCCGGTACGGAGGATAGAAATACGTTTACTATAATAAATAATTTAGTAAGTGTAGAAGCATAAAAAATACGCTTGGAGTTATACGCGTAAAACCCCTAAAGTGCATAAAGCCCGCGTAAAACAGAGCTCCAGCACTGTGTGGCGTAAAATATGACTTCAGAGCCATGGGCATACAACAGAGCTTCAACGATATTCAGCATAGAACAGAGCTCCAGAATAGCCCGCGTAAAGCAGTACTTCCAGACTGCTTTGGCGTAAAAAGGTTGCTACATCGCCACTTTGGCATAAAATATGTCTGCTTTTAATGCAGCATGAAGTTGTACGAGGAACTCTTCGTATTTCTTGAATGAACCTGTCAGACAGAGCAGTAAACCTGACTCCTGACAAAGATTACTGCACGACAAACAAGAGGACGGCTGCAATGATGATTCTGCACAGAAGCCCAAACTGTCGTTTAGTGACTTATCCTTGATACAAGTCATTTTTACACAGTCAAGGAATACGTTGCCTATTTTACACAGGCAGAGATGAGCTTTTATGCTCAGCATAAGACGAAATTAGACGCCACGTCAAAAGCTGTTCTTCGTACAGAACTCGAGGCATATCTCTGCAGTTAATGCGCGAGATGGGGGCAGATCTCTGCATTTAATGCACGAGATTTTGTTTGATTTTTTAATGACTGAGAGAGCTAAAACTAGGACTAATACGCTCACATCACCATCCTGGCATGTTACGCCAACCAGGCTATTTTCAATTATAGAAGCACGTCTTGCGCTATCTCCTCGAAATATGCCAACTCAGGCTATTTTCAACTATAGGAGCACGTCGTACGCTATCTCCTCAAAATATGCCAACTCAGGCTATATTTGTCAAGGTACGTGATATGGCTACTTGGCCCAGAATACGCTCAAGACCTCAGTCAGCAAGGATAATTGGCTATCTTTACGCTAGTTACCTATTATGCAGCATCAAGCTTTACACCAAATTTGGCTTTTACGCCAACAGACAGAATTTGGCTTTTACGCCAACAGACAGCTATTTGGCTTTTTACGCCAACAGACAGCTATTTGGCTTTTACGCCAACAAGACAACCCTCTGACTTTTACGCCAACAAGATAACTACTTGGCTTTTATGCCAACAAGTCAGTTATTTGGCTTTTATGCCAACCATATCTACGCGAGAGGCAGTTACCTACGTGGCTTGCATGCCGTGATCTTCGAGAAGCAGTTATACACGTTATCTCATAATGGGACACGCGTCACACGCGGATTCAGAAGCTCATTCAGACGTGGGTAGCAGTTATTATAACCGCCGCGTAAAGAGCGTCACTCTCTTCACAGTCTGGTTTCTACGCTGATTTGACAGTTACTATGACTGAGCTCTATAAATATAGACCTCTGGTCATAGGCACAAGGGGGGAGGTCAAGGATCGATCGGTCAGTAGAGGCTAGGTCGAAAAAGAAAGAGTAGAGAGCACTGACAGAGAGCGTCGATTGACAACTTTTGGCAAAGAGAGTTCATTCCCCCTTGCAATATTTGAAGCTTCATCTTCTTCTATAGCACTTTTCGTCATCGTGTGGTCCAAGGGATAAAGTGATCAACCGCAGATCAGACTCCTATAGCAATATTTCCCCAGAATCATTTATTATACTTAACATCCTCGTATAGGATTAATTGTACTCCTTTTTTTCTTGTTTGTAAACAAAGAAAGAGTTTCGTATAATCCTAGTTTTCGTTTCTTTCTTTTATCATCAAACAGAAGATGGTGACTTTGTTGGTATCTCGGTAAAATCACCAAATAGTCTCTCGATAAAATCACCAAATAGTCATCTGCACCGGTGGTTTCATCACCTTCGTCAGAGGAGACAGATGGTATCTCCTCTCTTTCAGTGGACCTATGAGATGGCATTCTAAAACTTCTATGTATATCGAAATCACGATGAAAGGTATTGATGGACGCATAAAACTACGCGTACGAATGAAGAATGCACAACTCCATGGAGAGAGAAGTCGCGGGCACAGTAAAGGTTGCTACAGCACAACCAATTATGAAATACCGCCATCCTCTAGATCCATATATGAGTCCACCTTTGAACTTGAAGTTGGTGATAGGATTCCCCACGTGCAACTGGTTATACCCAAATTGCCTAGCAAACCAGCTTGGCAGATAAGGCTCCAAGTAGCAGTTGTCCTCACTTTTGTACAACAGATTGGAAGGTCTAATACAGACCAACCAGTAAAAGGATTCAGGAGAGAGAATAGTCCTCCCCTGACCTTCATCCTGAAGCTTCGTCCCCTGTTGATTGATATGCAAACAGGGGACAGTGCAGAAAAGCTTCCAACTATGGGCAAAATGAGGGCTAGTCGACAATCAATGACGCTAACCACATTCCAAGAAGAATTCCTGTAATTCAACAGGAGGTTATTTCCTGACCACTGGAGGATCCGGGAGACATCACTCTGGTGTGTGAAGGATCAACCAACCCATCAGATATAGGAATGGCAGTTCCACTCTGGGATATGCTTCACATTGTGTATCATCAGCCAGCAGCCCATCAGTAATGGCTCTCAGGCCAGCTTGTATCCTGCATACCATGGCAGGAAGAAGGCCCAATCTGGCTCCAAACACCAAAGGCACTGCGGGCCATAAGATATTGTGATGAATGCGATCCGCAGACGCAATGCCAGGCACTACCCATAGGTGTAGCCAGATAGAGAGGAAGCCAGCCAGTTGAGCTTTCCTCGACAGAGGCTTGCGATAATACCTCATATAATTGTAGGCTTTACTGCCTACAGGATAACCCCCTATCTCCTCATCGAGAACACTATCTTGAGCGCCCGTATATTCGATGAGATCATCGATCGTGTTGGCACTAAGCATGCTCAGAAGGTTCAAAGGCTTATCCTGGCTATCTACAACCTTGTTAGGCTTAGCATTTCTGCCCTGATGGAAGAAGAGGTAGGATGCCCATTTGTTGGTATGGGATAAACCAGAAGGCTTCTCGTAAAAGGTGGTGCATGCAAGGTAGTGGCTCATCAGCTCTTGATACATTGCCACTGCCCGAGGGTTTGTATCCCTCACCTCCCTATTGGTGGAAATATACTCTTCATAAGGAGTGTCTCCCATTGACAGCCTTGAAATATCTGCCATCTCATGAAGGGCCAGTCCCGACTCCCCTAGCGGAGTGGCAGAAGTCCCAGTGAGTGAGTTATACCGCTCCATCAAAGCTAAGAACAAGTTGGGGTTGAGAGGCAGCCCAATACTGGTAGCGCTCACAGCCGCGAACAAGCTAATACTCTCCAGCTCCGTCTGGAAGTGCTTCAGGGCCCAGGCAGTTAAACTCGCCCATCGAAGGTTCCCAGGGCTAAGCCACCCACTAGTGCGAGGGTTAACCTTGCGGTACACTCCTTCTTGCCTCATAAAGTCATTGCAGAAAGTCGATATCTGACACGGCTGGATCAGTGAAGTGTCTTAACTCGGGACGCTGCCCGGTAGTAACCCTCTGAAGGGCATAACAGGACCCGAGGGACTGCTTACGAATACCCCTTGATTTAACCCCTTCCTGTAAAAGATCTTCCCTGGCTGGCCATGAAGATTAGGAGTCAGGGTCCATGACATCTTCCTAGGATGCGTGGCATAGAAGAATATAGAGATAGGGTAATCTCTGGGCATCTTTGACAAATATATGCTCACGCCCTCAACAGAAAACACCAATCTTCCTTCTTGGGCTTGGTCTGGGACTGTTTATCAATGATGTCCCTAAATAGGAAGGCTGGTTTCCTATACTCAGTCCCATCTATGTATGTCAGGGGCTCCCCACTGATCATACTCAGCAACATGCGTTCTCCCTGGGCCGAGATCAGGGTTCCTCTTTCTTGAGGATACTTTCCTCCAGAGATGTGGAATGTCGCATATGACAAATCCTCCAGATATTTGGAATTCAGCATCCCAGCAGCAGAGCCCATCATTTCAACCAAAGTAGGGATCTGCAAGTCCACTGCAAAATACATGAAAATAAATCAATTTTTACGCTAGACGCAACACTCTTGCAGTATACGCCAAAACATAATAGTCTGAGCTTTTACGCCAGACTACAATAACTTGATTTAACGCTGGAACCAAATTCCAGTACGTAAAATTCAAGGTTGGCAGTATACGTCAAAGTCTAACAGTCTGAGCTTTTTACGCCAGACTGCCAAAATTTGAGTTTTTAAGCCGGAACTTACGCCAGCGCGTAAAACTCAAAATTTGCAGTATATACCAAAATTTGACAGCCTGAGTTTCTATGCCAGACTGCAAAAGATGGAATTTTACGCTGATACATTAGAAATATGGGCGTAATGATAAAACATCTTTGTACATCATCTTCCCCGAAGAGACTCTTAGCATAAAAGATGACCTTGCACATACACGTACAATGTGTACGAAGGAATTTTCCTCTCAAAGTCTTTGCCTGTGATGCCCGGCGCGCAGCTCTACGGTGGAGCACTGCGTTCAGATCGGGGCTCGCTCAGCCTAATGGGGGTTGGTCGCGCTTGAGCAGAGGAGCAAGATGATAAGGAAGCAGCTTTCTTTCCCTTAGCGGTGGAAGCCTGTTTCGGTGCCATGGCGAAGCTCAAAGTTCTCAGAGAAGAGACGAAGACAAAGAGTTCTCAAAGAGAGGAAGGGTTTTGCAAAGATAGATAAAGGGTTTTTCTCTCAAGGCCTTAGGCTATTTATAGAGTTTTGATAACTCTTCGAATCCCTAACCAAAATCCGATATTTAATAGTCGGTTATGATTGGGGACCACGTCAGCCTATCATTTGAAAAAGAAGACGGATAGTCATACTGCGTAACGGATTCAGATTTTACGCTCAGGAGCTTTTATGCTCAAAGGCTACAAATCTATGATTTTATGCTCAACAGCTACAAATCTACGATTTTACGCTCAGAGGCTACAAATCTACGATTTTACGCTCATGAGCTTTTACGCTCAGAGGCTACAAATCTACGATTTTACGCTCAGGAGCTTTTACGCTCAGAGGCTACAAATCTATGATTTTACGCTCAGAGGCTACAAATCTACGGTTTTACGCACAGAAGCTACAAATCTATGATTTTACGCTCAGAGGCTACAAATCTACGGTTTTACGCATGTAGAAGCATAAAAAATACGCTGGAGAGTTATACGCGTAAAACCCCCACAGTGCATGAAGCCCGCATAAAACAGAGCTCCAGCACTATATGGCGTAAAATATGACTTCAGAGCCATAGGCGTACAACAGAGCTTTAACGTTATTCAGCGTAAAATAGAGCTCCAGAACAGCCCGCATAAAGCAGTACTTCCAGACTGCTTTGGCGTAAAAAGGTTGCTACATCGCCACTTTAGCATAAAATATGTCTGCTTTTAATACAGTATGAAGTTGTACGAGGAACTCTTCGTATTCCTCGAATGAACCTGTCAGACAGAATAGTAAAACTGACTCCTGACAAAGAGTACTGCACGACGATCAAGAGGACGGCTGCAATGATGATTCTGCACAGAAGGCCAGACTGTCGTTTAGTGACTTATCCTTGATACATGTCATTTTTATGCTATCAAGGAATATGCTGCCTATTTTGCATAGGCAGAGATGAGCTTTTACGCTCAGTATAAGACGAAATTAGGCGCCACATCAAAATCTGTTCTTCGTACAGAACTCGAGGCATATCTCTACAGTTATTGTGCGAGATGGGGGCAGATCTCTACATTTAATGCACGAGATTTTATTCTATTTTTTAATGACTGGGAGAGCTAAAACTAGGGCTAATACGCTCACATCACCATCCTGGCATGTTACGCCAACCAGGTTATTTTCAGTTATAGGAGCACGTCGTACGCTATCTCCTCGAAATACGCCACGCCAACTCAGGCTATATTTGCCAAGGTACGTGATAAGACTACTTGGCCCAGAATACGCTCAAGACCTCAGTCAGCAAGGATAATTGGCTATCTTTACGCTAGTTACCTATTATGCAGCATCAAGTTTTATGCAGAATTTGGCTTTTACGCCAACAGACAGAATTTGGCTTTTACGCCAACAGACAGCTATTTGGCTTTTTGCGCCAACAGACAGCTATTTTGCTTTTACGCCAACAAGACAACTCTCTGGCTTTTACGCCAACAAGATAACTACTTGGCTTTTACACCAACAAGTCAGTTATTTGGCTTTTATGCCAACCATATCTACGCGAGGGGCAGTTACCCACGTGGCTTGCATGTCGTGATCTTCGAGAAGCAGTTATATGCGTTATCTCATAATGGGACATGCGTCACACGCGGATTCAGAAGCTCATTCAGACGTGGGTAGCAGTTATTATAACTGTCGCATAAAGAGCGCCACTCTCTTCACAGTCTGGTTTCTATGCCGACTTGACAGTTACTATGACTGAGCTCCATAAATACAGACCTCCGGTCACAGGCACAGGGGGAGGTCAAGGATCGATCGGTCAGGAGAGGCTAGGTCAAAAAAGAAAGAGCAGAGATCACTGACAGAGAGCGTCGATTGACAACTTTTGGCAAAGAGAGTTCATTCCCCCCTTGCAATTTTTGAAGTTTTCTCTTCTTCTACAGCACTTCTTCGTCATCGTGTGGTCCAAGGGACAAAGTGAACGACCGCAGATCAGACTCCTATAGCAATATTTCCCCAGAATTATTTATTGTACTTAACATCCTCGTATACGATTAATTGTACTCCTTTTTTTTGTAAACAAAGAAAGGGTTTCGTATAAACCTAGGTTTCATTTCTTTCATTTATCATCAAACATAAGATGGCGACTCTGTTGGGGACTACTTTCTCATTTGACGAGAAACCCATTGCTCAACACGATGCTGTATCCGTCGGATCAACGAAGAAGACTTTGGTCGTCCAATTTGACTAATCTGCTTATGAAGACATGCTTCGCACAGGGGGTAGCTCTCATTCCCTCTCTGTCCAGTACAACAGGAAACTGCATAAAGTTTGGATGCCCCAGACATCCTCTACCCTTCCTGCAGGCTCTCTCTCTCCTACCAACATGGTTGTGACATCATAACCTGTACGCCTTGTGCGTAAAAATCTGTCTCCCGTCTGTGATATTGTAGACGAAGCTTCTGGCAATGCCTCAGTCCCAATCCTGAAATCAAGAATGTGCCTTGCGCATAAAAATCCTCCTCCCATCCGTGACGTGGTAGACAAAGCTTCTGGCAATGCCTCAGTGCCAATCCAGAAGTCTAGAACGTGCCTTGTACGTATAAATTTGTCTCCCGTCTGTGACGTAATAGACAAAGCTTCTGGCAATGCCTCAGTGCCAATCCATAAGTCTAAAATACGCTCTGTTCATAAAAATCCGTCTCCCGTCTGTGACATGGCAGACAAAATTTCTGATAAGGCCTCAGTGCCAATTCGGAAATTTCAAACGCGCCTCGTGCGTAAAAATGCATCTCTCATCTCTGACAAGACAGGTGGACCCTTGGATCACATCAAGGGTAAACGAGTGGCGAATCTCTCAAACTCCAAGCCTGTACGCCCACAAGAGAAGAAGTTGCCCACTATTCAGATTACGCGTGACGCCGGAGGCCATTTGAGGACTTCCCCTGTTTTACACAAACCTGTGCAAGACTCCAGATTACGCCAGGATATGCCCGTCCACGTAAAGAAGACCCGGTTCACGGGAACATACGCTCCTCAGGTAGATGATGGATCGTACGCCACTCATATGGGTGAACTGCTGTATTCTTATGGCAGAGAGAGAGAGTTATGGTTCCCAATCTCCACGTCCCTACTGATGTAAAAAGGCATAATAAGCCTTCTTCTTCTGTTAATCCCTCTGATTTGCGTGATTTCTTGATCCCGAAGCGCAAAGACAAGGGATCTCCTAATATGTCTATTACACCCCCTAGGGAGCATTGTTTTAATAGCCATAAAATTATAGTTAACTACTACTATGCTAAGGCATAATGGTCAATTTTTGACCGATTAAAATACTCTTTTCCCTTACAGGAAGAAGAACCGACATTCGTATCAGTAAACATGGCTTCACACATTCCTAGAGGAAGGTCAAGTTTAAGACGTCATCCATCTATAACTCCAAGCCAAAGGAGATTTGACAGACTCCTTGAGAATATTGAAGCATGTGTCTTTCGGAACACTCGCTCGAGGTCACGACAATCGGCTTCATATTCTTCTGATTCCGACACTGGGGGTCGCTAGTTTCCTGAAAGTGATAATAAAAGTATAGACTCAATCTCTATACAGATATATACTAATCCCTCAGTAGCTTCCAGAGAAATGGAAGTTTATACCATTGGAGATGAACATGAAGAGGCTTCCCCATCAGGAAGTACGGAGCAACGTATTGCTGTGTTAGAAACATCACTTAAAGAGATGCATTCTATGAGGTAGAGTATACTCCAGATGATGGTGACTCAACATGCTGCTGTAATAGCTTAAGCTCCAGTTCCTCCGACTCAACTACGTGTGGGGATGGACATGCCACCATCCAACGCAAGCCAGGAGCCTGCTCCAAATCAAGAGTCAACGACTCCTCAACCTCTCAACCCGGAGAATGTATTACCTCCTATTCGAGTTATAATACAACTGGTCTCTCACCTCTCTGTGGTCCCTTTCCCAACTGAAGATCTGATACAAGCAGTTCAGGAATTAAAGGCCCAATTTGATGCCCTGAAGCATAAGTATCAGCTCAAGAAGTTGGGAATCAACCATCCATACCCAGCTATCTGGGACGAGATCCCTTTCCCACCAAAATACAAACCATAGGCTATGGTTTTGTTTGAGGAAAAGACGTCACCAAGCCAGTACATGAACTACTTCAGCAGGATGACGATATTGTTGCAAGGGAATGACGTCCTTCTCACTCGGGTATTTAAGGGCTGTCTGTTTGGGGTAGCCTACCAATGGTACCGTAGCCATGCGGACAACTGCATTACTTCTTTTGAAGATTTCAAGAACCTGTTCTTCGCTCGATTCTACGAGGGAGGGATGGACATGTCTATGTCTTCACTCATCGAAGTGAAGTAGAAGGAGAAAGAGAAAGTTTGTACTTTTATTGAACATTTTTGTCAGGCTACTTTGCAGATGCCTCCTGGAGTTCCGGATTCAGCTTTGGTGGACATATGCAGGAAGAACCTCCTTCCACTGACCTCAGTATTCACAGGACCATATCAGTTCCATGATTGGCCCTCATTTATCATCTCAGCGATAGCCGCTGAAGATAACAGCCGGAAGGCTCGAGACAATAGAATCATGATCTCTACCTCTGATAGATGGAAGCGGTCATCCTCCAATAGGGACCATACTCATGGTTCCAAAGGAAAGGAAGCGCTGGCAATCAATACGTCCAGGCAACATACTCCAGTGACTACGCAGGCGAATCCTGGGACTTCTAAGCCTAAAAAAGAATATTCTTTTGATGGCGACGACATTCCGAGCATATTCGATTGTCTAGTCAAGAGTGGCAAGCTTACTCTCCCCGAGGTAAAGCACCCAAATGAAGTCGGCAGTATCAATAATCCTAAGTACTGCATTTTCCACAGGTACATACATCACCCTACAAAGGCATGTTATGTACTAAAAAGAAAAATTCAGGAGTTGATCGACGCCAAGGCTATCACTCTGCGTAATAGCGAGAAGACGGTCACTGCCAACATGATCTCACTCCAGTTTGGCAATCTGCCCCCTCAAGAAGTCCCGGATGGTGTGGTGCCTATTCCACGGGCTATGATGAACATTGTTAATCTTCCTCCAACTAGGGGTCAAAATCATGACCTAGTACCCCTAACTACTCAGCGAGGGGAGATCATGTGGGTTCACCCTGATCTGGTATCAGAAATTGAGGAAGCGACTCAAGCTGCTAAGGCTAAGTCTAAAAGGAACTCAAGATGTAAACCATGCCATATGGTTGCAATATACCCGACATCAGAAGAAGAGACTTTGGCAACTGGAACCCGGTCAGGGAAAGTCTACCTCAAAGACTATGGAGGGAACCAGGAGGAAGCAACGGCAGACACTTCAGCTGCCAAACATCTAGAACCTGAACCTGTTATGCCAGAAGCAGGTCCTTCCAAACCGACTTTGGTGGACAAGGGAAAGCAAAGAGAAGTTCGTTTTGATAAACCTTTAAAGAATATCCAAAATAAAGGTTTAGAGAAATCATATAACTTTGACATCTTGCCTCAGTTGGCTAATACTCCGGCCAGATTGTCCAACTATGAGCTACTTAGGCTATCCAAAGACACTCGTAAAGCCTTGAGTGAAGCATTGATGTAAGCAGATGTATGCTTGACTCAGCTCAAGTCCCCCGATAAAGAGCCCATGGCATGTCCTCAATGCCATAGTGTGATGGAAGTGGTCCCTAACATCACCTTCACTCAAGAGGATATATTGCTGAAATATAACAGACATGACAGGCCTCTTTACTACACCGGATATATTGGCTCCATGGAGGTAGACCGCATTCACATAGATCCGGGATCGTCGATCAGCATTATCCCTCACAGTCTGCTAAGGCCATTGAGGATCCCTACCAGTGAACTGGCTTACACTACCACCACAATTGTAGGCTTCAATACCAGGAAAAGCAAGCCGTTGGGGAAGATTCGTCTGAGGATCCAGATTGGTGACCTTAGATCAGTGGATACATGCTACGTCATTGATTCGAAGGTGTCTTATAACATTCTGTTAGGCAGACCATGGATCCACGACCACAATATTGTTCCTTCTACTCTATATCAATGCTTCAAATATGTAGACGCTTAAGGGACAGTGAAAACAGAGTTTGCTGATCTCAACCTATTCAAAGGGGTTGAATCCTACTACTCTGATGCCATGTTATACACCCAAGACTACATGAAGGAGGTATCAGGCAGGACAGAGGAGGAATTCCACCAGGAGCCAGGAGAACCATCTGCTGAGCAACCTTTGTCAATCCACCGTCCAAAAGTCATAGAACCCATGGCTATCCACTTGATCAAAACCAAATTAGGAGGAGGAAGTGATCCCCTAGTGATCACTCTGAACCAGAAACCTCCGTCTTTGGTGATCGACCTTAGACGCACAAGCAGCCGACTGATGTAAATATGACCGGAAATGTGGTTTCTAATGACAATAAAGACTCTCTTTTCCATTATACTGACGCTCAATTTCCTGATCAGGAATCTTTCCCCCATAACCATATAGAACTTATAGCACAAAAATTCTTGGAAGCTATAGACTCCTATCATCCGTATGTGTGGGAAGTAGCATCAACATCCAATGTTATCACGACATATGGGCCGTATGAAGATTCTATCTTTATTGTTCCACCTACTCGCAACAATCAGCATCCGATAGTCTTCGGTCGCATATGGAATAGACTGGTTCTTCAAGAGGATTATCAAGAGTCTGATGCTGGGAAGATGCAAGTCCATAGATATAGTCCACAGGCTTTGAAGATTATGCAAAGCATGGGTTATGACTTGAAGTTGGAACCTGGCCTCAACTATAGAAAAGGCAGACGAATGCCGTTGCATGGTGATCCTTACTGTCAACGAACTCATTTTGGGTTAGGGTATACCACATTTCTTGTAACTTCAAACAATTCTGAGTCAAATAAGGAGACCATTTCCTCTTCTCAAGATGATTTGTCGTCCTCCGATTCAGATGATGAATTCAAACGGGCATTATCAATAAATATGGTGTTAACAGATTCCCTCAAAATAGAGGAAGAAGAATCTAAACCATTTGAGAATGAATCCTGGGCACAGCAGATGGATACACAATGGGAACTCCGGTTCGAACAAAAAGAACCACCCACTGAAGATCGGGTTATCCAAGTCAATGTTGGGGATGAATTTTCACCAAAGCCGATATTTATCAGCAACCATCTTTCCGAAGAAGAAAAGGAAGAAATGATCCTGCTGATAAAAGAATATATCGACGTCTTTGCGTAGAATTATGAGGATATGCCAGGTCTTGATCCTAAGGTGGCTACCCATAAACTCAACATATTGCCCAATTCAAAGCCAGTAAGGCAACACCAACGCCGATTCCACTCGGATATGATGGATGCCATTGAAGCTAAAATAAAGAAACTGATAGCCTGCGGGTTCATCCGGGAAGAACAACATCCTGATTGGGTCGCCAATATTATCCCGATTATGAAAAAAATGGGAAAGTCTGTATCTGTATCGACTTTCGAGATCTAAATGCGGCTTGCCCTAAGGATGAGTTCCCTCTTCCCATCACAGACGTCATGATCGATAATACGTGCGACTTTGAGTGCATGTCTTTCATGGATGGATTTTTAGAATATAATCAAATTAAGATGAATCCTGAAGATGAGAAGCATACTGCCTTCCGTATACCACTGGGGGTATATTGCTATACGGTCATGCCTTTTGGATTGAAGAATGCCGGGGCTACGTATTAGCGAGCTATGAGTAACATATTTTATGAGCACCTACGCAAAATGGTGGAATGTTACGTAGATGACATAGCTGTCAAAAGTTGCCTCCAGGATAATCACATCCAAGACTTGAAGACAGTGTTCGAGTTGATGCGCCAACATCAACTCAAAATGATCCCTACAAAGTCCTTTCTTGGCGTATCCAGTGGCAAATTTCTGGGATTTGTCATCACCGCTAAAGGCATTCAAGTTGACCATGATAAATTAAATGCAATCCTAGAAATGCGACCGTCCCGTAATCTGAGAGAACTCAGGGAATTTCAAGGTCATCTTGCTTATAACAGGAGATTCATATCCAACATCTCTGGAAGATGTCAACCTTTTTCTCATCTGATGAAGAAAGCTGTGTCCTTCGTATGGGACAAAGCCTGTCAGCAAGCGTTTAATGATATCAAACGCTATCTTACTAATCCTCCTATTCTAGTGCCCCCCGTCATAGGAAGACCATTTTTGTTGTATGTTCGAGCAATAGATCATTCTTTAGGGGCTCTCCTCACACAGAAGAACAATGAGGGTCATGAACAGGCTATCTACTATCTAAGTAGGATGATGGTCGGAGCTGAACACCGGTACAATCCAGTGGAAAAAGAATGCTTGGCTCTAATGTTAGCCGTTCAGAAGACGCGACATTACGTAACGGGCCAAACTATTCATGTCATCTCCAGAATTAATCCTCTTCGGGTATTGATGAATAAGCCGAGTGTTCTCAATTCCTGACTCGCGACTTGGACGATGTTATTAACACTGTATGATATGGTGTACATCTCTCAGAAGTCCATGAAAGGTCAAGCCTTGGCCGATTTCTTAGCTGCTCATCAAATTGCGGAAACCTCCAAACTATACGAGGATATTCCCGACGAAGTTACAGAATGCAATTCTGTAATGGAAAGTAATACATGGCAGTTATTCTTCGATGGTGCCTCGAAAGCTGGTCCCAAGGGAAACATGGTTTCAGGAGTAGGAATTATTCTGGTAACTCCTGATAAACTCGTCATCTATCGAGCATATTCTCTTAGCGAACCCTGCTCTAACAATATGGCAGAGTATAATGCTCTACTAATCGGGCTTTAATTCGCTAAAGAATTGGAGGTTGAATACCTAGCAGCTTTTGGTGATTCCCAGCTGATCGTCAATCAGGTCAGAGGTATATATGAAGTCCGCAATCCAGACCTCATTCCTTATCACCAAGCAACGATCGAGATAGCCACGTCTTTTAAAGGATTCTTTTTAGAGCACGTGCCTCGATCTCAAAGTTTGAAAGCTGATGCACTGGCCAGTCTAGCTGCAAATCTAGCTATTCCTATAAGAAGGCAGAATTCGGTGATCCTTCTTAACAAAGATTTATTCTGTGCGAAAAATAATTTTTACATAGAACGCAGCTATGCCATAAACACGGTCCCTCCAAAGAGAGACTGGAGAAGCCCATTTATAGACTTCGTATCATACGAAATCTTACCAGAGGATCCTAAAGAAGCAGTATCTATCAAAAGACGATCACTACGTTTCTATTTTGATGCTTCTTCACAAAGTCTATATCGCCGAACTTACGATGGACTATTGTTAGGATGTCTCTTTGACGATAATGCAAAGCGGGTTATCCGAGAAGCTCATGACGGTGTATGTGGAGCACATCAACCCGGTCCTAAGTTACAGGATCGTATCAGGAGGATGGGCTACTACTGGCCTACTATGATAGCAGATGCCGTGAACTATGCAAGACAATGCAAAGCCTGCCAGGTTTATACGGATTTTATACACCAACCTTCTAAGTATTTATATCCTACTATTGCATCATGTCCCTTTGAAGCATGGGGTATAGATATCATTGGTCCGATTCAGCCGTCATCTTCTAGAGGACATCGGTTCATATTGGCTATCACCGATTATTTCTCCAAATAGGCAGAGGCGGTCCGTCTTGCTGAGGTAAAGACATCCAACGTGATCAACTTTATCAAGCACCATGTAATTTATCACTTTGGGATACCCCGAAGGATAATTCATGATAATGGGCCTCAATTCATTAGCCAAGCGTTTCAGCGATTTTGCAATAAAAATTGAATACAAAATATGGCCTCTACGACATATAATCCTGCTGCTAATGGTTTTGCGGATGCCTTCAACAAAACCATCATCAAACTCTTGAAGAAGTTCGTCTCTTCGAACAAAAGAGATTGGAATAAAAAGCTGGGAGAATGCCTCTGGGTCTACCGTACAACGGTACGAACATCAACGGGTTGTACCCTATTCTTCTTAGTCTACAGGAGTGAAGCAGTTCTCCCCATTGAGCTCCAAATTCCATCACTCAGAATAGCAGTGGCTAATGAGTGGACTCAGGAAAATAATGATCACTTAAGGCTTCAAGAGCTAGAAGGATTAGACGAGAAACGCCTTCAAGCTCAACAGCGCATTGAGCTCTACCAGGCACGTATCTCCAGAGCTTTTAATCAAAAGTGAAGGAAAGAGTATTCAAGGTTGGTGAGCTAGTACTAGCTATGAAGATGCCAATGATCATTACGCACAAAAGTAAGGGTAAATTCTAGCCCAAATAGGTGGGCCCTTATATGATTGAAATGACGTTTTCAAATGGTGCTTACAGATTAGCCAAGCCTAATGGAGATTTGATAATGGCTCCTATCAACAGCAAATTCCTGAAGAAGTACTACGCTTAATCACCATTGCTTAAAAGGAGTATGATGAAGATCTCATTCTGACGATACTACGTACAAAGACTGGTTGGATCATATTCTATCATGTTCTTATGACCTCTGAATAGATATGTTTAACTAATTTGGAACATCAAAACCTATCACGTCCATATTACCTCTGATAGTGTTTTGTATATAAATTTAGTTTGATCATATTCTATCATGTCCATATAACCTCTGAATAGATATATCCAGCTGAAACTTACCAAAAGTATATCACGTCCATATTACCTCTGATATCACTTTTATCCTAGTTTATCATTTATATTCTAAAATGATGGGTTCACAAAGTCAGAAGAAGTATCTTTATTATCTCTGGGAATAACAATATTACAGAAGAAGCAAAAAGGTACATCATTGGGGAGGAGCAGTTAAGTGAGATAGTTCAGACCGAGCATCAACAAAATCGGCGCAGATGGCACTCGCCCGTGTCAAGTTCTGCTGAGCTGTCTCCATTTGGCCCTTCAGCACACCTCGAACTGCCGACATCTTGAGAAGCCTCTCCCTTGCCTGAGCGAGTTCAGCTTCCAATTCTTGAACCCTCACTTTATTTCCCTCACACTCAGCTTGGCACTTAGCTAGCTGGGGAATGACCTCCACCAAGATAGTCGGCTCTTCATCCATCTCTTGCTATCGCGCCTGGATGGATTTGTCTATAGATTCTATTTGCTCAACAAGTTCTGCCGTTAAGGAGTCATACTCAGCCTGAACCAGATCGTCGTCGCTACCTCGGGATAGTTGTAAATATTCGTTAATGGGTTGTTCTAAACCATTAACTATTTGCTCTAGCGTATTAGCTCTTTCAGCGTCACTGAAATTTATAATCTGCGCTATAGTGAGATTGGAGGACATCTTCAGAGCATCAAAGCCTAGATTCTTCTCCAGCACCATGGATATCAATGCTTTCAAAGTGATATAGAATATGCTAGTATATTGTTCAACTAACATAGCAAAGTTCGAATGGACGCAGGAAGTGGCCGAGATATCGGTAAATCCCCCTACTTGAACATCGACAGAGGATGTTTCCACAATCGTCGCTTCTACAGATGGCGTGACAAAAGAAAAGACACCAGTAATGGTTGAAGTTGCTGGCATGCTCAGCGAAGGAGGCACAGTCGAGATGGTAGGCTCATCCTCCTCTGATGTTATTTGAACCGCTATTGGCGAGATGACACCCGAAAAAGTTGCAGATGAAAGGTAGGCAACTTCAAAGAATGCTTCTTCAACGATGGACATCATCGTTTCATTAGCAGGATCCGCAACAAAGTTAGAAGTTGCGTCAACTCCACCCTCCCCAAAGATGTCTTCACCTGAAAAGAAGACAAGAAAAAGTTAATATCAATTTGATGTTAATTTTCCTGAAAAAAGCGTGGAGACAACATTTACCAATGGCCGATGGTAGGTATGTTGCATCTGCAGCCTGTACAGCTAAATAATTTCTTAATAATACTAAGCAAGCTGTCATACCTGGAGAAGGGGGTGCACCAACTAACGCAAGGGAGTAGTCATCCCATTCATCACCCAGATCTACCCGAGGCTCATCGGGTGGAATTTCGCTGGAGATACTTACAGACGAAGGAGGGGCTAGACCCATTATTTGTCTTGATAAAGGTATATTGAACTTTATCACGAACGACCTTGAAGGTGATCTCGAAGTACTACCAGTAGCGGTAGTAGCAGCAGCAATTGTGGGCAAAGAATCTCTAGCACTATCAGCTGGGACTGTGGAGGTTCCCTCTCTAAAAGGTTGAGGGACTCCTGATCAAAGAATCACCCCCAACAGGGGAAAGAATGGACTCACTCCTGGAAGAGGCCCTCTTGGTGGAAATCTTTTTAGGACCTCCAGTAACCTTCTTCTTCTTGCGGGAGGAAGGCTCTTTTTGAGTGGAAGCCTTCCGTTTATGAGGAATGACGAGAGGTTCTACTGGCGGAGATATTACGCCTCTCGGTAAAATTACCAAATAGTCATCTGCACCGGTGGTTTCATCAACTTCGTCAGAGGAGACAGATGATGTCTTCTCTCTTCCGGTGGACATACGAGATGGCATTCTGAAACTTCCATGTATATCAAAATCATGATGAAAGGTATTGATGGACGCATAAAACTGCACGTACGAATGAAGAATGCACAACTCCATGGAGAGAGAAGTCGCAGGCACAGTAAAGGTTGCTGCAGTACAACCCATTATGAAATACCGCCATCCTCTAGCTCCGTCTATGAGTCCACCTTTGAACTTGAAGCTGGTGATAGGATTCCCCACGTGTAACTGGTCATACCCAAATAGCCTGGCGAACCAGCTTGGCAAATAAGGCTCCAAGTAGCAGTGGTCCTCACTTCTGTACAGCAGATGGGAAGGTCTAATGCAGACCAACCAGTAAAAGGCTTCTGGAGAGAGAATAGTCCTCCCCTGACCTGTGTCTTGAAGCTTCATCCCCTGTCGATTGATATACACACATGGGACGGTGCAGAAAAGCTTCCAACTATGGGCAAAATTGAGGGCTAGTCGACAATCAATGACGCTAACCACATTCTAAGAAGAATTCCTGTAATTCAACAGGAAGTTATTGCCCGAACCACTGGAGGATCCGGGAGACATCACTCTAGTGTTGTGAAGGATCAACCAACCCATCAGATATAAGAATGGCATTTCCACTCTGGGATATGCTTTACGCTGTGTATCATCAGCCAGTAGCCCATTAGTAATGGCTCTCAGGCCAGCTTGTATCCTGCATACCATGGAAGGAAGAAGGCCCAATCTGGCTTCAAATACCAAATGTATTATGGGCCATAAGATGTTGCGATGAATGCGATCCACAGACGCAATGCCAGGCACTACCCATCGGCATAGCCAAATAGAAAGGAAGCCAGCCAGTTGATCTTCCCTCGACAGAGGCTTACGACAATGCCTCATATAACTGTAGGCTTTAGTGCCTGCAGGATAACCCCTTATCTCCTCATCAAGAACACTGTCTTGAGCCCCCGCATCTACGATGAGATCATCGATCGTGTTGGCACTAAGCATGCTCAGAAGGTTCAAAGGCTTATCCTGGCTATCTACAACCTTGTCAGGCTTAGCATTACTGGCCTGATGAAAGAAGAGGTAGGATGCCCATTTGTTGGTATGGGCTAAACCAGAAGGCTCCCCGTAGAAGGTGGTGCATGCAAGGTAGTGCTCATCAGCTCTTGATATACTACCACTGTACGAGGGTTTATATCCCTCAGCTCCGTATTGGTGGGAACGTACTCTTCATAAGGAGTGTCTCCCATTGGCAGCCTTGAAATGTCTGTCATCTCATGAAGGACCAGTCCCAAATCCCCTAACGGAGTGGTAAAAGTCCAAGTGAGTGAGTTATACCGCTCCATCAAAACTAAGAACAAGTTAGGGTTAAGAGGCAGCCCAACACTGGTAGTGCTCACAGCCGCGAACAAAACAATACTCTCCAGCTCCGTCTGGAAGTGCTTCAGGGCCCAGGCAGTTAAACTGGCCCATCGAAGGTTCCCAGTGCTAAGCCACCCACTGGTGTGAGGGTTAACCTTGGGGTACACTCCTCCCTGCCCCATAAAGTCATTGTAGAAAGTCGATATCTGACGCGGCTGGATCAGTGAAGTGTCTTCACTCGGGACGCTGCCCGACAGTAACCCTCTGAAGGGCATAACAGGACCCGAGGGACTACTTACGAATACCCCTCGATTTAACCCCTTTCTGTAAAAGATCTTCCCTGGCTGGTCGTGAAGATCAGGAGTCAAGGTCCATTACATCTTCCTAGGATGCGTGGCATGGAAGAACGTAGAGATAGAGTAATCTCTGGGCATCTTTGGCAGATATATGGTCATGCCCTCAACAGAAAACACCCAATCTTCCTTCTTGGGCTTGGTCTGGGACTGCTTATCAATGATGTCCCCGAATAGGAAAGTTGGTTTCCTATACTTAGTCCCATCTATGTATGTCAGGGGCTCCCCACTGATCATACTCAGCAACATGCGTTCTTCCTGGACCAAGATCAGGGTTCCTCTTTCTTGAGGATACTTGCCTCCAGAGATGGGGAATGTCACATGTGACAAATCCTCCAGATAATTGGATTTCAGCATCCTAGCAACAGATCCCATCACTTCAGCCAAAGGAGGGATCTGCAAGTCCACTAAAAAATACAAGAAAATAAATCAGTTTTTACGCTAGACGCAATACTCTTGCAGTATACGCCAAAGCATAACAGTCTGAGCTTTTACGCTAGACTACAATAACTTGATTTTATGCTGGAACCCATTTCCAGTGCGTAAAATTCAAAGTTGGCAGTATACGTCAAAGTCTAACAATCTGAGCTTTTTATGCCAGACTGCCAAAATTTAAGTTTTTATGCCGGAACTTATGCCAGCGCGTAAAACTCAAAATTTACAGTATACACCAAAAGTTGACAGTCTGAGTTTCTACGCCAGACTGCAAAAGATGGAGTTTTACGCTGACACATTAGAAATATGGGCGTAATGATAAAACATCTCTGTACATTATCTTCTCCGAAGAGACTCTTAGCATAAAAGATGACCTTGCGCATACACGTACAACGTGTACGAAGGGTTTTTCTCTCAAGTCCTTAGGCTATTTATAGAGTTCTGATAACTCTTCGAATCCCTAACCAAAATCCGATATTTAATAGTCGGTTATGATTGGGGACCACGTCAGCCTATCATTTGAAAAAGAAGACGGACAGTCATACTGTGTAACGGATTCAGATTTTACGCTCAGGAGCTTTTATGCTCTGAGGCTACAAATATATAATTTTACGCTCAGAAGCCACAAATCTACAGTTTTACGCTCAGAGGCTACAAATCTACAGTTTTACGCTCACGAGATTTTACGCTCAGAGGCTACAAATCTACGATTTTCGCTCAGGAGCTTTTACGCTCAGAGGCTATAAATCTATGATTTTACGCTCAGAGGCTACAAATCTACGGTTTTACGCACAGAAGCTACAAATCTATGATTATACCTCAGAAGCTACAAACAGCCAATTACAAGGGTTTACGTAATAAATGCTCCTTTTTGGCTACAAAACATCCTAAGTGCCTGAAACACACAGATGTCAGCATTGAAGATGACTCTTCTTCTCTGGCCATTGGAGGTCCATTCGAAGGCCTTTACATCTAAGCTCAAGTATGGCCCGTTCAGCGGATATTTCCCGCCCTATTTCGAGAGATTTTTGTGGAAACCATTCTTGAAGATAATGTTCTGAACAGAGAAGTGACAGTTCAGAATTCTATGCGATTCCACGTCCAAAAATAGCATGACAGTCGGATCTTCAAGACAACTTAATGCTAAAGAGCTTTTTACGCATCTACCGCTACGCGCAAAAGTTGGGACGTGACCGGATAATCATTTATTAGAGTTATCGTAAAATTATTTAGACGTGTTGAAGCTGCACATTATCAGACTTCCTCACAGCAAATATGGCAAATCAGCAATACGTAGAAGAAGACAAATCTATTAATCATGATTACATATGATGGAAATCTGGTTTAAAAAGGATTTTTATTTTCATGATTACATATAATGGAAATCTTTTTTCTATAAAGGGTTTCTCATTCTCATTTAAAGATCACACCGAGAATCTGTTATGCCAGGTTCTCATATTGGTGTATATCTTTTTCTGCTTCTACAGCACTTCATCGACTTCTGCGGCCGATGAACAAGAAAATGATCAATGCGGGAGGATATAAAACTGGGCCTGCACTAATCAAGCCCACCCTCCATACGCCATGGCAGCTACGCCCTAGAATTGTGTTAGGGATTCAGACCCAACACAATACTGGAAGACAGGGCCAGGCTGCCTACCTTCGTCCAGCTTCATAATGGGAGAAAATACAGCTAGCAAGCTGTGTGGTCCGATTAGACCCTTCCTCTCTCCTGGACGAATCGCCATATGAAATTGTTGATCATCTCGAGCAAAGGAAGCTATGATATCCTTCCATGATCCATCGTTACAGAGGACATTTGCGCGAAGATGCCTCCTTTTACGGCTACTTAAATGCTGGAAGAACATGATATTCTTCTTCCTCAGGTTAGCCCAATAGATCTCGGCGACCATCTATTTTCGGTGAAGGAAGTATGGAAAAACAGGTTCACTCACTGGACTTTATATAGGCAGAAGAGAACACACCCATTCCCAACAACTTCCTAAATATCTCCGAGAAATTAGCCTCGCAGAACGAGTCAAATTTGACCATTTCATGCTTCATTCAAAGTGTTTCAAATTATGAGGAATTTGAAAACTTTAAAAGCGGTTTTGTAGAAGCATAAAAAATACGCTGGGAAGTTATACGCGTAAAACCCATAAAGTGCATGAAGCTCGCGTAAAACAGAGCTCCAACATTGTGTGGCATAAAATATGACTTCAGAGCCATGGGCGTACAACAGAGCTTCAACGATATTCAGCGTAAAACAGAGCTCCAGAACAGCATACGTAAAGCAGTACTTTCAGACTTCTTTAGCGTAGAAAGGTTGCTACATCGCCACTTTGGTATGAAATATGTCTGCTTTTAATACAGCATGAAGTTGTACGAGGAACTCTTCATATTCCTCGAATGAACCTGTCAGACAGAACAGTAAACTTGACTCCTGACAAAGAGTACTGCACGACGATCTAGAGGACGGCTGCAATGATGATTCTGCACAGAAGCCTAGACTGTCGTTTAGTGACTAATCCTTGATACAAGTCATTTTTACGTAGTCAAGGAATACGCTGCCTATTTTACACAGGCAGAGACGAGCTTTTACACTCAGCATAAGACAAAATTAGATGCCACGTCAAAAGGTTCTTCGTACATAACTCGAGGCATATCTCTGCAGTTAATGCGCGAGATGGGGGCAGATCTTTGCATTTAATGTAAGAGATTTTGTTCTATTTTTTAATGACTAGGAGAGCTAAAACTAGGGCTAATACGCTCACATCACCATCCTGGCATGTTACGCCAACTAGGCTATTTTCAATTATAGGAGCACGCCGTACGCTATCTCCTCGAAATACGCCAACTCAGGCTATTTTCAACTACAGGAGCATGTCGTACGCTATCTCCTATAAATATGCCAACTCAGGCTATATTTGTCAAGGTACGTGATACGGCTACTTGGCCCAGAATACGCTCAAGACCTCAGTCAGCAAGGATAATTGGCTATCTTTACGCTAGTTACCTCTTATGCAGCATCAAGCTTTACGCAGAATTTCGCTTTTACGCCAACAGACAAAATTTGGCTTTTACGCCAATAGACAGCTATTTGGCTTTTTACGCCAACAAACAGCTATTTGGCTTTTACACCAACAAGACAACTCTCTGGCTTTTACGCCAACAAGATAACTACTTGGCTTTTACGCCAACAAGTCAGTTATTTGGCTTTTATGCCAACTATATCTACGCGAGGTACAGTTACCTACGTGGCTTGTATGTCGTGATCTTCGAGAAGCAGTTATACGCGTTACCTCATAATGGGACATGCGTCACACGCGGATTCAGAAGCTCATTCAGACGTGGGTAGCAGTTATTATAATTGCCGCGTAAAGAGTGCCACTCTCTACACAGTCTGGTTTCTACGCCGACTTGACAGTTACTATGACTGAGCTCTATAAATACAGACCTCCGGTCACAGGCACAGGGGGGAGGTCAAGGATCGATCAGTCAGGAGAGGCTAGGTCAAAAAAGAAAGAGCAGAGAGCACTGACAGAGAGCGTCGATTGACAAATTTTGGCAAAGAGAGTTCATTCCCCCTTGCAATCTTTGAAGCTTCCTCTTCTTCTACAGCACTTCTTCATTATCGTATAGTCCAAGGGACAAAGTGATCGACCGCAGATCAGACTCTTATAGCAATATTTCCCCAGAATTATTTATTGTACTTAACATCCTCGTATAGGATTAATTTTACTACTTTTTTTCTTGTTTGTAAACAAAGAAAGGGTTTCATATAAATCTAGTTTTTATTTCTTTCATTTATCATCAAACACAGTAAGTGAGCATCACGGATAAGTTATATAATATGCATAAATTAGAGGATTTATTTAATATACTTTTACCTGGAAGTGCGCAAACCAGAATACCTTCCTCTACTCTGGAGCCTTAGAGTAGTTGATCCAAGGGCCACCGTAGTTTTTCCTCAGAAATTGGCCCAGGCGTCTCTGAACCGACGATGGACGATATCTATACAGAGATAATTATTTTGATCGAAAAAGTCAATATACGATGAATAAAGAAATACACGATATATATTATGCTAAACCATCAAATTGACTTACTTTGTACCGTCGGCCCAAATCTCTGTCCTCGTCTCCTCCGGAGGTGTGTATGGAGGATCTTATTGATGCTGGGACAATGTGGGCACGACCTCCTCGACATGCTCATCTGTCCCCATGGTTCCGTCAACAGGAGAAACGCTGGATGAGGGAGTACTATCACGCCTGGAACTACTCGTCCCAACAGTCGGAGATGTGAGTGATCGATATACTGGAGTACTGGGCGACGATGATCCGGAACCAATAGTAGGCAGTACCGGAGGGGCACTCTGTCTACCTTGGGACCTGTCGAATCCTTCGCGTCGTCCTGTCATACCTGATAACAACATATGATGAATATAAAAAACACAAATATATAGTACATTCTACAGTCAAAATATGATACATATCTCAAAGCATTCTATAGTCAAAATATAATACATATATTCGTTAAAATAGTACATTCTACAGTCAAAATATAGTTACATTCTAGAGGCAGAATATTTTATTTTCAATCATCTTCAAAAAATTCATCTTGTTCGCCTTCCTCGTCCTCCTCTCCCTCTTTCTCCTCCACGTCTTCACTTTCATCTACTTCGTCTTCATCTTCGTCTTCCTCTTCGGATAATTCTATATCTTATACATTATTACTCGTGTAATAAGTAACTTTCGTTGAGTCCACATCTACAATATTTGTTACAAAAGGTAGATCGTCCTCCTGATAAGTTATTTCGTCAATGTCAAAGGTATTTCTAGCTTTAGTCTTGCATACTGCCCACCAATCCGATCTCGCTGTCCCCCATCTAGGATAAGTTATGAAGTACACGAGCTGAGCCTGACTTGATAGGACAAATAGTTCGTAGCCTTGATATCTACGCTTGTAGTTTATATCCACAAGGCCATGCTTGTCAATTTTCCAACCTTGATCTTGAATCGGATCGAACCATTCACACTTGAATAGCACGATATTAGCAGGTTATGTGCCATAATTATATGTCAACTCCACAACCTCTCATAAGATGCCAAAGAAATCATTGCCTGGATCGACGTCTTTATAGTTCGAAGATTTGATACACAAACAACTATTTTTCGTGTAATCAAGATCCAGAAAGTTGTCTCTGATAGGAGCATTTATTGACTTGAACCTGAACCCATTAACACAGAAACTTGGTCATATTTTAACCATATTATAAAAATCATATATGATATAATACATGCTTTTATTTATCAAAGTCTAAAATAAGCAATATTCAAAACAACTAACCATTTAAACTAACACATACACCTATCAACTAACAGTCATCAAGTATTAACTTACCTACAAATTGAGAATAATACCCAACTAACATGTAACACTAACCACCCTTTAACATATAACTTAACATTTACTAACAATTGACAATACATCATGGCCTCTAATTCGAATACCAAACTAAAAGTCATATCTAATTATCATACTCCTACAACTACCTGACACTAACCTTCACCATATAGTAACCATCATCAATCATCTAACTACAGACAATGTGCCACTGAACTAACAGTTATCAACTTCAAGTTCCACAATCAACTTCCTGTCCTGGACTTAACTATATTCAAATCTGAACACAACACCCACTGAACTACACCTAAACAGCAACATGATTCCCCCACATTGATGCTTACTGCACTTCTTTCTACGGTGGACTATCTGACTACCTCTCCCCCCATAGCACTATGAACTGCACTATAAGTGTGCAGTCAATATACTACAGATAGTGTGCCATACTACAGAACTGCAACTGCCCCTAACCACACTCCTAGCTCACTGACTTACCTCAGCATGCTCCAATGCACATTGGGCTGATGTGCCTCAAGTCTCCCCCTGCTCACTGCTAGTAAGTAGTGCTCACTACTGCTGTTACCTCTACTTGCCATGCTTACATGTGTACCTTAATCTATGTGCTTGTGGGCACTCAAACCCGAGCCCCTTATATATTCACCATTGCACATCTAAAACACAACTTGAGTCACGCTCACTGATACACTTGTATCAGTATACACCATCTCCTCACTCATTTGCTGCTAACATAGGACACCACTATGATACCCTCAACTTTGATATACCCTCCCAGCATACTTCAATAACACTCTCACACACACTCTAACTAATATAAAAGTATCAATACCAACCACACAAATAACACTAACAATACAGATACTATATGCACAGCCAATAGTCACTGCTCCTGTTGCTTTCTCGACGTTTAGTGCACATACATTTTAGTGTGCATATGTGTGTCGAGTGTAGTGTCAGGGTGTGATCGTGGGGGATAGGTAGGTGTTAGGAATCAATCCTGATAAAAAACCCTAACCCTAACCCTAACCCTAATCCTAACCCTAGGTCCTGATCAATGTCTGTGTCAGTGTGTGTGTGTGTGTGTTATGTCTGTGTCAGTGTCAGTGTCTGTGAGTGTGTGTGTGTGTGTGTGTGTGTGTGTCGTGTCTATGTCAGTGTCACATGTGTGTCCTGTGAGAGAGAGAGAGAGAGTTAGGGTTTACCTAGAGCTCGAGGAGGAGGAAGGGGATGCCGGAGTAGCCGCTGTGGAGAGCCGGTCGGAGGAGCGGGGGGGGGGGGATTTTTTTGTTTTTGAAACCGGAAATATTTCGACAGATAGGAAAAAATTAAACCGAGCCCTAATTAACCAAATTTTAGCGACGTCAAATAAAAATGTCGTTAAATTAAATTTTAGCGACGTCATAGACGTCGCTAAACACATTGCTAAATATTTTTAATATAAACTTCGCTATATACGTCGTTAAACGTCGCTAAATTAGACATATTAGCGATGTTTAGCGACCTTAATTGAACTTATAGCGACTAATCTTTTAAAAACTTAATAAAAGTCGCTAAACGTCGCTAAATGTCGCTATTTAGCGACTTCTAGCGATATTTTTACATGGAGTCGCTAATTTATATATTATTAGCGACGTTTCCTTTGACGTCGCTTATCCCGCTTTTTCTAGTAGTGGTAGCATGGAAGAATTTAGAGCACATATCCCCATATTTAAGATAATTGAATTTAGCCTTTTTTCTGACTTGGACCTCATCCCAGAACCTTTTCTTGCACATCTGTTCTTGGAGAGCAACCTCCTCTTCGGTGAGGGAAGGGTCAGACAGATCTAGTTGTACCCTATGTTGGATATCTTCTAGCTTATCCTTTAGTTCCTGGAGAGGGATAACATGCCTCCCTTTGTTCCAGACCTTAAGGAGTCCTTTAATAGACTTTAACTTGTGCACAAGACTGTATTGAACTGAACCACTAACTCCATTCTCCCATTTGTGCTTGATCACCTCCTCATGTCCTTCCATATGTATCAATGTGTTGTTAAATCTGAAAGGCCTCCCATTGACAATCAGCAGGGTTGACAATCTAAAAAAAACTGCTTACAATTTTTAATTTTTATGTTTATTTTGAAAACAAATGCTTATGTTGAAAAGTTCTATAAAAACTGCTTTCAATTTTTATGTTTGATTTTTAGTGCTTTTGGTATAGGCTCATTTTGGTTTAAACTGCTTTTAATGTTTCCTTGAGCTACAGTTTTTGACTTTCTATATTACATAAAACTATATTTTTGTATTTGGTTTGGTTTAAATTGTATTTTATGTTCAGTGCTCTTGGTGTAGGCTTAACTTTTGGTATAGGCACATGTTTCATGTTAAGTGCTTTTGGTGTTCTGGAAATAGTGTTGTTGGAGTGGGTGAATTTCCCAACCTATGTAAAAAATACTCCGGAGTTGGATTGAGTATTCCTACATATAATAGAAATACATCAATATATTTGGATTGGGTATTCCTTCATATAATAGGAATATGTCAATGGATTTAGATTTGGATTGGATATTCCTATATATAATAAGAATATGTCAATGGATTTGGATTTGGATTGGGTATTCCTAATATAATAGGAATACTAGTTGTGGATTTGAGGCTATATATATTAGGTGTCATGTAGCCCTAAAACATATCTCATATCTCAAAAAATATTCTAAAAGGCGGCAAGAGTGCTTTAACAACATTAGAATGAGAGAGAAAGAGATTGAAGGCTATTTTGAAGAGGAGATCGATTTTGGGTAATTTTTTTCTCGTCATCTCCGTTCTTCATTTGTCTGTGATCTATTTTCTATTCCAAGGAGTTGTGGTGATTTGTTTAGATCGGTAAAAAGTTTGTAAGGAGTGGGTGTATTTCTTATTCTATTAGTAGAGGCTTTTTAGGGTTGGACTCCGATCATCCCGTAGTTTTTTTATTTGGGATTTCCACATAAAAATCTCTATGTCTGATATTTTTGTTTGGAATTTTTTGGTTTGTGTGCTTTTACTCGGTTCTCTCTCAGGGTATCTTGGTTTGGGGAACAGATTCTGCACTTTTATTTCCAACAAAGTAGTATCTGAGCCAGGTTTTGGAGTTCAAGGAGATCAGGAGTTGACATGCAAACCAGGAAGGAGAGATAGAAGCGAAGTCGTTGTGCATGGTAAACCTGAATGGTACCAACTATCGTTATTGGCGGAGCAAGATGAAGGATTTATTGTTCGTCAAGAAGCTGCATCTTCCAGTATTTGCGTCCAAGAAGCCCAGTGACAAATTCAAATAGGACTGAAAGTAAGCACATATAGGTGTGTGGGTACATACGGCAGTTCATTGACGAGGACGTGTACAACCACGTTGCCAATATTGAGCACGTAAAGACATTGTAGGATAAGCTGGAATCTTTGTATGCGAAGAAGATCGGGGTAAACAAATTATTCCTTATCTGAACGATGATGGGTCTATGGTACAAAGATGGTGCATCTATTACGGATCACTTTAGTGAATTCCAGGACGTGGTGGACCAGCTATCCTCGATGGGAGTCAAGTTCAATGACGAAGTACAGGGACTAGTTATTATGTACATTGCCAGATTCATAGGAAACCGTACTAATGTCTATGATCTCTTATGCTCCAAAAGACGTGGTCAGTCTAGAGTTTTTTAACTAAATGAAGAGATGCGAAGACATTCTCAGGGCACTTCATCCATATCACACTCAGAGGTGCTAGTTTCAGAGAGCCATGGAAGGAGCAAGAACAAGGGTCTGGGTAGTGGCAGAGACAAGAACAGGGGCAAGTCCAAGGGCCGGTACGAGGACTCGGAGTCTTACCATTATGACAAGAAGGGCCACATCAAGCAAAATTGTTTCGCTTGGAAGAGGGAGAAAAATGGCGACAAGGGGAAGCAAAGTGAGAATACCACAGAGGCGGCCTTGGAACATGGAGGCAATATGATCATTGTAGGTGATGAGGTAGTTATGAACCTCACCTGCGATGATAACTCTTGGATGGTGGACTCAGGTGCTTTAGCGCACGTATCTCACAATAGGGCACTATTTGCTACTTACACAATAGGCGACTGTGGAATGTTAAAGATGGGCAACAGAGATGTGTTAAAATCTGTTGTTGTTGGAGATGTGCATTTAAGGACAAAGATGGGTGCAGTTCTTATTCTCAAAGATGTCCATTATGTTCCTGATATCCGTTTCAACCTGGTATCGGTTGAAAGGTTGGATGAAGAGGGTTTCTTCAACCTCTTCGGGAAAGGTTAGTGGAAGCTTTCCAGAGATTCGATGGTGATTGCCAGAGGAAGCAAGAAGTTCAAACTTTATTATATAAAAGGGAGCATATATGGGGACATGAGGTGAACGCATCTACTGATGCGTCTACTGAGTTATGGCACAGGCGGCTCAGTCATATCAGCGAGAAGGGGATGAGCTACTTGGTGAATAGGAAGGTGATTCTAGGGTTAAAGTCTACAAAATTAGAGAGATGTACCAACTGTTTGGCAGGGAAGAAAAATATGGTGTCTTTCCAAAGTCACCCAAGTTCAAGGAAGCTGACATTGCTAGAGTTGATTCTCTCGGATGTCTGCGGTCCAATAAAGGTAAAATTTATTGGTGGTGCTTCTTATTTTATAATATTTATTGATGACTATTTCATGAAGGTTTGGGTCTATTCCATAAAAACTAAGGATCATGTGCTGCCTACTTTCAAAGAGTTTCAGGCCATCGTTGAAAGGGAGATGGGAAAGAAGCTACTATGTGTTCGGTCCGACAACGGTGGTGAGTATATTTGTCCATTTGATGCTTATTGCAGAGAGCAAGGGATACGACACCAGAAGACTCCGTCGAAGATACCTTGCCTCAATGGTGTAGCGAAGCAAATGAACAGGACACTGATGGAGAGGGTACGGTATTTGATATCAGAAGGTACTTGCCGGGAAGCTATTGGGGTAAGATACTTTACAAAGCTGCTTATGTTTTTAATTTATCTCTTAGTGCTCCTTTGCAAGGTGATGTGCCTGACAAAGTATGGTACGAAAAAGAGCCTTCATACAATCACCTGCGAGCATTTGGTTGTAAGGCCTTCGTGTATGTACCGAAGGACGAAAGATCCAAACTTGACCCGAATACGAGACGATACGCCTTTGTCGGGTACGTCGGGATTAGTTTGGCTATAGACTCTATGATCCAATAGGAAGAAAACTCTATAGAATTAGGGACATTATTTTTGTCGAGGATTAGACCATGACCAACACTCAGGATTTTGTGATGCCTTCTGAGGCTAAGGAATTGCCTGAGTTAGAGTCATGCTTCGAGCATTTTTCAGAGAACATCTCAGAGGATCTAGTTATGGGGGAGCCAGTACATGGAGTTGCTCCCAACCTTGATCATCAGCCTACTGATGGTGGTCAGGGTGACCTTCAAGAGGATGAGCATACCGAGGAGGTAATTCCTGAAGGGGAGGAGGTTGTTGATATAAAACCAACACCTATGGTTCCATTGAGGAGCAACAATAGAGAGCATCGACCATCTACAAGATACTCACCGGTTGAGTTTGTTCTACTGACTAACGGGGAAGAGCCCAAAAGTTTTGCAGAGGCAATGGAAGACGAATACATGCAGGAGTGGATGGAGACTATACAGAAGGAGATGGTTTCTTATAGGCCAACTCCACTTATGATCTAGTACGATTATCAAAACGAAAGAAGGCTTTGAAAAATTAATGGATGTTCAGAGTGAATCAGACAAATGATGTTACTCACCCTCGATACAAAGAGAGGATGGTAGTTAAAGGCTACGGTCAGTAGAAGGGCATAGATTATAATGATATATTTTTGCTAGTCGTCAAGCAGTAATTTATTCGGGTAGTGCTAGCATTGGCAGCCAGTTTTGACTTGAAGGTCGAACAGATGGACGTGAAGACGATATTACTCCACGGTGATCTTGAGGAGTAGTTGTACATTGAGCAGCCAGAGTCATTCTGTGAAAAGGGCAAGTCACACTTGGTCTACCGATTAAGGAAGAGCTTGTATGGTCTAAAGCATGCTCCAGGGCAGTGGTACAGGAAGTTTGAGTCGTTTATAGGAGAGCATGGTCATGCACGGATGACGTCGGACCTCTGTATATTTGTGAGGTACTTTGCCGAGGATAATTTCATTATTTTACTTCTCTATGTTGATGATATGGTACTAGTGGGTCGAAATGCCACTAGGATAGCAGAGTTGAAGCGCCAACTAGGCACGACCTTTTCTATGAAGGATTAGGGCACAATAAAGACTATTCTTGGGATAGAGATCAGCCGAGAGAGAGAGAGAGAGAGAGAGAGAGAGATTCCAAGCTGCTATACTTGTCCCAAAATAAGTACATTCATCGGGTACTTCAGCATTTCGGGATGGATGGGTCAAAGAAAATGAGTAACCCTCTTGCAACTCACTTTAAGTTCACTGAGGAGAAGTGTCCATCGACCGAGGACGAGAAGAAAGATACGTAGCGGATTCCATATGCCTCAGCTATGGGGAGTCTCATGTATGCTATTATGTGTACGAAGCCAGACATCACTCACTCAGTTTTACAGTTACCAGGTATACTATCAATCCTGGAAGGGTACATTAGAGTACGATCAAGTAGATTCTACGATACCTTCAGGGCACTGCCGATTGGAGACTTTCTTTTGGTGCTAAAGAGCAGAAGCTGGTTAGGTATACCGATACTGATATGGCTGGAGATGTAGACACAAGACGATCAACTTTGGGCTATGTGATGATGTTTGCTGGCAAAGCAGTATCATGGCAGTCGCGGTTATAGAAGTGTGTTGCCTTGTCGACGACAGAGGAAGAGTACATTACGGCGACGAAGGCTTGGAAGAAGTTGGTGTGGATGAAGAAGCTGTTGCAGGAAATGGGACTAAAGCAAGAGCAGTACCATTTGCTTTGCGATAGCAAGAGTGCAATTCACATTGTGAAGAACAAGACATTTCATAGCCGGTTCAAGCACATTGATATCCAGTATCATTTGATACGGGATGTGGTTGAAAAGAAGCAAGCGACGCTTCAGAAGGTTCACACGGATGACAACGGAGCAGACATGTTAACAAAAATTCTTTCAAGGAGAAAGTTTGAGTACTGCAGGCAGATCGTCGGGATGATGACCCCCTCCATATAGTTGTGAAAGGAAATATTTGTTGGAGTGGGTGGGGCTCCCAACCTAATTGAAAAATATTCCATAGTTGGATTAAGTATTCCTACATATAATAGAAATACCTCAATATATTTGGATTGGCTTTCCTACATATAATAGGAATATGTCAATGGATTTAGATTTAGATTGGATATTCCTATATATAATAGGAATATATCAATGGATTTGGATTTGGATTGGATATTCCTATATATAATAGGAATACTAGTTGTGGATTTGGGGCTATATATTAGGTGTCTCACAACCCTAAAACATATCTCATATCTCAAAAAATATTGCAAAATGAGGCAAGAGTATTTTTACAATATTGGAATGGGAGAGGAAGAGATTGAAGGCTATTTCGAAGAGGAGATCGGTTTCGGGTAATTATTTTCTCATTATCTTCGTTCTTCATTTCGTTGTGATCTATTTTCTATTCTAAAGAGTGTGGTGATCCGTTTGTATCGGAGAGAATTTTGTAACGAGTCGGTATATTTTTTATTCAGTAAAATAATAAAATTATAAAATTATAAGCATTAAAATGATAAAATTTTCCTTTGCAAATACCTCACAAATATACAGAGGTCAGAATGCCACTAGGATAGCGGAGTTGAAGCGCCAACTGGGCGCGACCTTCTCTATAAAGGATTTGGGCACAACAAAGACTATTCTTGGGATGGAGATCAGCCGAGAGAGAGAGAGAGAGAGAGAGTCAAAGCTGCTACACTTGTCCCAAAAGAAGTACATTCACCGGGTACTTTAGTATTTCTGGATGGATGGGTCAAAGAAAGTGAGTAACCCTCTTGCGGCTCACTTTAAGTTCACTGGGGAGTGGAGTCCATCTACTGAGGATGAGAAGGAAGATTTGGAGTTGGTTCTATATGCCTCAGCTGTGGGGAGTCTCATGTATGCTATGGTGTCTACGAGGCAGACATTGCTCACGCAGTTGCACAGTTAGCAGGTATATCTTTAATCCAAGAAGGGTAATTGGAGTGCGGTCAAGTGAATTCTACGATACCTTCAGGGCACTGCCGATTGGAGACTCTCTCTTTGTGGTGACGAGCCGAAGTTGGTTGGGTATACCGATGCTGATATGACTGGAGATGTAGACACGAGACGATCGACTTCAGACTATATGATGATGTTTGCTGGTGGAGCAGTATTGTGGCAGTTATAAATGCAGAAGTTGATGACAGAGGTAGAGTACATTGCAACGATGGAGGCTTGCATGGTGTTGTTGTGGATAAAAAAGCTGCTGCAGGAAATGGGGCTAAAGCAAGAGCAATACTCTTTGCTTTGCGATAGCCAGAGTGCAATTCACCTTGTGAAGAACTAGACATTTCATAGTCGGCCCAAGCACATTGATATCTGATATCATTTGATACGGGGTATGGTTGAAAAGAAGCAAGCGGCACTTCAAAAGGTTCATACGATAACGGAGCAGACATGTTGACAAAAATTATTCCAAAGAGAAAGTTTGAGTACTGCAGGGGGATCGTCTGGATGACGACCCCCTCCATATAGTTGTGAAGGAAAAGATTTGTTGGAGTGGGCGGGGTTCCCAACCTATATGAAAAATACTCAAGAGTTGGATTGAGTATTCCTGCATATAATATAAATACCTGAATATATTTGGATTGGGTATTCCTACATATAATAGGAATATGTCATTGGATTTAGATTTAGATTGGATATTCCTACATATAATAGGAATATGTCAATGGATTTTGATTTAGAGTGGATATTCCTACATATAATAGGAATATGTCAATGGGTATTCCTATATATAATAGGAATACTAGTTGTGGATTTGAGGATATATATTAGGTGTCTCATAGCCCTAAAACATATCTCATATCTAAAAAAAATATTGCAAAAGGAGGCAAGAGTGCTTTTACAACATTGGAATAAGAGAGGAAGAGATTGAAGACTATTTCGAAGAGGATATCAGTTTCGGGTAATTTTTTCTCGTTATCTCCGTTCTTCGTATGGTTGTGATCTATTTTCTATTTCAAAGAGTTGTGGTGATCCGTTTGGATCGGTGAGAAGTTTGTAAGGAGTCGGTATATTTCTTATTCGATTAGTGGAGGCTTTTCAGGGTTGTTCTCCGATCGTCCCGTTATTTTTTTCATTTAGATTTTTCACGTAAAAAATTTCGTGTCTGCGATTTGTGTTTGACGTTTTTTTTTTTTTTTTTTTTTTTTTTGCTTGGTTCTCTCGCAGGACATCTTGATTTGGGGAACGATTTCCGTGTTTTCGTTTCCAACAAGTACCTCCATAGAGGTCTCATCTGTATACTAAAAACTGTGAGTTCGTGAAGAAAGAAAATTAGAAATCTAGAATTGAAACTGTAAGGATATTCAAACTTTTTTTTATCTGGTGGACCATATATCCATTTGTCTTTGCTTGCTCACATGGGCATATTGAGTTTCCCCTTGAATTAGATCAATAGGGGCTTCTACATAAATATGTATTGCCTGATTTAAATCGTATTTAGACTTTTTTAAAATAATGTAAATTTATACCAAAGCTTATTAAAGTCTATTTATTAGTAAATAATTACTTGTGTTATGTCCGTACTTATATTTAACAAAATCTTTCCATAGCGATAAACAATATCCCCACATCTTTTTCCTTCCTTTATTATCATAATATTCAATATGTAAAGACAGCTGAGTTTCTATATATTTGCCAAATCTCTTCTTTAAACCATTCCATATAAGCCATATATTATTACTTTTGACTCTTTTCCATGGACGGTCACCTATATAAATTCATATATCCTCCTTTGATGATGTAGGAGCGCAGCAGCAAGCTAGACGTCGATATGAACCCTCTCTATGATGACATCTTGGTCAACATCCTAGCAAGACTGCCGGCAAGTATTCTGTATCGCCGCATGAGGTACGTTTGCAAGCAATGGTTTCGTTTAATAACCGGCGACCCTTCCTTTGCCTATGCTCATCTCACTCTATCACAATCACAATCTCAATCTGGCCTAGTGCTTGAAAGTAGTCAGGTTCACCGTTGCAGTAGTGAAAATATAGACCACATAATGACTGTGGACAATGATCTGAAAGTTACAGAAGACGTGCTCGGCCTTGGTTCATGTAACGGCCTCCTCCTCCTCCTCGGAATGACGGACAGAAGTCGGTGTACAATCGTGATACTAAACCCGGTTACTGGACGACGCTCAACTCTTCCTCCTGTGCCTTCCAGCATTAGTCACTCCTTTGAATTGGGGGGTGGCATAGCCTTCAACCCTTTGACTAAGGAATATAAAGTGGTTATGTTATTGCACACCTTTCATCCGGAGAATACCTGGTGTTGCTACATCCTTACCCTTGGCAGCGGCAGGATTAGTCAATGGAGAAGGCTCCATGATTTAGTCAATTATAGCCAACAATTACAACAATTACTACCATTACCTGATCTTCATTTTCTTCCTTCTATCTTGGTTACTTCTTCTCATCTTAATTGGCTAGTTATCCAACAATTACCTACCAGTCATATACTCTCTCTTGATGTTACTGCACACGACTTGAAATTTTGGCGGATCGAGTTCAACCAAGAAATGAAGACTGGACTTCATTTTAATCTCATGGACATGAGAGGAGGTTTAGGGGTTGCACTGATAAATAGGGATAATGATCATGTTATATGGGCCCTTGATCAAGACAAGTACTCGGAAAATAAAATCTGGACAAAGCAACTTGTCATCCCAGATAACGAACTAACAGAGCTAATATTTGATTTTGCGCCACTGCCTATAAGAATTCAAAGGCTAACAAGTGGTGAGGAGGTCATCACCTTCAGAATCTTTACTGCCACAGGGACTTCCTACTACACTTACTTCACTCGTGATCCGAAACAAGGCCTGGTGAGTTGCCTGACAGATGACTTGCTCCTACCACCTGGCAACCATGAAAAAGTCAAAAATAGTTTCGCGCATGTACACGTTGATAGTCTGGTCTCATGGTAAGCAGCAGCAAACTGAAGCAAAGACAGATGGAGCTAGGGATAACTATATGCATAATGTTTGCACTTTTACTATTTATTTTGACTTCTTCCTCTCTCTCTCTCTCTCATTCATATTTGTCAAGTTTATTATGTAACAGGATTGGATCAGAATGAAGTATAATGTGACAAATGAAATTTGAGATGATACTCTATGATTTCTCTTACTTTCGTTTTAGTTTCATGTTGGGAGAGATTTGGATGGGGATATTCAAGCCATGTCAACATTGTTGAATATTATGAAGTATCCTTCTCCATGCGGTTTGAATCCCTTAATGATCTAGAATTTGTGATAGATAATGGACCATGGAAGATTAATAAATACTTGCCACTTTTTGAGAGATGCCTCCCCAACAAGCTCTCTAAGAAATACTCATTTTCTAAAGGAGAATTCTGAATTCAATCCCATGGCCTTTATGTCAATCTCCTCACCATTGAATTCATCACCGCAACTGCGGCTTGATTAGGAGAAGGTAGACCTCCTACACTGGCTGAAGCTGCAAACTAGAGCCAGTTTGCAAGGGCCAGGGTGTTGATTGACATTACTACTCCGCTCTCCAGAAGGCGGAAGGTTCCTATGGGTAACAACTCTTTCTGCAATGTCGATCTCAAATATGAGAGGCTTACAAAATTGTCAATTTTGTGGTTGTCTCGGCCATGGGGTCAAGAAATGCAAAACCCATAAGGACTTTGAAGCTATGTTTGGAGAGAAATGGTCGGATGACTCAAAAAATCATGTCTCTAATATCTTGAAGAATCAATTGGATCTTTTGTATGGGCTAACCATGCAGCAAAATTTAAGAAGTTGTTGAAGACCAACGTTGATCGAGGGTTTCCCCACTAAATCATCGAGCTCTCCATTATCCCACTGCCCTATTGTGGTAGGATCATCTACCACTGATGTTGTTCAATCTGAATCAACCGATAATGCTATGGTGATCGACTCTGCTACCATGGCTATGCAGAAAGATCATTACTTTTTCCATGAAATGCCCATCAACCGCTCAGACTTCCAGAACACAATAGCGGTGACGGTTACCGGCGAAGTTCACAAGCAGTCAGTTATTGCCAATGCTACTACCACAACCAAACAGTAGACAGAGAGGCCTATTTTTTTCTCTACTGTTGGGGTATTCAAAGATACCACTTTACGGGGATTGAGATAGCTTGTCCTCTTAACAAGGAAGCTATTTTGATTGAAAGTTTAGCTTATCCGATGAACACGGAGGCTATGATTCCACTTTGTAGAATACAAAGATAACACAAAAAATATTTGATTTTAGGGGCTGAATAGAGTCACCTTGTTTCTTTGCTAGCTTAAATTTTTTTTTTCATCCACATTTTACTTTAACCATTTGCTTACATAGCTATATATATAGGGCTCAAGATACATCAAGAGTAATGAATATGACTCTTAATTTTCCTAAATACATTCATGCATGCAACAATGAACTTGATTATTCCTAGATTCATTCATGCATAGATTCATCTAGACATGCAACAATGAATTTGGTTAACATTTCCAACAATGCCTCCCGTAAACCAAATTGCTTTTGACTCCTAAAGCTTCAATATTTCTTCTGAATACTTGTCCTCCTAGAGGTTTTGTAAACACATCTGCAAGTTGATCTTCAGTTCTGCAATATTCAATGTTAATTTCACCTTCATGAACAAGTTCCCTTAGGAAGTGAAATCGTATGCGAATATGTTTTGTCCTTCCATGTACAACTGGATCCTTTGAGATAGAGATAGCTGATTTGTTGTCACAAAAAATTGTTGTTGGTCCTTTTTGCTTGAACTTCATGCTTTCTTAAACACCTTTTAGCCAAATACTTTGACATGCTGTAGAAGATGCAGCAATATACTCTGCTTCTGTAGTAGAAAGTGCCACAATTGGTTGCTTCTTTGAACTCCATGAAATTGCTCCGCTGCCAAGGTTGAAGACATAACCAGAAGTGCTTCGAGAATCATCAATACTTTCTCCCAAATCACTGTCAGTAAAACCGACAAGTTTGACAGGAACATTAGCTTGATAGTAAATGCCATAGTCAGTAGTTCCCTTGACATATCGTAATATTCTTTTGGCCGTTTCCCAATGATTTGAATAAGGCTTCTCCATGAACCGGCTCACCAGACTTACTGCATACACAATGTCTGGTCTTGTGGCAGTCAAATACATCAAATTTTCTACTAAGCTTCGGAACATAGTAGAATTAACAAGCTTGCCTTCACCATCTTTACTTAATTTTATTCCAAGTAAGCATGGAGATGAGACAGGATTTGCATTCTCCATATTAAACTTCTCCAAAATTTCTTTTGCATAGCTTTCTTGTGAAATGAAGATACCTTTCTTGGATTAATGAGCCTCAATACCAAGGAAATGATGTAGTTCTCCTAAGTAAGTCATTTTAAATTCTTTCATCATGGAAAGCTTGAATTCCCTCAGCATTTTCATATTGTTTCCTGTGAAGATAAGATCATCAACATAAAGACTTATTATAATAAAGCTTCCATCTGGTCTCTCTTTGGTGTAAAGAGTATGCTCATATGGATATTTTTGAAATCCATGCTTCTCAAAGTATAAGTTGATACGACTGTACCAAGCTCTTGGAGATTGTTTAAAGCCATATAAAGCTTTCTTTAATTTGTAGACTGTCTTTTTCTCCTTTCTTCACAAAGCCAAGAGGTTGCTCAAGATAAATCTCTTCTTCAAGGATGCCATTTAAGAATGTCGACTTCACATCCATTTGGAATATTTTCCAACTATTTTGAGCTGCAAGAGATACCATTAGTCTAACAGTTTTAATTCTGAAAACAGGTACAAAAACTTATGTATAGTCTTCTCCTTCTTTCTTCTTGTATCCTTTTGCTACGAGCCTTGCTTTGTACTTGTTGGTTGAACCATCAGGATTCTTCTTGATTTTGTACACCCATTTTACACCAATGGAAATCTTGTTTGGTGGAAGATCTGTGAGCTAACGTATCATTCTTCTCAATAGACTTTAACTCCTCCTTCATTGCTTGCCTCCGAGTTTCTTCCTTATTTGCATCTTCAAATAAAATTGGATCTTCTCCTGCAAAGAAAGCAAAATAGACAATATCATTTGATTCAACTTGCTCATTTGAGTCATACAATTCTTGTATACTTCTTATTTTTCTAGAAGGTCTTTGATGCACATCTTCTCTTGGTAAAGTTGGAGATGTAGTTTCATTTTGAAAGCCAACTTCTTCATCTTTTTGTATGAGAGTATGAGTTGTACTTGTATCACCTTCATAGGTTGAAGCTTCATCAAATCAAACATCTCGACTGATTATTATCTTCTTTGTTGCTGGATTGTATAACTTGTAGGCTTTGCTTCTTTCACTATAGCCAACAAACATACACTTTTCTGCCTTGTCATCAAGCTTGGACCTTATAGCATCAGGAATGTGTGCATAGGCAGTACTTCCAAAGATTCTTAAGTGTTGAACATTTGGCTTCAATCCGTACCATGCTTCATGAGGTGTGATGTTCTGTAGACACTTTGTTGGTGATCTGTTTATCAAGTCACAAGAAACAAGTTCGGCCTATAGAGCTTTGTCCAATTTTTTTCTACTGAGCATGCACCTCACCATATCCATAATGGTGCGGTTCTTTCTTTCACAAACACCATTTTGCTGTGGTGTATATCTGGAAGTTAGTTGATGCTTTATTCTATGATCTCTATAAAATCTTTCAAATTTATTTGGAAGATATTCACCACCACGATCAGTTCTTAATGTTTGAATATGAAGCCCGAAAAAATTTTCAACTTCAGCTTTGAAATTTTTAAAGGCTTGGAAAGTATCAGATTTTTCTTTGAGCAAATAAATCCATACTTTTCTCGAGTAATCATCAATGAAGGAGATAAAATATCGATTACCTCCATGAGATGTAACTTGCATTGGTCCACATAAGTCTGAATGAACAAGTTGAAGTGGCTTCTTGGCTCGCCATGTGGACTGCAATGGGAATGAAGATCTATGAAGCTTTCCGATTTGACAATCTTCACAGACATCATCAGAGAAATAGATTTGGGGCAGCCCTTTGACCATCTTCTTTGTCACTAATTGCTTCAACCTTCCATAATTCAAATGACCAAACCTGTCATGCCATAGTTTGGAGCTTCCACTATCAACACTACTGAAACATGACAAGTTAGTGGATTGTAGTGTTAGGGAAAACAGATTATTTTCTGCGATAGCAATTTTTGCAACAAGTTGACCGTTCTTTGACAAGAAACAAGCATTGGTTCAAAAATAAATGTCAAACCTTTTCTTAAGAGATGACCGGCACTTTGGAGATTGCTTTTTAGCCCTGGGATGTAGTATACATCTTCCATCTTCTCGATACCTCCAGATTTTGTTTTGAAAGTTATTTCACCAACTCCTTCTATTTTGTATGCTCTGTCATCACCAATCTTCACTTGGCCATGGTTAAATTTTGTTAAGTTTGTAATTAAATTTTTATTTCCTGTCATATGCTTGCTAGCACCACTATCACGATACCACAAATTATCCAAGTTATCACCATGACAAGCAAGCAACAAAGTATCTTGATGGTTACTTTTTGTTTCATGTACGTATCCCGCTTCTTTTTTCTTGTCATCCTTTTACTTATACCAGCATTCATTGATTGTGTGACCTGGTTTGTGGCAATGGTAGCATTCAATATAGCCACGACCTCTTCCTCTTTGATGACCATGACCTCTTCCTCTTTGTGATCCTCTTTGTGGGTATCTGGAGTTGGAATTTTCTTCTTCTTTATTTTGGTTATTGCTTGAATAACCCTTTCCTTTGCCATAAAAATTTGAACTTCGCCCTCGAAAATTCTTGCCTCTTCCCCATCCACGGTTCTAAAAATAACCACGGCCTCCCGTAAATATGACATTGGATTTAAGAGCTTGATCAGGCTGGGAAGAGACACTTTGCGGACATCTTTTGTTAATCCAAAATTCATGAGCTTCTAATCTTTCTTGTAAACTTTCCAAAGACAGAGATGCAAGATCTTTAGTTTCTTCAATGGCAACTACAACATGATCATATTTGCTTGGTAGACTTCGAAGAACTGTTTCAACAACTTTTTGAGTTTCTAAAATTTCTCCATTTAAACTCATTTGATTCATAATAGAGTTCACTTTAGTAAAATATTCTTCAATCTTTTCATTATCTTTCATTTCTAGCTTCTCAAATTCAGCCCTTAGAGCTTGCAAGCGTATTTTTTTTACTTGTTTTTGGCCAGAATATGCTATCTCTAGAGTTGTCCATGCCTCCTGGGAGCTTTTTGCCTTGGATATTCTCTCATAGACTGGAATTTCAATTGCTTGATAGATTTGGAAGAGCGCCTTCTTGTCTTTTTTGTCTCTTTTCCTTCAACACTTTTTTGTGTGCTTCGGATAGTTGACCTTCATTTGTTGGTTGCTCTACTCCTTCTTCAACGACACTCCATAGATCTTGAGATTCAAGACATAGCTTCATGAGATTGCTCCAATAATCATATTTTTCTCCATTGAAGCGAGGCACAAGAGAGACAAGGTTGCTGTTTGAGGTGGACATTATTTTTTTTTTAAGGCTCTGATACCAATTGTTGGGGTATTCACAGATACCACTTTACGGGGATTGAGATAGCTTGTCCTCTTAACAAGGAGGCTAGTTTGATTGGAAGTTTAGCTTATCCGATGAACACGGAGGCTATGATTCCACTTTGTAGAATACAAAGATAGAACAAAAAATATTTGATTTTAGGTGTTGAATAAAATCACCTTGTTTCTTTGCTAGCTTGAATTTTTTTTTTCATCCACATTTTACTTTAACCATTTGCTTACATAGCTATATATATAGGGCTCAAGATACATCAAGAGCAATGAACATGACTCTTAGTTTTCCTAGATACGTTCATGCATGCAACAATAAACTTTATTATTCCTAGATTCATTCATGCATAGATTCATCTAGACATGCAACAATAAATTTGGTTTATATTTCTAACATCTACCACCTTCTGACTCAGTAACTGTCACAACCAAGTCTCCAGATACAGTATAAATATTAAGCACCTCTGTTGTTACTCCAAAAGATCATTCCTTTCGAATCACCCAATGCTAGCACATTTCCACGTGTCAAAATCCTATCATCTAACACTCTAAAATCCAGGTATACCCATATTATTGAATCGGAGAACATATCTACTATGCTAACCAAAATCAATCTGAAACAATCATCCACCTCTAACTATACCCAAACCCACACATTATCTGAAACTCTAAGTACCTCCAATAAGCCAAACATCCCCAACTTACCTAATCCTTTTAACCCATCTATTCCTGAACCACATCCTCCACAGTACCAAAATTTGGTGATACCTGTATAGTATCTGAACATCCCATCACCACCCGATACTATCCCATCACCACCCGAAACCTTTACTTCTTTCATCAAAGCCATAACTCAGTTGCCCCCTTGCCAGGTATCATCTTCTTCCAAGAATTCCAATACCAAAACATGGAATAAACTATTAAGGAAATCCATATTGCCATCTCCATCTTCCCTAACCCCCAGTCAATATCTAAAATGATCAGCTCAACTCCTCAATGAAGACAAAGCCTCTAATGACTTTCAGAGTCCTGTAAAGAAGAATCTCAAAATCTCTGATGAAGAAAAGGTGGCGGTTAGCCTACAAAAGTCGCAATCAAAATGATTCTATCTTGGAATCATCTGGGTTTGAGGAATTTGTTGGGGTCCAGTCTGGATTTGGTGAATTTTGGAGCCCAAATATGGTCAAAGATTTAATTTTATATAATTTAAAATTTTACATTAAATGTAAGTTTTGATTAGAATTCAAATTTATATCAAATATTTAATTTGACCATATTTGGATGTCCATAATTGGTGTTGGATTATTTTAGGTGGAATATGATTCTTATTTTAAGGTTTTTCTATTTAGAAAATCTTATTATGACCTAAAATAGGATTTCTTATCCTATAAATTTAGGAGAAGGGTGGAGGCACAAGTAATAGAGAGATATTCTAGACGGATATGGAAAATAAAATTGCAGCCTTAACAGAAGTTTGGGTTTGTATAGGAGATTGCAATTTCATTCTCTGCGCGAAGGAGAAAAGTGGAGGTAATAAGTTTTAACTTCCATCACCACAAACATTTTATCAATTGGTTTAATAGATCTACAGCTATGGATCTTGGATATTCTGGACCTCCGTTTACCTAGACCAATAGAAGATCAGCAAACTACAATATAGCAGAGAGACTAGACAAAGCTATAGTTGATACTTCGTGGCACAGTCTTAATCCTAGAGCTGCATCCAATATCTGCCATGCTTTAGCAGTGTTCACAACTCGATTTTACTGTCCATGAATATTAGTAAAAAGAAATTAAATTATCCTCACAGATTTGAGGTTGTCTGGATCCTGACTTCAGGACAGTTGTTAATGATATTTGGATATCTTCTAGTAGTAATGATAACTTAAGGAAAACTGTAAACCTCCTCACCCAAAAATAGGTATTTTGTGTGTATTTTGTATTTCTTGTATTTATTTTAGATTTTTTTATTAAATAAAACTCAATAATATTATTAGGACCACTTGGCATTAGTATGACATTGGTGTAACGACCATAGACTATGTGTTAAATATTTAGATATTATATATATAATTTAATTATGGTTATTTTCTAATTTCAAGTTTTCTACAATTAGCATCCCATAATTCTCCGTGCCAAGTTAGGCATTTATCTGTTATAGACATGCACATTATTTACTATTAACATATTTTGTGGACAACCATAAAATTAATTACTTAGTTAATTAGATAATATAATTATTTGATTTATTATAATGAGATAAATATCTAATTATTAATTATCAAATATTTTGATGTGGTATTTTATTTAAAGCTTCATAAAATAAATTTTTAGAATTTATTTGGTGTGCAAATATAATTTTTGAATTTTTTTAAACCTCATTTATATATGTGAATATATATAAAAATAAATATAAGGGTAATAATAATAATAATAATAATAATAATAATAATAATAATGATAATAATAATACTATTATTATTCTTATTATTATTAGTAGTAATAATAATAATTTTAATCAAAAGAAAACAAAAGAAAAAGAAAAAAAGAAAAAAAAAAGAAAAATACATAAATCCTAAACCCTTAAACTAAACAACACCTAAACTATTCCTAATCCAATTCCTATAAACTACCACAACAACTTCCTCCCCATCAGCCGCGCAGGAGAAACCCCACCTTATATATATATATATATATATATATATATATATATATATCCCATTAACAATCCAAACCCTAACCCTAACCCGTGCCTTCATACCGGCGACCCCTCCGGCCGACCGTCCCCTCCGACAGACCGCCCCCGTACCGACCGCCGCCGCCGCAGCCGCCCGGACCGCCGGCCGCAGTCCCTGCGTGTGCACAAACGCGTGCAACATCACAATTTCTCCCCCATCTTCAAGGTGATGTATCTCCCTCATCTGTGATCCTTTTTGCGTGTGGTTTATTCGTGTACGTCCACAACCTAACCCTCTAGGATTTTTATTAAAGCGGTATGAGTTTTCGTGTTCAGGATTGGTCAAAAAATCGACAAAAAATGACCGAAAAACTGACTAAAAATAGTTCAGAATTTTAATCCAAAATCCTATGTTCACACCCAATTTTCGTCAACCTATTCAATATTTTCACAAATAAATTAAAGGGTTTTTCTTCTCTATATAACCGAGAATTATTTTGTTCTTTTAGTTTTTGTTAATTCGTTGTATGTGTGAAAATTTTCAACCTCCAAATAGACCAAAAACTTGAGTTTTGAAATATTAAAAATTATGATACGGAGTGCGCCCTGCCAAACAGGACAGCCTCATCATGTCCCAATTGCACCGAAAGGCACGTATGGTATATTCTGACGTTTGAGCTTTCGTAAAAACTGATTTGGACGTGTATGCGCGTCGGAATCAACCCGTATCCGTAAAAAGTCCCCATATCGTGATTTTTGCAAAATACCGCACCATTTTATGTACGCTCGTCAGTATGTGACAAAACTTGCTCCATTGGATTCGTGGTATCATGCTGGTCCTGTGACCTAAGTTTTACACGATTCTGAGATAGTTGACGAAGTAGTCTATTTGCGGGCCCTACAGTTGACTTTTAGGGCGAATTTGTGTTTGGCTCACATGAATCCAAAATTGGACATACCGTTGAGTTCGTATTTACGTTTAGAATTAGTTTGACCTATAATTTGTCCCATTTAGAGACTTTTACCTCTGGCACACTTTTTGGTGCAAAGTGGCCCACATATGTACCTATTTTAACCCAAAATTAACGTTTTACCCCCTGTGTCCAAATTGGACGAAAGGGTAGTATTTTCTACCTATCTCGCTTATTCTGGGAACGTTGGTGATGTTTATTTCAGCATCCGGAGATGTTCATTCTGATGCCATAGTTTCTGATCCATTGTGCCTGACGTCTGGACGCTTTCACGGGTGAGGGGTGAGGGGGTGATGGGTTAGCGGGTGCGGGTCGGGTGCGGGTGGACCCGACCCGACCCGCTAGGCGGGTCGTGGGCTGGGCCGGGGTAGTGGGCCGCGGGCTGGGCCAGAGAAACGGGCCGAGAATTAAAATAATAATAATAATAATAATAATAATTAAATAATTAATTAATAAATAAATAAATAGTTGTTAGGTGTTTTAAATTAGGTCCGGGGCCCAATAAATTCCAAAAAATTACCCTAAGTCCAGTTTTTCATTTTACACCCAAAAATATTATTTTTATAATATTTTAATGTTATTTATTATCAATTAAAAATTATGTAATAATTCAAAACCCTAAATGTAATTACAAAAAATTCCCAGAAAATTCCAGAAAATTACAAAAAATCCAATTTTAATATTTTTTGAAAAATCAGGACTTACAATCTACCAAACTTATAAAAATTTCGTCCTCAAAATTTAAAATATGGTAGGGTTCTCTCTATCCAATCTCACTTGATTACAGTCTAACGGGTTTCTCTCAGGTGAACGTTGCGGTCGCTACCCAACTTAGAATTTTACCCATATATCCTCTAAGGCTATACAACTAGTAAAGCTAGGTCCCAACTTAATTAATCATGGTATTGAATCTTTAAGTCTTTAACACAAATACATCACCTATGGTATTCCCTTAATCATAGAGGGTCATCAACAATTCGACCGGTCTGAGGGGTATATCTAGTACTATCTATATATCAAACTTATATCAAGCACAAGATTTTGTCTCTCCGAAATAAGGTAAGACGAGGATAAATAATAAAGAGTTCAAGGGCGAGGTGGTAGAACAGAGGTATAGGGATCAAGGCGTTTAAGGAATTCTAAGGGGAATTGTCAAGCGGTTATGGATTAAAATTCTATTCTGGTAATTCGTATGCTCGTATTAGTACGGTTATGTAACTGATACGATATGCTCGGACATATTTAGTGGGCAAGTATACTAGTCAACTATATATCTCAATCCACGTAAAGTAGTCGTGCGAAGTGCGAATCAAAATGCACTAAGGTTGATAAGACCGTAGCACACTGATTCTGAATAGACACTTGTATTAGTGGGATTGATCAGTCCTCAATAATACATGTATCATGAACAAGCCGATAAAGAGTAAGCTTGCAAAACTAGGCTATAAAATAGCAGCATAAGTCAAGTACAGTAAAATTATGTACGCTAGATGATGATGAAGGGAGGTACAATTTATTTAAGTTCACAAAACAATACACAATAAGCATAATAGCAAAAGACTCTAAAATCTCTATAGTTATCAAATTTAAAAGCATACCCGATTATTTAGCAAGTTCAAAATTTCTAGGTTGGGGCTGAGGTCACGAACCAATTGGCACGAGCTAAACAATACTAGAAAAGGTATCTACGAATCACTTACGCGCATTAACTGTTCCCAGAGTCTGCGCGTTCTCCACGGTCATCACGTAAGCTTGTCCGCGTCCTGGAACAGCGGGACAGTCCCTCACTTGATGTGCTGTTGAGCCATAATATAGACAGACACCTAGTCTTTTCCTACAAACTTGCCAGGTGTGACCTTGTTTTTGACAAAAGCCACAAGTAGAAACTCATTGGTTCTGTCCTTGAGCTTGGTGTTGGGGTGATGTGGCTCGAGGGAGGGGACGCTGAGTTTGCTGCGGGGCCCTCTGCTGTGGTTGTTGTTGGAACGGGCGTTTGTGGGGTCCCGTACTTCCAATATCTCTTTCCCGTTTTAGTCTGTGTCCTATGACTCTCTCAACGCCTTGCGCCACGCTCAAGATTTCCTCGTATGTGCGAGCTCGGCTAGTGGTGACAGCAAGGCGAATATCAGGAGACAACCCCTTCTTGAATCTGCGGGCTCTATCTTCAGGGGTACGAATCATAGATTCTGCAAAGTGGCTCAGCCTACTAAATTCAGCAGTGTACTCATCAACAGAAAGGTTACCTTGTTCCAGCCTTTCGAATTGACTTTCGAGAGCTTCCCGAGCCACTTCGGGATAAAATTTCTTCTTGAACAGCCTCTTGAAATCCTATCAAGTGAGATCAGGAGCAGATAGTTGGGGTTTGTCTCTAAACCAGGTCCGAGCTATGTCAAACAGTTGCAGGCTTGCAGACTCCACTTTGAGATCATCAGGGACCCGAGCAGTCTTCAGGAGTCGCTCCACATTCTCTATCCATTGATCGGCATAGAGAATGCCTTCAGTTCCAAAGAATTCCAGGGGTTTAAGGTTCTTGAAGTCTTTGGCACTTCCTGGCCTCTTTTGTGGCAACTCCTGGGACTTAAGAGCTTCTGATAGGCTAGTCTGTAGCAGGGCAGTCTGTTCTTTCTGGGATTCTATAAGTCCCTGGAATACTCCGAGTAGCTGTGCCCCATCCAGAGTAACTGTCGGAGTAGTCGGAGGCGAAGGGAGCGCAAGAGTTTCAGGCACAGTCTGCTCAGCGGGTTCGGATGTGCCTCCTACAATATTCCTTGTCTGAACCATTCTGGAAGATGAAGGGATAGGAAGATTAGAATAGATTACTTGGAAATCAAGGGCGATAGGAAAATTGACTAGGAATGATATCAAGATTTGAAATAAAAGATCCTATTCTGTGAATGAGCTTTTTCCTAAAATCCTCAATCTTGTTGCAGGCCTGTTCGGTCCCTAAGTTGAAACCGAACAATTTAGTCGCTTGACCTGCATGGGCCACCACAAAAATGTGTCACGACCCGCACCCGGATATTCGGGCACGAGTATGTGGGTACGTCCAGCCTACGCCGCAGTGTCGGCGGTAGTACGCTGTCTAGGGCATAATCACAGGTAATATAAAATCTAGCTCATTCACAATAATTAAATAGGCAAGGAAAATAATAGGAAAAAGAATGCTAAGATTTCTAAACTTAATGTGACAACAGATCCCGAGTTTATTACAGAATCCAAAAATTAAATCGGGGATAAACCCGATTACTAGGATGAAAGGAAATAAATAACTACTGCTAACTACTCCGTAGGAGTAGTCTCCTGTGTGGGAACCGGCTCCGCAACTGTATCACCTGCTGCCTCATAGGGGCCATAATAGGTAGGGGCAAGGTTCTCATCATCGCCTAAATCAACGGATCTAGTCAGGAAAGGAGCAAAGTACACAATGCACAACAAGATTTAAACTAAATATTTGTGACAGGTAGAAAATAACTGACTAAGCATCGTGTTGAGAATATGCATAAGTAAGTAGTAAAATTAACTGAGATTTAATGCTATAAATCAGAACTATAAGTAAGACATGATTAATTGCTATAAACCAGGAATATGAGTAAAACAGGAATAAAATGTGACAGGAAATGTAACTGTAACAAGACAACAAGAACTACAACACGACGATAAACTATGTGCGTGAACTTGTGTATTTAGAATACATAGTTGGCATGTAGGGGTTTATAAGGCTAATAAGGCACGCCATAGGCGGCTAGCAGTCAGGAATAACAAGTATAAGGCTGAGAGTACAGTCGCGTACCCACAGCTAGCAGTCACAACAAGGGGGAAAGGGTAAACTACATGCCTCCTAGTATTCTCCCACCCGACATGAAAAGCAAGACATGAAATCCCAAAATCTAACACTAAATGAAATCATCAATGGCACTAGTAAAGCAAGGAATTAATTATCACAATATAAAGATTAAACTTGAAGTGCAGGTACTTGCCTGATGTTTGGATCCAATTACAGTTTTGTGTCTAGGGGAAATTTCCAGAAATGTATCCAGATGCTAAAATAAACATTACCTTCATGCTCAGAAGATATCAAATAGCTAGAAACGCCTGTCCTTGGGTCCAATTTGGAGACAAGGGCAAAAATGGCAGTTTCGGGATAAAACGGGGTCCGCATGTGGACCCGCTTTGCACCAAAAAATGCGTCATGGTCAAAGGTCTTTAAATTCACCAAACTTAGTGTCAACAGGTCAGGAACGATAATACGAACCCAACGGAACTTCCAGAATTGGATTCCGATGAGCCGATCACGAAATCGCCCGTCGAGTGGGGCCTATGGGGCCCACGACACGCGATTTCGTCAACGTTCTCAGAATCGAATCAAACTTGGGTCACAGGACCAGCGTATCGCTACGAGTCCGATGTCGCAAGTTTCATTTCGATCCGACGTGTACATAGAAAGTTAGGGCTTGATTCAGAAAAGACGGATATGGGGCGGTGTTCGCGGATACGCGTTGATCCCGGTGTGCACGCACACCCGAATTGACTTCCGCAAAATCTCACACGTCCGTATTAACGCTGCGCACGTATCTGTAAAGACCGCGCGTGACCAAGTCATCCCGTTTGGCAGGGTGTACCCAGTTCCGGGGTGAATCGGGTCAATATTTTTCCTATTTTTGGATCGCGGTGTGCGATCACCACAGGACGCGATGCCCTGAGCGGTTTATCCGGGCACCGAGAGGGTCATACAGGCTTCACAACACAATTTACGGAATTAAAAACGAGGCAGCGAGGAAAAAGTTACACGCACCTGAACTAGGTCCAAAAACCCGAAGAATCCCGTGTCCGACACATGTCCGACACGTGTCGACTCGAATTTGGGAAATAGGGTTAGGGTTCCGGCGAGAACGGCGGCTTGGGCGGCAGAGGAGGCCGGCCGGGCTTGGGCGGGGCAGCGCGGCGCTCGCTGGTGGAGGCGGCGGCGGCGAGGGGGTTCTGCGGTGGTCGATGGGGAGAAGGGGAGGGGCTTTTTATAGGAGGGAGGAGGCCGGCCAAGGCGGAGGGGCGAGGGGGTCGTGGAGGGCGTGGCGCGGCGCTCGCAGCAGCGTGCGGAGCAGCTGCAGGCGAATGCGGCGGAGGGGAAGCGGTCAGCGGCGGAGGCGGGGAGAACGGGTCAGGGGTGAGGGGGTGAGGGGTTTATGGGTTAGCGGGTGTGGGTCGGGTGCGGGTGGACCCGACCCGACCCGCTAGGCGGGTCGTGGGCTGGGCCGGGGTAGTGGGCCGCGGGCTGGGCTAGAGAAACGGGCCGGGAATTAAAATAAAAATAATAAAAATAATAATAATAATAATAATAATAATTAATTAATTAATTAAGAAATAAATAAATAGTTTTTAGGTGTTTTAAATTAGGTCCGGGGCCCAATAAATTCCAGAAAATTACCCTAAGTCCAGTTTTTCATTTTACACCCAAAAATATTATTTTTATAATATTTTAATATTATTTATTATCAATTAAAAATCATGTAATAATTCAAAACCCTAAATATAATTACAAAAAATTCCCAGAAAATTCCAGAAAATTGCGAAAATTCAAATTTTAATATTTTTTGAAAAATCAGGGTTTATATTAGGATACTTCACTATGGTTTGGACATTAATAATATAGGACGGCCCCAAAATCTGTATCGCCCTTTATAGGAAGTAGCCTACACGTGAGAAACTACTCGTAGGATCTTTTCGTGGCACAAGAATTCGAACCCTTGGCATTAGTATGACATTGGTGTAACGACCATAGACTATGTGTTAAATATTTAGATATTATATATATAATTTAATTATGGTTTTTTTCTAATTCCAAGTTTTCTACAATTAGCATCCCATAATTCTCCATGCCAAGTTAGACATTTTCTGTTATAGACATGCACATTATTTACTATTAACATATTTTGTGGATAACCATTAAATTAATTACTTAGTTAAATAGATAATATAATTATTTAATTTATTATAATTAGATAAACATATAATTATTAATTATAAAATATTTTGAGTGTAGTATTTTATTTAAAGCTACATAAAATAAATTTATAGAATTTATTTGGTGTGCAAATATGATTTTTGGATTTTTTTAAACCTCATTTATATATGTGAATATATATATAAATAAGTATAAGGGTAATAGTAATAATAATAATAATTATTATAATTATAATTATAATTATAATTATAATTATAATTATATTATTATTATTATTATTATTATTATTATTATTATTATTATTATTATTATAATGTTAATAAAAAGAAAACAAAATAAAAAGGAAAATAAAGAAATAAAAGAAAAAGAAAAATACATAAATCCTAAACCCTAAAACTAAACAGCACCTAAACTATTCCTAATCCAATTCCTATAAACTACCACAGCAACTTCCGCCCCTTCAGCCCCGCAGAAGAAATCCCACAACCCATATATATATATATATATATATATATATATATATATATATATATATATATATATATACCATTAACAATCCTAACCCTAACCCTAACCCGTGCCTTCACACCGGCGACCCCTTCGGCCGACCGTCCCCTCCGACAGACTGCCCCCGCACTGACCGCCGCCGCCGCAGCCGCCCGGACCGTCGGCCGCAGTCCCTGCGTGTGCACAAACGCGTGCAACATCACAATTTCTCCCCCATCTTCAAGGTGATGTATCTCCCTCATCTGTGATCCTTTTTGCGTGTGGTTTATTCGTGTACGTCCACAACCTAACCCTCTAGGATTTTATTAAAGCGGTATGAGTTTTCGTGTTCGGGATTGGTCGAAAAATCGACCAAAAAATGACCGAAAAACTGACCAAAAATAGTTCAAAATTTTAATCCAAAATCCTATGTTCACACCCAATTTTCGTCAACCTATTCAATATTTTCACAAATAAATAAAGGGTTTTTCTTCTCTATATAACCGAGAATTATTTTGTTCTTTTAGTTTTTGTTAATTCGTTGTATGTGTGAAAATTTTCAACCTCCAAATAGACCAAAAACTTGAGTTTTAAAATATTAAAAATTATGATACGGAGTGCACCCCGCCAAACAAGACGGCCTCATCATGTCCCAATTGCACCGAAAGGCACGTATGGTATATTCTGACGTATGAGCTTTCGTGAAAACTGATTTGGATGTGTATGCGCGTCGGAATCAACCCGTATCCGTAAAAAGTCCCCATATCGTAATTTTTGCAAAATATCGCACCATTTTATGTACGCTCGTCAGTATGTGCTCCAATGGATTCGTGGTATCACGCTGGTCCTGTGACCTAAGTTTTACACGATTCTGAGATAGTTGACGAAGTAGTCTATTTGCGGGCCCTACGGTTGACTTTTAGGGCAAATTTATGTTTGGCTCACATGAATCCAAAATTGGACATATCGTTGAGTTCGTATTTACGTTTAGAATTAGTTTGACCTATAATTTGTCCCATTTAGAGACATTTACCTCTGGCACACTTTTTGGTGCAAAGTGGCCCACATATATACCTATTTTAATCCAAATTTACCGTTTTACCCCTTGTGTCCAAATTGGACGAAAGGGTAGTATTTTCTACCTATCCCGCCTATTCTGGGAACGTTGGTGATGTTTATTTCAGCATCCGGAGATGTTCATTCTGATACCATAGTTTCTGATCCATTGTGCCTGACGTCTGGACGCTTTCACTTTGCAGCTTTCTTGCCAGGTAAGATTCCTTGCCAAATTATTTATAGTACTTTGCATGTTTATTTTATTTTTATATATTCATTGCATGTGTATTTTTTTCAGTCATAATTATGTACTATATATATGTTGACACACACTTAACACATAGTATCATGGGAGGGAAGGACAATCAGTAGGCGTATGGGCTATAACTACTCTAGTAAACTGTAGTAACTAGCACACACTACGGTAGTTGTTTCGCATTGGTCGCTACCCTCGCAGGAGCACGGATCAGGATTTGCTACTTCTCTCTCTTTCGAGGAGGTCTTCTCTTCGAGTCTCATTGTTTATTAGATGTTCTTAAGTGATTTTTCTTATATTCTAGTTTGGCAGTGGATTTGTTTCCACTCGACTATCATTCTTTGATACTTTATATTGAGATTCAGTTATATAGTAGATCGGTTATTTATTTCTATTTGATTCTGTGGATGAAGGCACTTGTTGGATTGTTGAAATAGTTGGATTGTTTTTAAACCTTAAGTAGCATCCTTTAGTATAACAGGAAATTAGTTGGATTGTTGAAATAGTTCAAACTTCAAATAGTTTTATAAAGTTAGTCAAGACCTTAACTGTTGCCCTAAAACTTAGACTAAGCTTAGGAAAGAGTTGAAGGCACTTGTTACGAACTGATGACTATGATAAATCGCTGGCAAAGTAGCGACAGCTACAGCTAGACCATTATAGTAGAGTAGTCAAAGTATTTGCAGACATACTGGTCAGGTGGCATGACAGTATTAGACTACGATACTTGACAGTTATAAAAAGAAATTATGGTTATGAGATTCCAGACATGTATCACAAAATTCTCCACCCAATGAATAAACTCGCCTTACAACTTTGACAATAGCCTCAAAAGACTTTGACTACTAGTGTAATTCTTGTAAGTTGGGTAGTGTAGACGAGTTAGAGGATAAAAGAATAGTATATAGACAATAAGGGAGAAAAGTGTTAGAATGGCTGACCATAATCTTTTAGGAAGCACTGCAAGCTAGCAATGAAGTGTTTATAGCTATTGTGATTTTTTACGAATATGGATTAGTGTTAATTTTGAGGACAAAATTATTATAAGTTGGGTAGATTATAAACCCACTCACCCAAAAATAGGTATTTTATTTGTATTTTGTATTTCCTGAATTTATTTTAGATTTTTTTTATTAAATAAAACTCAATAATATTATTAGGACACTTCACTATGGTTTGGACATTAATAATATAGGACGGCCCCAAAATCTGTATCGCCCTTTATAGGAAGTAGCCTACACGTGAGACACTACTCGTAGGATCTTTTCGTGGCACAAGAATTCGAACCCTTGGCATTAGTATGACATTGGTGTAACGACCCTAGACTATATGTTAAATATTTAGATATTATATATATAATTTAATTATGGTTTTTTCTAATTCCAAGTTTTCTACAATTAGCATCCCATAATTCTCCATGCCAAGTTAGGCATTTTCTGTTATAGACATGCACATTATTTACTATTAACATATTTTGTGGATAACCATTAAATTAATTAATTAGTTAAATAGATAATATAATTATTTAATTTATTATAATTAGATAAACATATAATTATTAATTATAAAATATTTTGAGTGTAGTATTTTATTTAAAGCTACATAAAATAAATTTATAGAATTTATTTGGTGTGCAAATATGATTTTTGGATTTTTTTAAACCTCATTTACATATGTGAATATATATATAAATAAGTATAAGGGTAATAGTAATAATAATAATTATTATTATAATTATAATTATAATTATTATAATAATAATAATATTATTATTATTATTATTATTATTATTATTATTATTATTATTATTATAATGTTAATAAAAAGAAAACAAAATAAAAAGGAAAATAAAGAAAAAAAAGAAAAAGAAAAATACATAAATCCTAAACCCTAAAACTAAACAGCACCTAAACTATTCCTAATCCAATTCCTATAAACTATCACAGCAACTTCCGCCCCTTCAGCCGCGCAGGAGAAATCCCACCACCCATATATATATATATATATATATATATATATATATATATATATATATATATATATATATACACACACCATTAACAATCCAAACCCTAACCTGTGCCTCCACATCGGCGACCCCTCCGGCCGACCGGTCCCGCGCCTACCGCCGCCGCATCCGCATCTGCCCGGACCGCCGGCCGCCGTCCCCCGCGTGTGCACACACGCGTGCACAACACAATTTTCTCCCATCTTCAAGGTGATGTATCTCCCTCGTCTGTGATCCTTTTTGCGTACGATTTATTCGTGTACGTCCACAACCTAACCATCTAGGATTTTCATTAAAGCGGCACTAGTTTTCGAGTTCCGGATTGGTCAAAAAATTGACCAAAAAATGACCGAAAAACTAAAAAAAAATAGTTCAGAATTTTAATCCCAAATCCCATGTTCACACCAAATTTGTCGTCAACCTATTCCATATTTTCAAAAATAAATTAAAGGGTTTTTCTTCTCCATATAACCGAGATTTTTTTGTTCTTTTAGTTTTTGTTAATTCGTTCTATGTGTGAAATTTTTTAACCTCTAAATTGACCAAAAACTTGACTTTTAAAATATTAAAAATTGTGATACGGAGCGCACCCCGCCAAACGGGACGGTCTCATCGTGTACCAATTGCACCGAAAGGCGCATATGGTATATTCTGACCTGTGGACTTTCGCGGAAACTGAATTGGACGTGTGTGCGTGTCGAAATCAACACGTATCCGTAAAAAGTCCCCATATCGTGACTTTTGTAAAATATTGCACCATTTTATGTACGCTCGTCAGAATACGACAAAACTTGCGCCATTAGATTCGTGGTATCACGCTGGTCCTGTGACCCAAGTTTTACGCAATTCTGAGACATTTGACCAAGCCACCTATTTGCGGGCCCCACGGTTGACTTTTAGGGCGAATTTGTGTTTGGCTCACCGAAATTCAAAATTGGATATACCGTTGAGTTCGTATTGACGTTTAGAATTATTTTGACCTATAATTTATCATATTTAGAGACATTTACCTCTAACACGGTTTTCGGTGCAAAGTAGCCCACAAGTGGACCCGCTTTGATCCAAAATTACCGTTTAACCCCTGTGTCCAAATTAGACGAAAGGGTAGTATTTTCTAGCTCTCTAGCTTAATCTGGGAATATTGGTGATATTTATTTCAGCATCCGGAGACGTTCATTCTGATGCCATAGTTTCTGATACATTGTGCCTGACGTCTGGACGCTTACACTTTGCTGCTTTCTTGCCAGACAAGATACCTTGCTAAATTATATATACTGCTTTGCATGCTTATTATATTTTTATATACTCATTGCATGTGTGTTTTCTTTTAGTCATAATTATATACTATATATATGTTGACACACACTTGACACATAGTATCATTGGAGGGGAGGACAATCAGTAGGCGTATGGGCTATAACCACTCTAGTAAACCATAGTAACTAGCACGTACTACGGTAGTTGTGTCGCGCTGGTCACTACCCTCGCGGTATGTTGATTTCTGGTGTCGCGCTGGTCGCTACCTTCGCGGTATATCGATTTCTGATGTCTCTGACGTGTGTGTGAGTTGTGAGATTAGATAGAGTAGCCTACCCATGCCCATACGTCAAAAAGTTATTCTCATTATACATTTCATATAGATTGTCAGGTACATCATACTTATATATTTTCTTTCTATTATGCATGTTTACTGTATTCAATTGACATGCTTCTATGTATCTTGTTATGTCCCTGTCGGGACCTGGTCCCTTTCCAGGTGTAGACGATCTTGACTATTCGAAGGAGCACGGATCAGGATTTGCTACTTCTCTCTCTTTAGAGGTCTTCTCTTTGAGTCTCATTGTTCATTAGATGTTCTTATGTGGTTTCTCTTATATTCTAGTTTGGCAGTGGATTTATTTCCACCCGACTATCATTCTTTGATACTTCATATTAAGATTCAGTTATATAGTAGATTGGTTATTTATTTCTATTTGATTTTGTGGATGAGATTTAGGTATGCCCTGTGACTTATGATAATTATATACCACTTATGAATTATTGTTCATAATATAACATACGTATGTGTTATGGTTTCCATAGATTGGAGTCTCCATATACATATGGCTGGCATGCTTACGTATTCCTAATCCTACGTATGTTGGGACTGGGGCGTAAAAAAGAATTTAAAGATCTCATGCAAGCTTTATGTAGTCGGGGGAAAAGAAGGCTACACAACCTTACTGCTGACATTAAGGCTCAGGAAAACATTCTCCTGCACCTACAACAACTTCAGATGTCTGAAGAAATATTACTTTGAGAGAAGAGAACCCAAACCATTTTAAACAAATTACTGCTACAATAAGAACTCTACTAGAAGCAAAGGTCTTGTATCTCGTGACTCAGAGAAGGAGACAAAAATACTATATTCTATCATATCATGGTAGTGAATAGGAAGAAAAAGAATACCATTCAAAGTATCCTGAAGGAGAATAGAGAATAGGTTTTTGATCAAGAGGACATTTCGAACACCTTGGTGTCACACTTCAAAGACTTATTCACAACTATTGATACAACCCCAGTTTCTGCACACATCCTGTTATGCCCCAGTCCTAAAATACCGAGGGACTAGACACATGGCAATGGCCAGTAGCACACACCAATAGATAAACCTAATTTAATGGACCCATTAGAGTGTACTTAAGCTGTAAAACAACAAAAATGGTCTATGTTACTAATCTCATCCACAGAAGATAAATAAAATCAATATCAGAATAATCAAGATGAAATAATAAATCAACAAGTCTCAATAAAATATATCGGGGAATAACCTGTTAATGAGTTTGATACATCAGTTCAATAGCCAAGAAATAAAAGAGTCTAACAACAAAGACCGAGTATAGTTAAAGCAGATACTCAGGAGAATCCTCGGACATTACCTCGTCCTCTGGTATTGGTTCAACTCCAGCTTTTGCTCATGTCACGTATACCTTGGGGTAGATCTCCTCTGCTAAACCTGGGGACATAATCCGGATTCTAGGTCCTCAGGAGACATAACAAGGTATAAGAATAACTCAAGCCAAATAAATGTAGTATGAAAATATATCAACAGGATAAGCTATGTAACCAGCTAAATGATATGCAAGTGAGAGCATTAATCATACTCAGGCTGAAACTACTAAAGGCTATGGGAAACCCATAGCAGCATTTATTATCTCGAAGGGCCAGTACATGTGTCAAAGCTCTGTGTCAGAGTCTAAGGCACTCCCAGTAATTTATTATATATATAATCAGCCTTCTGTATTGTAAGACTCTCCACACCTAATGTAATCTCACGTCTAATATCGATAACACGCAAGATCATGACCTCTAACTAATGCAGCGAGTCATAATGATAGCTATGCATATGTATAAAGTCTATGTCATGAAACCTATAACCTATACAGAATCACCATAAATAACTCAGAAAGATTCTGTCTTATGAATGTGTCAAGTGTCCTATGGTATGACGTACTTGATAAAGCAAGCACGAAATATATAGGGTCATGATATCAATCTCTAGTGATATTACACGACTTCGCGTACGGCGTCGACACCCGAATCTTATTTGGACACTAAGCAATGTCACATGATTCTAGGTCGAACAGATACATCATATAAATAAATCAAGAAAATAATATAAATCAAGTACTACAAGATTGGCAAGGTACACTTGCCTGGGGTTTGAATTCCAATAGTCGCTCTGGTATCAGAGGGATCTTTAGTTACTCCTCCGGATGCCAAAATAACATTGCCATCATGCTTAGAAGATATAAAATAGCTAGGGTTGCCTATCCATAAGTCCAATTTGGACATAGGGGCAAACTTGACAGTTTCTGGTCAAAGTGGGGTCCATATTTGGCCCAATTCGCACCAAAAAATATGCCAAAGTCAGTCCTCCAAATTCGTCAAACTTATTATCTACAAGTCCAGAACAACGATACGAATCCAACGGAATATCTAGAACTAGATTCCGATGAGCCGATCATAAAATCGCCCGTCAAGTAGAGCCGTGGGGCCCACGATACTGAATTTTGTCAACATTCTCAAAATTGAATCATACTTGGGTCACAGGACCAGCGTATCGCTACGAGTCCGATGGTGCAATTTTTTTTTCAAAATGACGAGCACACAAAAAGTAACAATGAGTTTTAGAATAGGGCCGATACGTGACGTTGTCGACGAATACGCGTTGATTCCTGTGTGCACGCACATCCAATTCAACTTTCGTAAAATCCTACACGCCCGTATTGACGGTGCGCACCTTTCGGTAAAATTCGCATACGACCAAGTTGCCTCGTTTAGACGGGCGCACCCAGTTTCGAAAAAATTTAGGGTTTTAAAGACCAAGTTTTTTGGTCAATTTCACCCTCGAATAAATTACAAACTACAACACAATAAATTAAACTAAAATAGGGTTTTAAAACTTGGTTATATGATCTAAATTACTATTTAGGTAAATTTTAGAATTAATAAATAGGTTATATGCAAAACGGTCATGAATTTACGAGTTCGGGACCAATTTTATATTTTCAGAAATAAGGATTATTTTTCTATTTTTTTGTCGCAATTTTCGACCGACACCGGACGCGATACCCCGAACTGATTGCACAGGTTTCGAGGGGTCATACAGGAAACGTGTTATAATATACGGTTCAGAAAATAATGCGACGAGGAGAGAGAAGATCTCACCGGAACATGACCTTGGAATAGACTGAAATTCGCGTATACGCGGTGGCACGGCGCACGTCGACGACGGGGCACGGTGGTACTGCTGCGGCTTCTGTGCTCTCTGGTTAGCGGCGGGGTCGACGTCACTGTGCTCACCGGCGGCTTGATCTCGCGGAGGCGTCACCGTCGTCGGTCACGGCGGAGCGGCTGCTCCGAGCGCTGGGGTCGGCAGATTGCTGCTTGGGGCACTGGGTCGACGCATTACGACGTAGGTCGTGGGTCCACGGCGGAGGAAGGTGGTGCTGGGGAGTCGTGGTATTGGGGTGGCCGGAGGTCGGGGTGACCGTAGTGGTTGTCAGCGGGTGATGGCGGTGGCTGTAGAGTTCGGGGGGTCTTATATAGGCGAGGTGTAAAACCCCTAATTTTAAAAACCGTATAAATTATTTAATTAATCATTTAATTTCTTTATTGTATTTTGTAGTATATTAGAAAATATAAATTTATTGGATTTAACTACTAGATAAATATTTAGCAAGATATTCTTGGAGCAAACTATTATTTTTTCCTATTTTATTTTATGTAGTGGACCTTGTGGACGGTTGATAGATTATTTTTTTGTACAAACATAGTTTTCTGGTAATTATATATATATATATATATATATATATATATATATATATATATATATATATATATATATATATATATATATATATATATATATAAGTAATAAAAAGAAATAAATAAAGAAAAGAAAAGAAAGGAATAAAAGAAAAAGGAAAGAAAAAAATAAATAAACAAAACAATAACCCGCTAACCCCAAAGCCTAAAGTATAATTCCCTTCCTAAAGCCCTTAAACCTAAGTCTAAACTCTAACCCCAGCCCACCTAAGCCCCGACCCTGAGCAGTATCACCCGTGAGGCAGCAACGGCTTTTCCCCCGCTCATTCTCTGTATATATATATGATGCCGAGCCTTAAATCCTAACCCTAAACCCTTACTCGCCGACTACCCAGACCTTCGTCGACCTCCATGACACCGCCGCCGCCGCCGGAGCCCAGCACCGCCGCTCGCTCGTACGAGATTCTGCGCACGCCGTACAAAAAACTACGACGATGAACCCCTGTTCACGCCCTGATTTTTGCTCCATCGCTCGACCAAATTCGACCCCGTATTCACCGGTATGTTCATGACCTTTCCCTCTCCCAACTCTGTGTATTAGTTTCCTCTGAACAGCGCGTAACCCTAGGTAAAAATTGAGACCAAGTTGGAGAAAAACTATAACTTTTAATTTCAGAAAACTGCTGCAACCACCCCTGTTTAAGGACTCATATCTCTCACCCCAGAGATCCAAACTTATATTTTCTTTTTGCTATATGGAGAACACCTAACCGAGATTATTTCCTAATAATTATATTATTTTATTTGGTATTATATGCAGAATTAAATTGGGTTAAAAATTATAAAAAACTATTTTTGAAACCTTCTAAATTTATGATACGGAATGTGCCCCGCAAAACGGGACCGCCTCGTCGCATACCAGTTGCACCGAAAGATGCGTATGATATGTCTAGACGTGTGGCCTTTCGTGAAAACTGATTTAGATACATGTGCGCGTCGGAAATAACCCGTATCCGCAAAAAGTTTTCGTATCGCGACTTTTGTAAAATTCTCCCCCATTTAGTGTACGCTAGTCATAATGCGACAAAATTTATGCCATTGGATTCGTGGTATCATTCTGGTCCTGTGACCCAAGTTTTATGCGATTCTGAGACAGTTGACCAAGCCGCCTATTTGCGGGCCCCACGGTTGACTTTTTTGGACAAATTTGTGTTCGGCTAACCGGAATCCAAAATTGGACGTACTGTTGAGTTTGTTTTGACGTTTAAAATTGGTTTGACCTATAATTTGTCCCTTTTAGAGACCTTTACACCTGGCACACTTTTGGGTGCAAAGTGGGCCACAAATGGATCCCGCTATGACCCAAAATTACTGTTTTGCTCCTGTGTCCAAATTGGATGAAAGGGTAGTGTTTTCTAACTATCTCGCTTATTCTGGGAATGTTGGTGATATTTATTTCAGCATCCGGAGATGTTCATTCTGAGGCTGTAGTTTCTGATCCTGTGTGCTTGACTCCTGGATGTTACACTTTGCAGCTCTCTTGTCAGGCAAGATACCTTGCCAAATTGTTTATAATACTTTGCATGCTTATTATATTTTTTTTATATATTCATTGTATTTGTGTTTTCTTTCAGTCATAATTATATACTATATATATGTTGACACACACTTAACACATAGTATCATGGGAGGGGAGGACAATCATTAGGCGTATGGGCTATAACCACTCTGGTAAACCGTAGTATCTAGCACTAACTACGGTAGTGTATCGTGCTGGTCGCTACCCCCGAGGTATATCGATTTCTGGTGTCGCGCTGGTCGCTACCCCCTAGGTATGTCAATTTTTGATGTCCCTGTCGTGTGTGTGAGTTGTGAGATTTAGATCAAGTAGCCTACCCATGCCCATACGTCAAAAAGTTGTCCTCATTATGCATTCATATAGATTGTCACTTATATATTTTCTATCTATTATGCATGTTTACTGTATTCAAATTGGCATGCTTCTATGTATTTTGTTACGTCTCTCTGAGGACCTGGTCCCTTGCCAGGTAGAGACGACCAAGAGTACCCGCAGGAGTACGGGCCAGGACCTGACGCATTATTCTCTGTCGATGAGGCCTTACCTTATGTGCATCATTGATTCTCTCTAGCGATGGATCTTCTTAGCTGATATACTTCTATCATCATCTTATTTTATATCGGAGATTTACCCATCTCTCTCATTTTAGTTTTGGATATAGTCTTTGGTAGTGGATTTGTCTCCACCCGACTATTATTTTGGATTACTCTGACTCATTATTCTAGTTTAGTTATTTCTTTACTGATACTTTATGTAGATGAGATTAGTATTTCTGTGACTTGTGACTATATATATATATATACCACATGTTTGTTAATATTTATATTACAGCGTACGTATATATTATGGTATCTATATATTGGAGTTGTCATATATATACGGCTGGCATGCTTACGTATTCCTAGTCCTATATATTTTGGAACTGGGGCGTGACATATTTTTGTGGTGGGCCATGCAGGTCGAGAGCATATTGTCTCGGTTATGTTACTGTACTGAGCAAGCCTGCATATATGATTAGAGTATAGGATCTCATCCATTTATTTAATTACTGTCCTTGATTTTATTTTACATTCTTATTTGATTGCTTGCATTGCATCTTTCTTGATCCTTTCTCAACGTCAATCTTCTCTTTTCTTTCGTACTTGATAAGGGTTAGGAAGGTGCCTTGTACCAGGTATATACACTCTAGTATTCAATAACACTACTAGTTAAATTTTTGTAAGTTTGGTAGTATGCCTCATAAGCTAGTATCACATAGTCCTTCTGACCAAGTAATGAAGTATAAATGAATGACACCAACTATATACTTGCTTAAAAAGATAGTGTTTACCCAGACTGTAACACTTAGAGGCCCATGCTTTAACACCCCGTTCCGCTCAAGCGGACTGCCGTCTCAAACGATAATAGTGCAGCTGTCCCGACCCGCTTTGCCTCAAATAAGAAGCAAAGGATATCCAGACTTGTCCCTATAGGAATTCAGCTTAGGCTTTTAGAGGCTCGCTTGACGTATCGCTCTACCGAGATGAATCATCGCTAAGGTGGGTGGCTACGATAAACTTGTCTTTGCTTAGCCAGCACACATAAAATCTGGAATTTTATGCTAGTCGCTAGGTGATTAACCCCCTGCATGCTAATAAATCCAACGCATCTAGCTAAGAGAATAATTCCAACATGTATTGCTATGCTAGAACATGGAAAATGAAATACTGCTTATGTATGTTCAGACCCTCGCATGCTAAGTCCCTTACGGTTTCATCTATCGGCTTACCTTCGGGCCCGAGCAAACGTGTTGCTTATGCTCCTTAGAAACGCATGCTTGTCTGCTTAAATATTGCCTTGTTTTCATCCAAACTCCAGGAGACTACTAAGTAGTCATTCCGTGCATGATTGAACCTGCAAGTATTCGAGACCGTTAAGTTATCAGGCAGCCCCGAACCAGGAGAGTGCATCAAGGCAAGACTCATTCAGGTATTCGAATCTCTGCAAGTCTCCCTCAAGTGGGCTTACATCAGCCCAGGAGGCTTTGCACATCCAATGGCTAAGTGAATCCTTGTTCAAGTATCTCGTGTACTCGTGTACTCGTGTTCTCGTGCACTCGTGTTCTCGTATTCTAGTGCACGCATGTTCTCATGTTCTCGTGTATCCCGTGATAATTGAAAGACCCTCATTTGCATGACGCGAACTATTTCCACGGACGGTCACCGGGGCACTGGGGCCGATCCGGTCCGGATGGAGCTCGTGTGTAGTCATCGTGTTCGGGAGAGGATAGCTTGCAACGCATCGTGTTCGTGTGCCTCGTGTACTCTCGTAGCATGCTATCCTTGTCCTTGACTAAGTCCATAAATGGCTATGCCAGCGACTCGTGTTCATATAGATAAGTCATCCTCGCTTAGCGGCTATCCGCGTGCGAGTCATTGCATCGCATTAAGAAATAACTAAACACCTGAACGATCATGTTATAACGACCCTCGTGTTTGCATATGCTATGCCCCTGAATGCTTATACTTGTCCGTGTTTAAATTAACAATGTTTGCCTTGGACAGGGAAGGTAAAATGGTAAGTCTCGCCGTGTTTCCTCTCATGTTGCACGGTGCACTGCCCGACATGTTAGGCTAATCAATGTTTGCATGAAACTGATCCTAAGGCAACTAGAAAGACAACTTAATAGTTGGTGCACGGAACTTATATTACGTGTTTGGATTTGTCGAGCGGGCGAGTAGCTTCCCCACCAGTGCATTCAATGTACTGATAATCCACCAGTTTGTATGCAGGGTGCGAGAGAACCTCGTTCGGTGCGGATGCCTCCTTCGTGCGTGCTTAGGCGTGGAGATCATTCTGAAGCAACGGTGCGTCCGGAACAGAAGCACATAAACAAGACATAATATTGGAACATAGCCCGAACTCGCCTGAACATCGCCTGATCATTGCCTGTACAATTATTCCACAATTATGGCCACTTGGCACGCTTTTATGTTTCAGAGAGAGAGGCTTGAGAGACTTGTAATCTCGGCTATACGCCGCCTGTAATACTTGTTCATATCAATAAATAGCTTGCTTTACTTTAACTTGTGTTTCAATGCTTCCACTATATTGTCGACTCAGTGAACCTGTTACCGATCGCCTATGCGTTCATGACTCCGTTGCACTCGGATAATATATACGACTCTGTGGCTTAGAACTCTTACCGCCAGCCAATGATTCACAGGTGCGGTTTACGCTCGTGCGATATCACGCCCGGATGGGTCAAGCGATCGTTCCGCGGGAGCGCTAGCGAGGGTGATTCCCGCCTAGCGGGAACGACCGATTTGCCTGCGAGAGATCGGGACGTGACACATGCACCCATTTGGTTGACTTTAGACTTAGATAAGAAATTAGTATGGTGATTGTAGAGGCACAACACTGATCTTCTTGGTGAACTTAAATTATTCTGTACCTTCTTTCATCATAATTAAGCGTACTTATATATTTTTGTACTACCTCGACTTATGCTGCTATTATAGCCTAATTTTGCAAGCTTATTCTTTTATTGAGCTTGTTTATGATATATGTATTATTGGGGGCCCACACTAATATATTATCTAAATCAGAATTAGTGCATTATGGTCTGATCAACCTTAGTGTGGTTGGTTCGCTCTTCGTATCACTACTTTAAGTGGATTGAGATATAGTTGACTCAACTTGTTAGAAGAATATATTTACCCTCTATACTGGTCAAAGCATATCATGTCAGGTACATAACCGTTCTGATGTGAACATGCGAATAAAAATTTACCAAAATAAGATTTCAATCCACAACTGCCTTGGCCACTCCCTTTTTAGTTCTTTAATCGGTTTGAACCCCGTGCTTGTATTCTATCACCTCCCTTTTTTATTGTTTTTTATTTTCCCCTATTTTGGAAACACGAATATTCATGCTTAGTATAAGTTTGATACACGGAGAGTACTAAAAATACCACATAGGCCAATCACATTACTTTGTAACTATCTTTTACAATTAAGGGCATATCACAATATGATATATTTGGTATTTTAACTAGGTGGCATACCCACGATGCTAATAGATGACATGAGTAGCAGTAGTAGTATTCTCTCCTATCACCATCTCACCCCCTTAGGTGGCTCATCTTCTCTTCTATATCCATTCCTTATCTCGTGCTTAACTCTTCCTATCATAGTTGTATCCTTTCGTGCCATTATGAATTATTTGAATTACTTCAACCTCACCCTTATTTTGATAGTTAAAAACATAAATGGGTTAGTAAATGATTAATAACTAAAAGATGAGTACTTAATGATAACCCTTATGTATATGCACTATAGCAATATCTGTATCCTCTTATCATTTTAAAACCATGAATAATATCCCTTAGTCTAATAGGAATTAGTTGGATTATTGAATTTGTTTTTACTTCTAATAATTTTATAAAGTTAGTCAAGACCTTAACTATTGTCCAAAAACTTAGACTAAGCTTGGGAAAGAGTTGAAGGCACTTGTTACGAACTGACGACTATGACAAATCGCTGACAAAGTAGCAACAGCTGCAGCTAGACCGTTATAGTAGAGTAGTCGAAGTAATTGTGGACATACTGGGCCAAAAACTTAGACTAATCTTGGGAAAGAGTTAAAAAAACTTGTTACGAACTGACGACTATGACAAATCGTTGGCAAAGTAGCGACAGCTGCAGCTAGACCGTTATAGTAGAGTAGTCGAAGTAATTGCAGACATACTGGTCAGGTGGCATGGCAGTATTAGACTACGATACTTGATGGTTACAAAGAAAAATTATGGTTATGAGATTCTATACAGGTATCCCAAGATTCTTGACCCAATAAATAAATTCGTCTAACAACCTAGACCATAGCCTCAAGAGACTTTGACTACTAGTGAAACTTTTGTAAAGTTGGGTACTATAGACGAGCTAGAGGATAATAGAATAGTGTATGAAAAATAAATAAGAAAGTTTTATGGTGGAAGACCATAACCTTTTAGGGAGCACTGCTAGATAGCAATAAAGTGTAATAGCTATAGTGATTTATTATGAATATGGGTTAGTGTCAATTTCGAGGACGAAATTTTTGTAAGTTGGATAGAATATAAAACCCCTAATTTTAAAAACCATATAAATTATTTAATTATCCTTTAATTTATTTATAGTATTTTGTAGTATATTAAAAAATATAAATTTATTGGATTTAACTAATAGGTAAATATTTAGATAGATATTCATGGAGCAAACTATTATTTTTCCTTATTTTAATTTATGTAGGGGACCTTGTGGACGGTTAATAGATTATTTTTTTGTACTAATACAATTTTTTGGTAATTATATATATATATATATATATATATATATATATATATATATATATATATAAGTAATAAAAATAAATAAATAAAGAAAACAAAAGAAAGGAATAAAAGAAAGAGGAAAGCAAAAAACAAAACAAAATAAACCAATAACCCGCTAACCCTTAAGCCTAAAGTCTAATTCCCTTCCTAAAGCCCTTAAACCTAAGTCTAAACTCTAACCCCAGCCCACCTAAGCCCCCCACCTAAGCCCCGACCCAGAGCAGTATCACCCGCGAGGCAGCAACGGCTTTTCCCCCGCTCATTCTCTGTATATATATGATGTCGACCCTTAAACCCAAACCCTAAACCCTTACTCGTCGACGACCCAGACCGCCGCCAACTTCCATGACACCACCGTCGGAGCCCAGCACCGCCGCTCGCCCACGGGTGATTCTGCGTGCGCCGCACAGAAAATTGCGACGACGAACCCCTGTTCACGCCCTGATTTCTGCTCCATCCTTAGACCAAATTCGACCCCGTCTTCACCGGTATGTTCATGACCTATCCCTCTCCCAACTCTATGTATTAGTTTCCTCCGATCAGCGCATAACCCTAGGTGAAAATCGAGACCAAGATGTAGAAAAATTATAACTTTTAATTTTAGAAAACTGCTGCAACCACCCTTGTTTAAGGACTCATATCTTCCACCCCAGAGATCCAAACTTAGATTTTATTTTTGCTATGTGGAGACCACCTAATTAAAATTATTTCCTGTCAATTACATTATTTTATTTTATGTAATATGTAGAATAAAATTGGGTTAAAAATTATAAAAAATTGTTTTTCAAACCTTCAAAATTTATGAAACGGAGTGCGCCCCGCCAAACGGGACCGCCTCTTCGTGTACCAGTTGTACTGAAAGACGCGTATGGTATGTCCTGACGTGTGGGGTTTCACAAAAACTGATTTGGACGCATGTGCACGTCAAAATCAACTTGTATCCACAAAAATTCCCCATATCGCGACTTTTGTAAAATATCGCACCATTTAGTGTACGCTCGTCAGAATACGATAAAACTTGCGCCATTGGATTCGTGGTATCACGCTGGTCCTATGACCCAAGTTTCATGTAATTCTGAGGCACTTGACCAAGCCACCTATTTGCGGGCCCCACGGTTGACTTTTTTAGGCAAATTTGTGTTCGTCTCACCGGAATACAAAATTGGACGTACCATTGAGTTCGTATTGACGTTTAGAATTGGTTTGACTTATAATTTGTCCCTTTAGAGACCTTTACCCCTAGTACGCTTTTCGGTGCAAAATAGGAACAAATGGACCCTGTTTTGTCACAAATTACAGTTTTGCCCATTTGTCCAAATTGGATGAAAGGGTAGTATTTTCTAGCTATCTCGCTTATTCTGGGAACATTGGTGATATTTATTTTAGCATCCGAAGACGTTCATTCTGAGGCCGTAGTTTCTGATCTTGTGTCCTTTACTTCTGGGCGTTACACTTTGCAGCTCTCTTACCGGGCAAGATACTTTGCCAAATTGCTTACAGTACTTTGTATGCTTATTATAGTTTTTTATATATTCATTGCATATGTATTTTCTTTCAGTCATAATTATACACTATATATATGTTGACACACACTTAACGCATAGTATCATGGGAGGGGAGGACAATCATTAGGCCTATGGGCTATAACCACTCTGGTAAACCGTAGTATCTAGCACGCACTACAGTAGTGTATCACGCTGGTCGCTACCCCGGAGGTATGTCAATTTCTGGTATCGCGCTGGTCGCTAACCCCGAGGTATGTCGATTTTTGATGTCCCTGCCGTATGTGTGAGTTGTGAGATTTAGATCGAGTAGCCTACCCATGCCCATACGTCAAAAAGTTGTCCTCATTATGCATTCATATAGATTATCTTGTACAGCGTACTTATATATTTTTTGTCTATTATGCATGTTTACTGTATTCAATTTGACATGCTTCTATATATCTTGTTACGTCCCTCTAAGGACCTGGTCCCTTGCCAGGTATAGACGACCAAGAGTACCCACAGGAGTACGGGCCAAGACCTGACGCATTATTCTCTTTCGAGAAGGTCTTACCTTCTGAGCATCATTGATTATCTCTAACGATGGATCTTCTTAGATGATAAACTTCTATCATCATCTTATTTTATATTAGAGATTTACCCATCTCTCTCATTTAAGTTTTGGATATAGTCTTTAGTAGTTGATTTGTCTCCACCCGACTATTATTTTGGATTGCTCTGACTCATTATTCTAGTTTATATATTTCTTTACTGATACATTATATGGATAAGATTAGTATTTCTGTGACTTGTGACTATATATATATACCACATGTAAGTTAATATTCATATTAAAACGTACGTATATATTATGGTATCCATATATTGGAGTTGCCATATACATACGGTTGACATGCTTACGTATTCCTAGTCCTACGTATTTTTGGACTTGGAAGTGACACGAGGGAAGAGGGAGAGGCGGTGGAGCCATTGGCAGTTGCTGGAGGTGAAGGGGCGGCTGCTGGTGAATTGCCGCGGGGGAGGCAGATCGCCACGGCGACGGCGGAAACGGCTGAGGGGAAGTCGGGGTGGCAGGCGAGGGTTACGGGAATTGGGGGTTACTGTAGACAATGGGTAGTGGTTCGGGTACATATTACGGGTCGGGTTCAAATCCGACCCGTTAGGGTTAGTTCAGGATTTGGGTTGGTTCAATTAGGGTGGGTTTGGTTCGGTTCAATCCGGTTCAAGTTGGTTTATTTTAAAACATTATTTTTAGCAATTTAAAAATAGTTTTTGGGTCCAATAAATTTCCAAAAAATTATATTATGACCAATTATTTATTATACACTCAAAAATATTATTTTTACAATATAATAATATTTAATAAAATCAAAAAAATTATTTAAATACCAGAAAATATTTATTTTAATTAGTTAAAAAATCACAAAAAAAATCATGAAAATTTATTTTTTTTTCTTAAAAAATCTGGGTGTTTACACATCCTTATGAAGTTCAGCCATATAGATGCTAGTGAGAATGATCGTATTTGTGGTGTTCCAACTGAAGAGGAAATCAAATTGATAGTGAAATATGCAACCATAAAAATCTAGTGAAATATGCAACTATAAAAATCTCCGGGCCCAGACGAATATCCTGCCCTCTTTTACCAAACCTGTTGGGACACTATTGGCCTCAAGGTAACCTCCCTCATCAAAAAAATTTGAAACTAGATCTATGCCTGCTTCTCTTAACCACGCCTTCATTGCATTAATTCCAAAAGTTTCTAACGAATATTCCATCTCATTTTTAGCTAATTTCTTTATGCGATGTTGCTTACAATATTATCACTATAATCATGTCCAATAGAATACGTCCTCTTCTCGACAAACTCATAAGTCATTTTTAGAATGTCTTTATCCCTTATAGGAGGATATGAGACAATATTATCATTGCATAAGAGATGCTACATTCTATTGCAAAATTCAGTTCTAGTAAGAATGCTTTTGCACTAAAAATTGACATGGCCAAAGCCTATGATAGGCTCAGTTAAAGTATTATTAGTCCGATACTCACTACATTTAGTATTCGAAGGAATTCCCATAACCTTATAATGCAATATGTTACTACTACATCCTTCACATTATTGGTCAATGGATCTCCATTCTCAACCTTCTATCGTGGTAGAGACATTAGACAAGGTTGTGGTATGCCCCAGTCCCAAAATATATGGAACCTGGCTACGTGGAGATGGCCAGCTACATATCCAAGTAGACTCCAGTCCAACTGGGATACGTATAAGCTGTCATAGATTTTAACTGTCTCTATATCATGTTTAAATCTTAATCCACATGAAAAGAACAAAAAGAAGAAAAATATGAATAATAATCTGCAGCCTAATAATTATACTTGTCTGATTAGAATTGACAGAAATAAATGAGCCTACAAATTCTATGCAATCAAGCAGATATGAAATACCAAAATAAAAAAATATATACTACAGAAGAGTAAATACTTGCAATAAAAAGGGTGCTCAACAATCTGGCAAAAGAACTCTGCAAAAGCTACTCAGCCAACCTGGAAGGGAACCAGGTCCTCAGAGGGACGTAACAAGATACATAAAAATATGCCACTAATGATATGTAATACTGCAATAAATAAGGGGCGTACTAAACTAAGTGTAAATGCAATAAGAACCACATTCGACGCAAGAGCTGTAGGCCAAATGGGATCGACATAATTCCTTGGGGGAAACAGAGGCCTACTTCAACATAGTGTTATTGATGCCAGAGGCAGAATATAATACAAATATATATATATATGGTCATCATACTCGGTACTCCTACGGAGGCGGCGGGTTACAAAGGAAATGTGTACATAGCCCATACGTCTAGCAAGTGTCCTTCCCACCCAATGTTGTTGTATCAGTCACGCTGAGACTCTTCCTTGTGATTCGAAACTTACCTATGTGAGTTCCTTTACTCTGAACCCTATCTTGTTGTCTTCCCCAGTGCTTAGCAAGTATTAGTGCATCTATTAAAGATCAATCGTCAAATGTGTATCCTGGTAGCGATATTAGACAAGGTTGTCCCTTGTCCCCTACCTCTTCATCATGTGCAGAGAAGTTCTTTCTAAACTTATTCCAATCATTGAGAGGAATCGCTTATATGTGTTGGTGTTTTTCTCTTTGCTTTGGGAGTTTTAGTCCCACATTAGAAAACCACCGATGTGTATATCTCAATATATAACTTTGCTTAGTATTGGTATATGTACGTGGGGTGGTTTCCCATGTGGGTTAACTTTCCTAAAGGGATTATGTGTGAACCCCATTATGGCAATCTTTATTTTGTCACCACCTTTAGGAAGTTTTTCTTAGGAGCTAAGCCACAAAGGAGCTTAGTGACTCGGACTCGCACTAGTACTCGGACTCGCACTCGGACTCGGTCTCAAGGGCGCAAAGTAGCACTTTGTTAGCGTACTTTGCACTTAACACATCAGCATCATCGCATGGCACTTCTACGCTCCTTTTATGCTCAAGTTACATGCACGGTTGCTTGCTCGGGTGCATGCTTCGTAGAGCTATGCAGCCTGACGCTATGCGGCCTGGAGCCCATGCAACTAGGGGCACATACATCTAGGTGCCCATGCGGCCAGGAGCATATGCGTCCAAGAGCGCATGCGGCCAGGAGGGCATGAGGCCAGGGGCCATGCGGTCAGGGGCGCATGTGGCCAGGTTCCCATGCTGCCCGGTACCTATACGGTCAGGTGCCAATATAGCCCAGTGCGCATGCGGCTAGGAGCCCATTCGGCATGGTACCCATGCGGCTTGGAGCTATAAGGCCAGGTGCTATACGACCAGCAAGTTAGATTGAGCGAGTCGAGTATGGAGGGGATAGGGACAGCTGTTGGCTGCTAGGTGCGGCGCAGGTGGCGAATGGTTCTCTGTGGCATGCGGCTACAACTTTCGGCACCTAGAGGCGTTGTCTGTTCTGTGTATTACAGAGCGCAGGCGAAGCAGGCGGCTCGTAGCTTTCTGTGCCATGCAGCTACATCTTTCGGTGCATAGCGGTGCTGTCTACTCTGTATAGTATAGCACAAAGACGGTTCATGGCTCTCTGTGCCACAAGGCTGCAGCTTTCGGCGCCTGACGACGCTGTCTACTCTGTGCAGTACAGCGGTGCCGACGGCACATGCTGGCAAATTTTTTCCTCAGGCCGCATGGGAGCTAAAAATCTCTTTATATGGAGGCTCTTATCTTTTATTTTATGTAGTTAAAAAAATTAAGGGAGAGAGGAAAACTGAGAGCACTAGCAGGACTTGCGTCAACACTAAGCATCCTTCCAAAAGAGTATTTTGAGTGATCCAAAGGTGACTAAGAGCGTTCTAGAAGTTCTCGTGTGGACTTGTTGGATCCTGGGGGCAGTTCATTATATAGCATGAATCTTGCCTTGAGCTCTAGTGGTTTTGATCACCCCAACAGGAGTTTCCTTCTTTGTATTTCTATTCTTGTTTCCGTTCTTCTCGGTGTAGCGTCTGCGAACGTAAAAATAAGAACAATTTTCTGATTCTTGTTATATTTGCATTTTCTTTGGGTTGTCAGTTTGTAACATGTTCCTGGTTTAATGCTTCTATGAGGTTGTGTGTTACTGTAAAGGAACTCTTGTGTGAATCTTAGTGCACCAACTTCTCTTCTGGAGTTTGTAGAGACAAACTCTTATATAGGTCTCTACTTTATGGCTACCTCTTCTTCTTTGATCTGACTTTGGGACTAACAATCTCAAGGCAAAATGCGAGTTAGAATGGACAACCGCTCAAACCTTCTTGATACTAGCTTTTAAAAGCTTGAGAAGTTTGATGGTGACCACTACAACATTTGGAAGAGGAAGATCTCCTTGAATCTTTGTCTTGTCAAAGTTGCTTATGTGTTAGTTGATCCTGAACCTACCATTCCTTAATATGGAGGAGCGCTTCTAGTTGGTGTTGCTCAGGACTCGCACTCCAAGTGGAAGAAAGACAACGACCTTTGTAGGTTGTTGATTCTCGATGCTATAAACGACTAGATGGCAGAGTCCTACAGCAAGAAGGAGAAGGCAAGAGATGTCTGGGAATCTCTTTAGAAGCACTACAAAACTGACGAGAAAATATCTAAAATATATCTCGTCGAGAATTTCTTCACTTTGCAATTTGAGGACGAGAAGGAGATTTTACAACAAGTTAAGGAACTTCTGAAGATGCAGCAGAAGTTGGAGGAAGAGGGCATGAAGCAGGAAGACAGATTTATGGTGGGGGCTATCATCACCAAACTTTCTCCAGGTTGGATCAAGTTCACGACTGACATATACCTTAAGAAGATGAAAATCCAGTTCGAAGATCTTTTTTACTGGATTCATATTGAAGATGAAGCCAGGGGACAACTGAAGTTGGACTCCTTGTCCAAGCAGTTGGCTAAGGCCAACATGGTACATGTTAGTGACTCTAAAGGGAAGCATAAATTTTTTTACAAGAAGAAGAAGAAGAAGGACTTCAACCAGCTGAAGGTAAAGTCGGCTAAGTTCAAGCCAAAGCCGAAGACTGATGTGACGTACTACAACTGTGGCAAGAATGGTCATTTTAAGAGCGACTGCAGGTCGAAGCCTAAATCGAAAGAGCAAGGTGAGCTTAACCTAGTTTCTATGATTGTGCAGATTGAGTCACATGGCGTGGACACTGACTGGTGGGTAGACACTGCTACATCTTGCCACGTATGCTCTAAGAAGGAGTTGTTCGTCAAGTATGAGCCTACCTTTGAGATAGTCTTGATGGCAAACAAGTCTCAAGTTATAGTACTGGAGATCGGGATGGTAGTGCTGAAGTTTACTTCTGGAAAGTCACTTATACTGGAGAATGTGAAGCACGTACCAATGATCGCAAAAAATTTGGTTTCTGGAAGTCTGCTATACAAGGCTGGCCTGAGGATGGATATCAATGCCGGTCAGATGGTGGTGTCCTACAAGGGAACGTACTTCAAAAAAGCTTTCTGTACTGAAGGGATGCTTAAACTTCAACTTGTAACTCCTTTTATTTGTATCAATGCAATCTCTACTTCTGGTTATTCTCTTGAGTTGTAGCATAATAGACTTGGACATGTACAATATAAATACCTTAACAAGATGTCAAGTCTAGGTCTTATCTCCAAATATGGTGGTAATAAGGTGGAAAAATTTGAAGTCTGTGTGCAGACGAAGATTGTCAAAAAGCCGTTCAGAAGAGTAAACCGAAGTACAGATTTTATGGAGTTGGTACACTCAGATATCTGTCACTTCAAGCAATTCTCTACAAAGGCTGGAATAAAGTATTTTATCACTTTTATTGACAATTTCTCGAAGTACGCATTCATATTTCTTAAGTCAAAATATGAAATGTTCGAGAAGTTCAAGGACTTCAAGGCTGAAGCAGAATATCAAACTGGTCAACAACTCAAAAGACTCAGAAGCGATCGAGGCAGAGAATATCGTTTATTGGAATTCACATTATTTTGTAAAGAACATGGAATTGTCAATAAAATAACTGCTCGGTATTCTCCCTAAGTTAATGGTGTAGCAAAAAGGAAGAACATGAAACTGACAGAGATAATCAACTCCATGTTGATGACAACAGGACTTCCAAAGTGCTTCTGGGAGAAGCAACACTTATGGCCACATTTATTCTTAATAGAGTATCATTTGCGACATCTGACATTAAACCTCACGACTCTAGTTCAAGGTCAGACCCAACTTGAATGTCATTCGAGTATGGGGGTGTTTGGCATATATGAAGCTTTCAGTCCTAAAGACTCAGATATTTATATTTTACTATAGCTGAGATCTAGCAGTGGTAGATGGCTTCAGTGATCCTTGTTGGTGCTCAGAAGAAGAGAGCGAGAGATCCATTGAAGGATATATTTTCTCAATAAGTGGAGCTACTATATCATGGAAGTTGAAGAAGCAGACTATGCTCTCATGCTCATCAATAGATTTTGAGTTCTATGCACTTGCAACTGTAGCAGATGAAGCTAGTTGGTGCTCAGAAGAAGAGAGCGAGAGATCCATAGGAGGATATATTTTCTCAATAAGTGGAGCTGCTATATCGTGGAAGTCGAAGAAGCAGACTATGTGTCATGCCCCAATCCCAAAATACGTAGGACTAGGAGCACGTAAGCATGCCAGCCGTATGTATATGGCAACTCCAATATATGGATACCATAATACACACGTGCACTGTAGAATGAATATAAACTCACATGTGGTATATATAATGTCACAAGTCACAGATATGCTAATCTTATCCATACAAGAAGTCATAGAAAAGAAATACTAACTAGAATAATGAGTCTGAAATATCTAACATAATAGTCGGGTGGAGACAAATCCACTACCAAAGACTATATCCAAAACTAAAATGAGAGAGGAGTACAAAATCTCCAATATAAAAATAAGGTGATGGCAGAAGTGTATCAGCTAAAAAGAATCCATCGCTAGCTAATCAGTGTTGCTCAGAAGGTAAGACCTCCTCGGCAGTAAATAATGCGTCAGGTCCAGGCCCGTACTCCTGCGGATACTCCTGGTCATCTATACCTGGCAAGGTACCAGGTCCTCAGATGGACATAACAAGATACATAGAAGCAAGCCAATTGTATACAGTGAACATGCATAATGTTTAAAAATATATAAGTATATTGTACAAGACAATCTATATGAATGCAAATAAGGTCAACTTTTCAAAGTATGGGCAAGGGTAGGCTACTCGATCTATATCTCACAAATCACACACACGTCAGGAACATCATCAGCCGATATTCTGAAGGGGTTGCGACTCTCGTGACTCCATCAATCGACATACCGCGGGGGTAGCGATTATCACGACCCGATTCCGTAGAATCGTTTGAGGCATCCTCCGAATCGTGACCGCCGTGCGGGCCTGGGGTTGCGCCCGCACAAGGCTTTAATGATTTGCATAGCAAGCACATATTCAGAGTACGCAGATAAATTGAAACACAGATTTGAAACATGGAAATGTTCTCTTTATTGATAATGAACATCTATTACAAACTCCTGAACGAGTCAGCTAATATGCCGAACGGCTTACAAAAGTGTTGACTCAAAATGAGATAGCAGTCCTGTACATTACATCCCTTTATAAACTCAAAATGATAAAGACCTCCAGGCTGGAGGACGGCTTTGCCACGAAGCTGCATTTGTGTATGAAGAGTTGCAAGCTTCTGACTCCAAAATGCTTCAAGGGGCGCGATGAAGATGTGCCAACAGCTGGACTGGATCGGGAAGACGACTTTGGCTCCTCGCTCGGTTTGCCTTGGTGCGGAGAACCTGTTTCAACGAGGGTCAACATGTCGAAATATACTGGTGAAGGCGAGCTAACCGAACTATACCAATCAATACATTGTTTTAATAAAGCATGCATATTTGTGAGTTTCTATCTTGCCTTAGTTCATTTACAAGTAAGCAGCATATAGAATTTACTGAAATGAACTTGCCACCGTTCGGTGGATTTTACCTGACCGTCTGAATTACCTGCACAATACTTACCATGCCTTTCCTGCCACGAAGACACAAGTTAGTTTGCAACAGGTTTAAATATACAAGATGATCACTGGCTTGGTTGCCATAATGGACGATAGTCTTTGACGAGAATGGTGTGCAACAAAAGTACAAGGTGCGTTGCAAGCCATTCCGCCAAGAACAAGAGACTAAACAATAGGTCTCGCCCGGACCGGATCGATGCCAGTGCCCCAGCATCGTCCGCAAGACTGTTACCCTATGCACAAGTTGTCCATGATCAAACAATATACAAGTAACAATTTTTATGCAGTTGAGGCAACAAGAGTGCAGTTTGAGGCAACAAGAGTATAAGACAAGCAACTGTACAAGACAAGCAATAATTTATGATTTATTCCCAAGCGAACAAGCATGCAATTAATTATCCGTTTGTGAAGTTAATGGCAAGCATAATATACCAAGTCTATTCTCTTTTATCTTGATTTCTTTTATTATTACTTGGTATCGTTTGATCGGGGCAAAGGAGATTGCAAGTTTATTAGATATGAAGCTTGGAAGCAGGGCTAGCAAATCGGGTTGGTAGCCACTCACTTGGTTGGAAGGAAGGAGAAGGAAAGAGGTGCTTCACGACTCCGCTCGCAAGCCGCCTACTGCTCGTTCACCTGCACCACGAACAGCTCGATCAATACTCCTTCCACTCTTTCCAATCTCGGAATTGAAGTGCAGTTCAATGAACGAAAACAATAAAAACCATCGAAACCGTTCAAGAAAAACAAGCAAATCCTAAAACCAACTCAAAGCACGAAAGCAACAAGCGACATCAAAAATCGAGGCAATAAAAGATAGCAGTGGAGAGGTCCATCTTGACTCTGCTGCTAAGTCGATCCCGGGGGCACGGTCCACTGAATATGGAAATCGATTTCGAAGAAACAAATCCATAACGAGGACGATTTCTTAATTCAATCTATCCCGATCGAACGATACCGTCTTGTGTTTCTTAGCCGCAATCTCCGCACCGGGAGAACGGGGTGCTACATCCTACCCAACTAATTGGAAGTTTTGTCCCAAAACTTAGGATAGAACCTACCATTAGGGAGCATTTCATTGGGGATGGCGATCATGACTCAAGGAACAATCACGAACATAATGATCTGATCCGCCACAGGCTAAGCATAACCCCAGTTTCAGACGACATTTGTCAATTACATGCCCCGGCTTTTTGCAGAAACTACAAGGCTGGTTTACTTTCTGCTTTTTGCCGCTATTATGACGCTTTGCAGCGTTGTTTCATCTCTCGTTGCTTTGGCGTTTGTGACTGGATGTATTCATAGCACCGGCAGGAACGTGAGGATAATGTGGTTCGAGAGATAGGGCATGATTTATGACTTCACGTATTGTACGATACTGATGAACGGCTACGTGCGCATGGATGGCAGGGCGTAGTCCACCTTTAAACCTTCTTGCTCGACTCGCTACATCAGGTAAATAGGCCCTAGCGAATTTGGAGAGTCGGTTGAATTCGGCGGAGTACTCTTTAACTGTCATGCCGCCTTGCCTCAGTTGCACGAACTCGTTCTCCATTTGACGTTGTACTGGAGGGGGTACAAACTCCTCTTCGAACGCGGCACGAAAAGTCGTCTACGAGATTGCCTCCTCTCCGTGATCAAGTTGGAGAGATCGTTGATGCACGTCCCACCAATCGTGTGCGTTGAGGTGGAGCTGTAGTTGCGCGCAGGCGACGCACTTTTCTTCGGGGACCTCTAGCAGAGCGAAGTGATCTTCAAGTTCGGCCAACCAATCTAGAGCTACGACTGGGTCTTCAGTCCCGTTGAATGGGGTGTGGCAGACTTTCTTGAAGTGGCCAAAGTTGAAGGCAGTCACGTCCCTCGCTCTTGGAATTTGTGGCGTCTCTACTTCAAGGACGGGCTGTTCCACCAGAGTCGGTGCCCTTGCCGAGGAATGGTTGGAAGCCAAAGTCTGAACGATCTGTTGCAGGGTATCCACCTGCTTCTGTTGGACTGAGAATCGTGCTTCTATATTGTCTTGAAACTTGAGCTGACTCTCTTCCACCCGCTTCTCGGCCCGATCATAGCTAGCCTCGTCCCTTTGTTGGTTTGCCTCCAACATCTGCAACATTCGTTGGACAGGATCGATGCTTGGCATGGCTCGCTGGCTCTCTGAACTTCCCAAAGTGCCCGAACTACTTCCTTGGCCTTGTATTTCGTCCGGTGCTTGTGCTGTAGATTGCGCTGGAGCCATTCCTTCAAAAGAATGTAAATTACATTAGGATCATAATGTATTATAGACTTATTGCATGAACGTATCTCATTTTCGCCAAGCGAGTTCAAGAGTTCGCACAGGAATTGATTGTTAAAGGAACTTTTCCAGCACGAAGTCTAAGGAACTTGAATCTGTGCTCTGATACTACTATGTCACGACCTAATTTCGTAGAATCGTTTGAGGCGTCCCCCGAATCGTGATCGCCATACGGGCCTGGAGTTGCGCCCGCACAAGGCTTTAATGATTTGCATAGCAAGCACATATTCAGAGTACGCAGATAAATTGAAATACAAATTTAAAACATTAAAAAGTTCTCTTTATTGATAATGAACATCTATTATAAACTCCTGAATGAGTCAGCTAATATGTCGAACGGCTTACAAAAGTGTTGACTCAAAATGAGATAGCAGTCCTGTACATTACATACCTTTATAAACTCAAAATGATAAAGACCTCCAGGCTGGAGGACGGCTTTGCCACGAAGCTGCATTTGTGTATGAAGAGTTCCAAGCTTTTGACTCCAAATTGCTTCAAGGGGCACGGTGAAGATGCGCCAACAGCTGGACTGGATCGGGAAGACGACTTCGGCTCCTCGCTCGGTTCGCCTTGGTGCGGAGAACCTGTTTTAACGAGGGTCAGCATCTCGAAACATACTGGTGAAGGCGAGCTAACCGAACTATACCAATCAACATGTTGTTTTAATGAAGCATGCATATTTTTGGGTTTCTATCTTGCCTTAGTTCATTTACAAGTAAGCAGCATATATAATTTACTGAAATGAACTTGCCACCGTTCGGTGGATTTTACCTGACCGTCTGAATTACCTGCACAATACTTACCATGTCTTCCCTGCCCCGAAGACATAAGTTTGTTTGCAACATGTTTAAATATACAAGATGATCACTGGCTTGGTTGCCATAATGGACGATAGTCTTTGACGAGAATGGTGTGCAACAAAAGTACAAGGGGCATTGCAAGCCATTCCGCCAAGAACAAGAGACTAAATAATAGGTCTCGCCCGGACCGGATCGATGCCAGTGCCCCAGCATTGTCCGTAAGATCGTTACCCTGTGCACAAGTTATCCATGATCGAATAATATACAAGTAACAAATTTTATGCAGTTGAGGCAACAAGAGTGCAGTTTGAGGCAACAAGAGTATAAGACAAGCAACTGTACAAGACAAGCAATAATTCATGATTTATTCCCAAGTGAACAAGCATGCGATTAAGTATCCGTTCGTGAAGTTAATGGCAAGCATAATATACCAAGTCTATTCTCTTTTATCTTGGTTTCTTTTATTATTACTTGGTATCGTTTGATCGGGGCAAAGGAGATTGCAGGTTTATTAGATGTGAAGCTTGGAAGCAGGGCTAGCTAATCGGGTTGGTAGCTACTCACTTGGTTGGAAGGAAGGAGAAGGAAAGAGGCGCTTCACGACTCCGTTCGCAAGCCGCCTACTGCTCGTTCACCTGCACCACGAACAGCTCGATCAATAATCCTTTCACTCTTTCCAATCTCGGAATTGAAGTGCAGTTCAATGAACAAAAACAATAAAAACCATCAAAACCGTTCAAGGAAAACAAGCAAATCCCAAAACCAACTCAAAGCACGAAAGCAACAAGCGACATCGAAAACCGAGGCAATAAAAGATAGAAGTGGAGAGGTCCCTCCTGACTCTGCCGCTAAGTCGATTCTGGGGACACGGTCCACTGAATATGGGAATCGATTCCGAAGAAAAAAATCCATAACGAGGACGAGTTCTTAATTCAATCTATCCCGATCGAACGATACCGTCTTGTGTTTCTTAGCCGCGATCTCCGCATCGGGAGAACGGGGCGCTACAGCGATCATCGGACACGACCACCATAGTGTGTGCTAGTTACTACTGTGTTACCAGAGTGGTTAAAGCCTATTCGCCTACTGATTGTCCTCTATGATACTAAGTGTCAAGTAAGTGTCAACATATCTAATATATAGTAATGACTGAAAGAAACTACACATGCAATGAATATACAGAAATACAATAAATATACAGAAATATACTAAGCATGCAAATTACTGTAAGTAATTTTGTAAGATATCTTGCCTGGTCTGAAAAGGATGAAGTCCTAACTTAAGGCGTCGTCCGATCTACCCGTTTCATAAATTAAACAAGTTAGGTTAAAAAAGTGGATGAAAAGGTTCCTTCATTTTAATCTATTTTAATTATAAATAAAATAACCTAAAATAGTATTTTAATCTTATTATAATCTTATTTTATTGGTAAACCTAATTTTGGTCCCAAGAAAGTCAACTTTACGGATTTATGATCCGTGGTAAGTAAATCGAGGCGATCCGTTGACCAAAGTCAACCAACTCAAATCCTAGATTTGTGTGTGGAATCCTATAGATTTCAATGCTACATAAACGCTAGAATCGACAGTTTCATAAAATCACAAGTCGGAAAAGAGTTATGGCCACAAGGGCGCACAGATGACAGTTTTCGGTGGTTTCCTATTTATGTCTACGTTGCACAAATTTTAAAGTAGATTAAATTTTATATTAAATTCTGGAAAAATAATTTTATGTAAGTTTATTATGTCAGATTTTTGAAACTTTAAATGGCTCATAATTCCAAGTTCGGGATCACCCAAAACCTCAAAAATACAAAAATACGTCTGATTTCGGACAACTGGCACTTTTAGAATATTCTGGAAAAATAAGTTTTGAAATTACTAAAATATTTTATATATTCAGAAAACTATCCTTGATATGGTTCTAACAAAAAAAATAGAGCGAGTTTGGAGTCCGGAGCTAGGAGATATCATCTTTTTAAGTCGTCATAACTACTAGAAAATGAGGCTGAATTTATGACAAATTTTTACTATTTTTGGACGAAAAATAGAGGAGTTTGGGAAGAAAAATATGAAAGATGAGTTTATTTCATAAGTTTAATAGGTATTTATAATGGTGGAGACTATTTAATTTAATACGAGTAGGATTGGCTAATTTGGATATGATTAGGATCAGTTTAAATAAGGATAGGATATATATGAAGTTATTTTTCTAGTAGACTCAGGATTTGAATTAATTTAAAATATAGTTTAAATATATCTCAATAATTTATAAAATTAAATAATATTAAATAAAATTAAAGATAATACAAATAATTTATATATAATCTTATTAATATCTATTAACACTAAATTAGCATCTATCTAATATTAAGACTATATATATCCAAATAAATCCTAAATAATTTCAAAAAATCTAAATAAATTTCTTAAAATTCTAAATAAATTACCGAAAAATATAATTAAATATTTTAACCTAAAATAAATATTTGGTAGGAACAATATGCAAGTATGGTCTCATAATAAATCATGAAAGTCCTAGAAGTTTATATTTTCTATGCTTTAATTATCCCAAAATTCTAGAAAAATCATCAAAAATCTAAAATAGCCTTAAAATAATTCTAAATAAATATTTATATAAGTAAATATATCAGGAAATTTATTTTCTAATTAACTAAGAGAATACTCTAAAAAAAATATTTAAAATAATCTATAATAAATATACTATATAAAATACACACAAAATATCTATTTTTGTTGATGGTGTTTACAATCTACACAACTTACAAAAATTTCGTCCTCGAAATTAAAAAAATAAGGAATGATTTGTTAAATCCTTCACATTTGTATCTAAGGCAAGTCAACCGCAATCTTCTTAAAAATTTAAATAACAAAATCTATTCAAATCTGTCATAATCTCTTGAAAATTAAAATAACCACTGTTTAAATCAAAATTTAACCTATCATAATCTCTTCTAGATTTTTAAATGATCAACATCCAATTTTAATTCAAATCTATATGACATCTTCAAGATTTAAATAACCCACATCAAATTTTATATCACGATTTCCAGCTATCATAATCTCCTATAGATTTGAAACAATTCTAATCAAATCTTATTCCTATATTTTAACTTAAGAATTTTGTACTATTCAAATTTTAAATTTAATTTCTATTATCAATATTTTAAATAGGTAATCCAACAATTAAAATTCAACTTTTAATTTAAATCATCAAATTAATTAAAATTTGAATTCAATTCATCAATGTTCATTTTTAGAGTTCTATATTTTTTTTCTCAAGATTTTAATCGTTAATTCAATCTCCAATATTCTTAATTTAAATCATGTGCTCAAATTATAAATATTTTGTATATAATATCAAAGTTTTAAAATTTATTCTATAAGGCATTCTTATCTTTAAAGTTAAATCATAATCATCTAAATTATTCTTCTAAAAATTCTTAAAATAAAAATAACTTAAATCTCTCAATCTAATCTTACTTAATCATAATCTAATTTTTTTTTTACCTCAAGTTGACAATGCGACTTCTACTCAACTTAGAATTTGTCTATCGAGTACACAAGGCTATACATTTAAGAAAAATATTTCTCAATTTATTTACTTATGTTATTCAATCCTCAAAACTTTAACACCAATTATATCATATATGATATGCCCTTAATCAATTATAAAAGATAGTCACCAAATAATACGATTGGCCTATGGGGTATATCTAGTACTATTAGTGTGTCAACTTATACCAAGCACGAGGTTTCGTCTTTCCGAAATAAGGGAAGACGGAGAGCAATAATAAAGAATTCAAGGTGAAGGTGATAGAATATAAGTATGAGGTTCAAAGAGATTAAAGAATTCGAAAAGAGAGTTGTCAGGGCAGTTGTGGATTAAAATCCTATTTTGGTAATTTCTATTTACATGCTCGTATCAGTACAGTTATGTAACCGATACTATATGTCAGACATGTATAGGGGCAAGTATATTCGTCTACTACCATATATCTTAATCCACATAAATTAGTCGTGCGAAGAGCGAACCAAGCGCACTAAGGTTATGTCACGCCCCAGTCCCAAAATACCGTGGGACCAGATACGTGGCAATGGCCAGCAGTACGCACCGATGGACAACCCAATTTAATGGAACCATCAGGGCATACTTAAGCTGTAACATCAAGTCTACGACAATCATGGCACAACTAATCTCATCCACACAAGATATAAAAATATGATCCACAGAATAAATAAGGAATGTAAATCATCATCTAGTCTCACAAAGTACTTCGGAGAACAACCCGGTAAACATCTAGTACAATGGTTCAACAGACCAGAATATAAAAGACTGAAATAAATAATAAATACTGAGCATGAAACATGGATGCTCAGGAGAAGTCTTCAGCTAACACCTCGTCCTCGGATGGCGGTACAGCTCCTGGATCAGCTCCTGCAGCAGTCCCGTATACCTCGGAATAGATCTGGTCTGCAAATCCTGGGGACATAATCCATATCCAGGTCCTCAGGGGACATAGCAAGTTACAGGAAATAATACAAGCCAGAATATAAACAGTACAGCAAATAATGAGATAAACAGGGTAAGTATGTAACATCTGTATAAAATGCAAGAGAGAATATCAATAGTACTCAGGTTGAACATCTACAAGCTCTGTGTAGGGGAGCCTGTAGCAGTGGTGTCAAGAGGTGGTCTAGCTCAGCGGGAGACTGAGTAGCCGGCATAACATAGTCAACCTGTAGTATGTGGGTCTCTTCAGCAATAGATGGAACAATAAGGGAATACTAAAATAACCAGCTAAGTGATATGCAAGATGAGAGCAGCACTAGAACTCAGGCTGAAGTATACTACCAGCTCTGTGTAGGGGAGCCGGTAGCAGCAGTAATAATGAGTAATGGGCCAAGCTCGGGCTTCAGAGTCTTGGGCCTCACAATAGTAGGGGTATATATATATATAATCAGCCTATAGTCTGTGTGTCTCTCCCCACCCAATGTAACCATGCATATCAAGACCAAAACGTCTCATGTCCATGTCAGCGGGATCATAACTAATGCACAAGTCATAATGTGTCTAGACTATAGTATCTCTATAAGTCCTGTATCCTATACAGAATCACCACGAATATCTCGGGAAGATCCTGTCTCATGAACAGTGTCCAGTGTCCTGGGTCAAAGCGTACTTGGTAAGACAAGTACGAGAAGATAAAGTGTCACGTATGTCCATATCTAGATGACATTACCCAACACCGCGTACGATGTTGGCACCCGACTGATAATCGGATGCTAAGTATGTCAAACGGTCCTAGGTTGAGCATGCACAATAATATAAATGAAGCAAGGAAAATATATAACAGTACTGCAGAGTTTGGCAAGGTATACTTGCCTGATGTTTGAATATCAACTGTCGTCCTGGTGCCGGTAGATCCGGTAGGTGCTACCCCAAAAGCTGTAATAAACATCACCAACAGTATCAAACTGCTAGAAATGTCTGTCCTTACGTCCAATTTAGACACAGGGACAAAAAGGTTATTTCAGGCCAAAGCGAGTTCCATATGTGGGACACTTTGCACCGAAAAGTGTGTCAGGGTCAAAGGTCTCCAAATTACTCCAACTCGGTGTCTACAAGTCAGGAACGATGATACGAACCCAACAAAACTTCCAAAATTGGATTCCGATGTGCCGATCACAAAATCACCCGTCAAGTGGAGCCGGTGGGGCCCACGATACGCGATTTTATCAACGTTCTCAGAATCGGACCAAACATGGGTCACAGGACCAGCGTATTGCTACGAGTCCGATGGCGTAAGTTTCGTCTCGATCCGACGTGTATACACGAAGTTAAAGCGTGTTCCAGAAAGGTCGGATACGGGGTGTCGACGGCGGATACGCGTTGATTCCGGGGTGCACGCACCTCCGAATCTACTTCCGCAAAATCCCACACGACCGTATCAACGACGTGCATGTGTCTGTGAAGACCGCACATGACCAAGTCATCCCGTTTGGCGGGGCACACTCAGTTCCGGGTTGAATTGGGGCATTGTTTTTCCTGTTTTTGGATCGCGGTGTGCGATCACCACAGGACGCGATGCACCGAGCGAGTTGCACGGACACCGAGAGGGTTATACAGTCTACGCGTAGCAACTGACAGAAATTAGAACGAAGCTACGGTTTGAGAGAAAATGATACCTGAACAGGGCCCGTGAATGTTGAGATTCACGTGTCCGAGAGTCCAATCTGTGTCCTGGTCGAGGATCTACCGTGTCCGCTAGGGCTGTGCCTGGAGACGGAGGGGTCGATTTCGCCGGCAGAGGGCGTCTCGGCCTAGGGCGGCTGCGGGCTGTTGGTCGACGTCGGTGGAGTCGACGGGGAGTCGAAGGCTGGACGGCACGGCGGAGGTAGGTTCGAGCAAAGGGGGGTCGGGTCAGGCGCTGCTCGTGAGGGGTCGGCGGAGTTGATCGACGGTGAGGGGGTCGATCCGGCGATGGCGTCTCGAGGCGGGGTTGAGGGGATCGGACACTGGGATGGGCGGGTCGACGAGAGGGGCGGCAGCTGCTCGGGGTCGAGCGCGGCTGATCGACGCTGAACTCGGCGGGTGGTCGATCACAGGAGGGTCGGGGTATCGAGTTTGGAGAAGACGACGGCTAGGTTTCAGGAGCTGGGCACGGATGTCGAGGCAGCCCCTTATAGCGGCTACAGGGTCCCTGTGGCTACTACTAGGGTTTCCAACAGGGTTCAGGTGTCGGGTTTGCTCAGATCCAACCCGATAGGCTGGTTTGGTTCGGTCTACCAATCCAAAAGTTTTTAAGGCTTAAAACTCATTTCCGGAGTCCAAATAATTCACCGAAAAATACCACATGTCCGGTTTTCCATTTTACACACAAAATATTATTTTCGTAATATTTTAACACCAATAAACTGCATTTAAAATATGGAGATCACCTTCACCTTCGATATACATTCCAGGAAAATTTTCGAAATTTGGAAAAATTTGTATTGACATTTACTCTGAAAATTTGGGGTGTTTACAATCTTTCCTCCTTAAAATGATTATGTCCTCGCAATCGAAGAATAAGCTACTAAAGAAAACTATAAAAATACAAGGTTGCTTAGTTTACAACTGCCTCCTCAAACAAGTGGGGGTATCGCTGGCGCATACTATCTTCTCGTTCCCAAGTCGATTCTCCATGGGAATGATGTTTCCATGCTACACGAACCAATCGAATTATCTGTCCCCGTAATGTCTTCTCACTGACGTCGAGGATGCCAACTGGTTGTTCTTCATATCTCAAGGTTGGGCCTACTGCGATCTCTGAATGATCGACTACGTGACTCGGGTCTGTCACGTACCTTCGCAGCTATAAGACGTGGAATACGTCATGCACTCCTTCTAGGGATGGAGGTAATGCAAGACGATAAGCCACCTCACCAACGCGCTCTAGAATATCAAATGGCCCAATATATCTTGGGCTCAACTTGCCTCTGCTCCCGAATCTGATAGTACCACGAGTGGGCAAAATCCTCAAGAACACATGCTCTCCTTCTTTAAACTCTAGGGAACGTCTGTGGGTATCTGCCCAATGCTTCTGTCGGTCCTGAGCTGCTCGTAGATGATTCTGAATCTGTTTTACCTTTTCCACTGTTTGCGTTACCAATTCTGGACCCAGTATTTGACGTTCACAACGTCACTCCAACATAAAGGTGATCTGCACTTCCTTCCGTATAATACCTCGAATGGTGCCATCTGGTTGCTGGCCTGATAACTGTTATTGTAGGAGAACTCTACTAAGTGCAAATGATCTTCCCAAGATCCTCCGAAGTTTAGCATACATGATCGCAACATGTCCTCCAATATCTGAATGGTGCGCTCCGATTGGCCATCTGTCTGTGGATGGTATGCCATGCTGAATTTGAGTCTGGTGCCCAGGCTCTCTTGCATGCTTCTCCAGAAATAAGATATAAATCTCGAATCTCGATCCGATACGATACTAACAGGTACTCCATATAATTTGACGATTTATCGCATATACATGTCGGCTAGTACCTCTGTGGATTGTCCAACTCTAAATGGCAAGAAGTGTGCCGATTTAGTGAGTCGATCCACTATAACCCATACTGCGTCTTTTCCGCTGGGGCTCTTCGGAGATCCTGTAACAAAATCCATCGTGATATGCTCCCACTTCCATTCTGGTATAGGAAGCGGCTGTAACATACCTGCAGTCCTCTGATGTTCGGCCTTTACTTGCTGGCAGACTAAGCATTTGGCCACAAATCTCGCAATCTCTCTTTTTATTCTGTGCCACCAGTAATACTGTCTCAAGTCTCGGTACATCTTGGTTCCTCCTGGGTGAACAGAGTACATAGAGCTATGTGCTTCCGTCATTAACTCCTGTCTCAATTCTCCATTTGGAACATACAGGCGATTTCCAAACCTCAATGTTCCGTCTTCGTGGATGCAAAGTCCTGTCTGCATGCCTGCTTCTGTCCTCTCTTTCAGTCTTCTAAATCTAGCATCGGTGGGCAATGCCTCTTTAATCTTTTCCACGAGTGATGACTGAATCTCAAGATTAGCCATTAAGCCATTCTGTCCCGGTAAGATAACCTCTATCTGAAGCTCCTGTAGATCTTTCAATAACTCGGGCTACATCGTCAAGAAATAAGCTGTAGGCTTTCTGCTGAGCGTATCTGCAACAACATTCGCCTTTCCCGGATGATACTGCAGATCGATGTCAAAATCTACCATCAATTCAAGCCAGCATCTCTGCCTCATGTTAAGCTCCTTCTGAGTATACACATACTTCAGACTTTTGTGATCTGTAAAGATGTCTACTTTCTCCCCGTAAAGGTAGTGCCTCCAAATCTTTAATGCAAATATAACTGCTGCTAACTCCAGATCATGTGTTGGGTAGTTCTTCTCATGAACCTTCAACTGTCTCGATGCATAAGCAATAACTTTGCCATGTTGCATCAAAACACATCCTAGTCCACTGCCTGATGCATAACTGTAAACAACAAAACCTCCTGACCCTGAAGGAAGAGTCAAGACAGGTGCTGTTGTCAATCTTTTCTTCAGTTCTTCGAAAGCCTTCTGGCAGTCTTCTGTCCATATAAACTCCTGGTCTTTACGGGTCAGCTTCGTCATTGGTTCTGCAATCCTCGAGAAATTTTCTACAAACCTTTGGTAATATCCCGCAAGTCCGAGAAAACTTCTCACCTCTGCAACTGATGTGGGTGTAGGCCAAGTCTCTACCGCCGTAACTTTCTCTGGATCCACTGAAAGTCCTTCTCCTGAAATGATATGTCCCAAGAAAGACACTTTGTCCATACAGAACTCACACTTACTGAGTTTGGCATATAACTTCTCCTGCCTCAAGGTCTCTAGCATGATTCTAAGATGCTCCTCGTGCTCTTCGTGGCTCTTAGAATAGATGAGAATGTCGTCAATGAACACCACTACGAATTTATCCAAGAACTGATGAAAGACTCTGTTCATTAAACTCATAAACACTGCTGGCGCATTGGTTAAACCAAATGGCATCACCAAGAACTCATAATGTCCATACTTGGTCCTGAAAGCTGTCTTCGGGATGTCTTCCTTCCTCACCTTGATCTGATGATAGCCGGATCTTAAGTCAATCTTCGAGAATACCCTTGCACCACTAAATTGATCGAATAGATCATCGATGCATGGTAAAGGATACCTGTTCTTGATCGTCACAGCATTCAGTGCCCTGTAGTCAATGCATAACCGTATTGTTCCATCCTTCTTTGGCACAAATAATATGGGTGCTCCCCAAGGTGAAACACTGGGCCGAATGAAACCTTTATCCAGAAGATCATCTACCTGTTCTTTCAACTCCAATAGCTCCTTAGGTGCCAGCCGATATACTGATGAAGTGATAGGCTCCGCTCCTGGAGTTAAGTCTATGGTGAATTTTATTTCCCGATCAGGCGGTAAACCTGGGAGATCATCGGGAAATACATCCACGAATTCTGATATGACTCTTGGGTAACCTGTCTCCTCTTCTACCGATAGTACCCTAAGAGTAGGCTGAGCTCCTTGCTCTACTGCTCCTCGGAGAAACTCGAATTCTGGATGGCCAGGCGGTCTAAATATAACCCGCCCAAGTCGGCAATCAAGAGTCGCATGGTACTGACTTAACCAGTCCATACCAAGTACAACATCATTATCCGGCATAAAAAATATCAGGAATTGAGCTCGCATTTCTCGGCCACAAACTACTACTGAACATGATCTACAGACGTCACTAACCGGAATAATTCCACCTCCCGTAAGAATTCTTTTCATCTTCGGAAGGGGTGCGGTAGCTACTCTATGGGTGGCTACAAAGCTAGCTGCTATAAATGAATGCGATGGTCCAGAATCAAATAATGCTACAACTGGTAATAAAACTACTAAAATAGTACCTGCGATGACCTCGCCTGCTGTAGTCTCCTCCTCAACAGCTAATGTGAAGGCCTGGCCTCGTCCCTGAGCTTGGCCTCTCTGCTGCTGAGCCTGCTGAAATAAAGCTGCCTGTGGTGCCAGGGGTGGTCTCTGCTGGTTCCCTCCTGGGGCTGGTGGCCTGACGCCTCTAACTCTTGCCTGCTGTGCTCCTACGGCTGGATAAGCTGGTCGTGGTGCAGGCAAAGCTAATCTCGGTGCTCCCTCTCTGCGCTCGGTGCAGTCTCTGGTCTGATGCTGGTTGAAACCGCAAGCTAGGCAGAGTCCCAACTTACGTCTGCATTCTTTCTCAATGTGACCTATCTTGCCGCAGTGATGACAAGTAGGGAGAGATATGGCCCTGTGTGCTGTCCTCTCTGGCATACTCCTCTGGGTTCGTTTTGCTGAATCCCCATGTGCTGTCCTGGATGGTGCTGAGTTGATAGGTCTCTTCAGGTTCGACTCTCTTCTAGTGACGCGCTTCATGCGTCGTACTGCTGCAAGAACGTCGGTATAAGATGTAGGTGCGACCGATCCAATCAATCTCTGGAGCTCGAACTTCAGCCCGTCAAAGAACTTCTCAGCTTTCTCTTCCTCGGTCGTAATCAAGGTTGGGGCAAAGCGACTAAGGCGAATGAACTCCGCGTTGTATTCTTCCATTGTCATGCTGCCTTGGATAAGGCGGTGGAACTTGTCTCTGAGCTCTGACCGTGCTACTGCGGGAATGTACATCTCTCTGAAGAGTCTGGAGAACTCTTCCCAGGTGACTCGGTCCTGCCCGAGCCTCATCTCCTCTGCTAACCACCAGTGATGTGCATTCTCTGTTAACTGTATTTTGACTGCAGTCATCCACTTCTCTCTAGGAAGTTCAGCGGCTTCTAACTGATGCTGAATATTTGTGAGCCATTCATGAACTTCTGTTGGTCCCTCTTTACCAGAAAATGTACGAGGCTTGAGTTGACGGAAGTCAGTGATAGATCCCGTCGTTGATCGCCTTGCTGGTGGATTTGCCTGCTCCAATGCGGATACCAGGCTGGTTCTCAGATTTTCGGCCTCCTGACGATGTGCCTCTTGCTGAATCTGTTACTGTACTTGCATCATGGCATACATCATCTGGAACATCTGTTGCCCGTCCATGGCTTGTCCTGGCGGGAAAGCTGGCATCTGGGGAGTGAACTGTGGTGGAGGTGGGATGTCATCTCTCCGGAACCTTAGATTAGGCTGACCGGTTTGATCGCTCTGCGATGCTTGGCCTCCATTCCCTGGAGTCACTCCGTCTGTATAAGTAACCACAGTGTCGTGTGGCGTATCCAATGGAATCTCATCTCCGTTCCGGGGATCCATTTCTCTACAACCAAAAGATAAACTGTAAGAACGCTCAGAGGAATCAAACATGATACAAATCAAGTAACAATTTCGAGTTCGATATAGATTTCAAACATGGTTTAATTAATGGATGAGATCCTATAATTTATCCTATCCTTAGGGCAGGCTGGTTCGGTCCCTAAGTTGAAACCGAACAATTTAGTCGTTGACCTGCATGGGCCACCACAAAAACCATGTCACGCCCCAGTCCCAAAATACCATGGGACCAGATACGTGGCAATGGCCAGCAGTACGCACCGATGGACAACCCAATTTAATGGAACCATCAGGGCATACTTAAGCTGTAACATCAAGTCTACGACAATCATGGCATAACTAATCTCATCCACACAAGATATAAAAATATGATCCACAGAATAAATAAGGAATGTAAATCATCAGCTAGTCTCACAAAGTACTTCGGGGTACAACCCGATAAACATCTAGTACAATGGTTCAATAGACCAGAATATAAAAGACTGAAATAAATAATAAATACTGAGCATGAAACATGGATGCTCAGGAGAAGTCTTCAGCTAACACCTCATCCTCGGATGGCGGTACAGCTCCTGGATCAGCTCCTGCAGCGGTCCCGTCTACCTCGGGATAGATCTCGTCTGTAAATCCTGGGGACATAATCCATATCCAGGTCCTCAGGGGACATAGCAAGGTACAGGAAATAATACAAGCCAGAATATAAACAGTGCAGCAAATAATAAGATAAACAGGGTAAGTATGTAACATCTGTATAAAATGCAAGAGAGAATATCAATAGTACTCAGGTTGAACATCTACAAGCTCTGTGTAGGGGAGCCTGTAGAAGTGGTGTCAAGAGGTGGTCTAGCTCAGCGGAAGACTGAGTAGCCGGCATAACATAGTCAACCTGTAGTATGTGGGTCTCTCCAGCAATAGATGGAACAATAAGGGAATACTAAAATAACCAGCTAAGTGATATGCAAGATGAGAGCAGCACTAGAACTCAGGATGAAGCATACTACCAGCTCTGTGTAGGGGAGCCGATAGCAGCAGTAATAATGAGTAATGGGCCAAGCTCGGGCTTCAGAGTCTTGGGCCTCACAATAGTAGGGGTATATATATAATTAGCCTGTAGTCTGTGTGTCTCTCCCCACCCAATGTAACCACGCATATCATGACCATAACGTCTCATGTCCATGTCAGCGGGATCATAACTAATGCACAAGTCATAATGTGTCTAGACTATAGTATCTCTATAAGTCCTGTATCCTATACAGAATCACCATGAATATCTTGGGAAGATCCTGTCTCATGAACAGTGTCCAGTGTCATGGGTCAAAGCGTACTTGGTAAGACAAGTACGAGAAGATAAAGTGCCACGTATGTCCATATCTAGATAACATTACCCAACACCGCGTACCATGTTGGCACCCGACTGATAATCGGACGCTAAGTATGTCAAACGGTCCTAGGTTAAGCATGCACAATAATATAAATGAAGCAAGAAAAATATATAACAGTACTGCAGAGTTTGGCAAGGTACACTTGCCTGATGTTTGAATATCAACTATCGTCCTGGTGCCGGTGGATCCGGTAGGTGCTACCCCAAAAGCTGTAATAAACATTACCAACAGTCTCAGAAGGTATCAAACTGCTAGAAATGTTTGTCCTTACGTCCAATTTGGACACAGGGGCAAAAAGGTCATTTCTGGCCAAAGCGAGTTCCATATGTGGGACACTTTGCACCAAAAAGCGTGTCAGGGTCAAAGATCTCCAAATTACTCCAACTCGGTGTCTACAAGTCAGGAACGATGATATGAACCCAACGAAACTTTCAGAATTGGATTCCGATGTGCTGATCACAAAATCATCCGTCAAGTAGAGCCGGTGGGGCCCACGATACGTGATTTTATCAACGTTCTCAGAATCGGACCTAACTTGGGTCACAGGACCAGCGTATTGCTACGAGTCTGATGGCACAAGTTTTGTCTCGATCCGACGTGTATACACGAAGTTACAGCGTGTTCCAGAAAGGTCGGATACGGGGTGTCGACGGCAGATACGCGTTGATTCCGGGGTGCACGCACCTCCGAATCTACTTCTGCGAAATCCCACACGACCGTATCAACGACGCGCATGTGTCTGTGAAGACCGCACACGACCAAGTCATCCCGTTTGGCGGGGCGCACTCAATTCCGGGGTGAATTGGGGCATTATTTTTCCTGTTTTTGGATCGCGGTGTGCGATCACCACAGGACGCGATGCACCGAGCGAGTTGCTCGGGCACCGAGAGGGTTATACAGTCTACGCGTAGCAACTGACAAAAATTAAAACAAAGCTACGGTTTGAGAGAAAATGATACCTGAACAGGGCCCGTGAATGCTGAGATTCACGTGACCGAGAGTCCAATCTGTGTCCTGGTCGAGGATCTACCGTGTCCGCTAGGGCTGTGCCTGGAGACGGAGGGGTCGACTTCGCCGGCAGAGGGCGTCTCGGTCTAGGGCGGCTGCGGGCTGTTGGTCGACGTCGGTGGAGTCGACGGGGAGTCGAAGGGTGGACGGCGCGACGGAGGTCGGTTCGAGCAAAGGGGGGTCGGGTCAGGCGCTGCTCGTGAGGGGTCGACGGAGTTGATCGACGGTGAGGGGTCGATCCGGCGATGGCGTCTCGAGGCGGGGTTGAGGGGATCGGATACTGGGACGGGCGGGTCGACGAGAGGGACGACAGCTTCTCGGGGTCGAGCGCGGCTGATCGACGCGGAACTCGGCGGGTGGTCGATCACAGGAGGGTCGGGGTGTCGAGTTTGGAGGCGACGGCGACTAGGTTTCAGGAGCTGGACACGGATGTCGAGGCAGCCCCTTATAGGCGGCTACAGGGTCCCTGCGGCTGCTACTAGGGTTTCCAAAAGGGTTCGGGTGTCGGGTTTGCTCAGATCCAACCCGATAGGCTGGTTTGGTTCGGTCTACCAATCCAAAAGTATTTAAGGCTTAAAACTCGTTTCCGGAGTCCAAATAATTCACCAAAAAATACCACATGTCCGGTTTTCCATTTTACACCACAAAATATTATTTTCATAATATTTTAATACCAATAAACTATATTTAAAATATGGAGATCACCTTCACCTTCGATATACATTCCAGGAAAATTTCCAAAATTTGGGAAAATTTGTATTAACATTTACTCTGAAAATTTGGGGTGTTTACAGGTTAGCTAGACCTTAATACACCGATTCTGATTTGGCAATTGTATCATTGTGTGCACGCAATAATACATATGTCATGAGCAAGCTCAATAAAAGAATAATCTTGCAAAAACTAGGCTATAATAGCAGCATAAATCAAGGTAGTACAGGAAATATAAGTACGCTAGATTATGATGAGAGAAGTTACAAAATAATTCAAGTTCTCAAAGAAGATAAGACCCTTACAATCTCTATAGTTGTAATACTAACTCCTTGTCTAAGTCGATAGTCGACCAAATAGGGGTATAGCCTCTAAGTTCTACAGTCTGAAAAAAAACACTATCGTCCTAAGCTAGCATACAATTAATGTTGTTTAGTTATACTTCAATAATAGGTCAAAAGACTGTGATACTAGGTTGTAAGGTATACTACCCAACTTATAACAGTAAACTAATACTGTAATTGTCTCTTAAGGATACCGTAGAAACTCCTGTTAAGGTCTACGAGAAGGGGTCTTGGTACTTATTAGGGTATCCTCTTATATTACATAGGTCATGGTCATCTTAAGTCTTAGTCATAGCGCTTATAGAGTAAGTGTCAATAGTAAGAATGGAAAGTTATTGGCCTTCAAGGGGGAAGGGGATATAAATCGTATTGAGGTGGGGTACATGTTACACAATTTAAAACTAAGGGATAAGCACCAGGTCTCAATATACAAGAATATCTTAAACCATCAAGTTCTAACTACTAAGTACACAATTTCAAAATTTAACATTAACTACTATAATTCCAGTAACTATATGTCCTTAACACAGAATAAATCATCTGGCCTACAATCAGAAGTGTCAGATGGCATGAGTTAAAAGATGAAGAGTAGAAGAACAAAATATAGTCGTCGCACAATTAGCGAGCGCTAAGGGTTCAGAGGAACAACTCATAAAACTAAAATAAAAAGACTCTGGATAATGTCATGGTTTCCTAAGGGAAGATGCTATGCTAATTTCTGTGTTTGAGGTATGTTCAAGGAAAATGTTATATTCATTCCCTTTGGCCTCCTAGGTGTTTTCTACTAATAATAAGACAATGATCTAAGTTTATAGCTCTCCAATACTATCTAACTATGAAGGTTAGGTTCAGTCATAATATTCAATTTTGGTTTTCTATTGGTTCCTCAATACTAGGGTCAAACATTATGGTAAAACTTCTAACTCACTCTAGTAACGTCTATACTACTCTCAAGTCTTCATAATACATCAAGGGGTAATGGTAAACCAATCTATAGATAAGGAATTCTAGGGTTCACTAGATATTCTAAAATTAGTGGTGTGTCTATATTCTAGTTGTATTCTTAGTAGGTGTGCTACCATAATTATCATCCTAATAACATGGGTTCCGATATTCTAGCAGAAGGGTATACTCAAAGAACTATTAAAGAAGTACAAGAATCAAGCAAGATGCAATTATTCAGATAGAATAGATTGGAAGGAGAGCAAATCATAGTCAATTGTGGATGAGATCCTATACTCTATTCCTAGGTGTAGGCTTGTTCGGTACAATAACGTAACCGAGATAATATGCTCTCGACCTGCATGGGCCATCACAAAAACATGTCATGTCCCAGTCCCAAAATACGTAGGACTAGAAACAAGAAAGCATGATAGCCGTATGTATATGACAACTCCAATATATGGATACCATAATACACACGTGCGTTGTAGAATGAATATAAACTCACTTGTGGTATATATAATGTCATCCACACAAAAAGTCATAGAAAAGAAATACTAACTAGAATAATGAGTCTGAAATATCCAACATAATAGTCGGGTGGAGACAAATCCACTACCAAAGACTATATCCAAAACTAAAATGAGAGAGGAGTATAAAATCTCCAATATAAAAATAAGGTGATGGCAGAAGTGTATCAGCTAAGAAGAATCCATCGCTAGCTAATCAGTGTTGCTCAGAAGGTAAGACTTCCTCGGCAAAAAATAATCCGTCAGGTCCAGGCCCATACTCCGGCGGATACTCCTGGTCGTCTATACCTGGCAAGGGACTAGGTCCTCAGAGGAACATAACAAGATACATAGAAGCAAGCAAATTATATAAAGTGAACATGCATAACGTTTGAAAATATATAAGTACGATGTATAAGACAATCTATATGAATGCAAATAAGGATAACTTTTTGACGTATGGGCAAGGGTAGGCTACTCGATCTAATCTCACAAATCATACATACGTCAGGAACATCATCAATCGATATACCGCCGGGGTAGCGACCCTCGTGACTCCATCAATCGACATACCGCAGGGGTAGCGACCATCGGACACTACCACCATTGTGCGTGCTAGTTACTACGATGTTACCAGAGTTTTTAAAGCCCATACGCCTACTGATTGTCCTCTATGATACTAAGTGTCAAGTGTGTGTCAACATATCTAATATATAGTAATGACTGAAAGAAACAACACATGCAATAAATATACATAAATGTAATAAATACATAGAAATATGCTAAGCATGCAAAATACTGTAAGCAATTTAGCAAGGTATCTTGCCTGATCAGAAAAGGATGAAGTCCCAACTTAAGGCGTCGTCCGATCTACCCGTCACATAAATTAAACAAGTTAGGTTACAAAAGTGGATGAATAGGTTCCTCCATTTTAATCTATTTTAATTCTGAATAAAATAACCTAAAATAGTATTTTAATCTTATTATAATCTGATTTTCTTGTTAAACTCTAATTTTGGTCCAAAAAATGTCAACTATACGGATTTGTGATCCGTGGTACGCAAATCGAGGCGATCCATTGACCAAAAAGTCAACCAACTCAAATTCTAGATTTGTGTATGGAATCCTATAGATTTCAATGCTACATGAATGTTGGAATCGATAGTTTTAAAAAATCACAAGTCGGTAAATAGTTATGGCCACAAGGGCGCACAGATGACAGTTTTCGGTGGTTTCCTATTTACGTCTACGTTGCACAAATTTTAACATAGATTAAATTGCATATTAAATTCTAGAAAAATAATTTTATGTAATCTTATCATGTCATATTTTTTAAACTTCAAACGGCTCATAATTTCGAGTTCGGGATCTCCCAAAACCTCAAAAATACAAAAATACGTCTGATTTCGGATAGCTGGCACTTTTCAAAAATACTGGGAAAATAGGTTTTGAAATTACTAAAATAGTTTATATATTCAGAAAACTAACCTTGATATGGTTCTAAAAAAAAAAACTGGAGCGCGTTTGGAGTCCGAAGCTATGAGATATCATTTTTTTAAGTCGTCATAACTACTAGAAAATGTGGCTGAATTTATGTTAAATTTTTACTATTTTTGGACAAAAAAGAGAGGAGTTTTGGGAAGAAAAATATAAAATATGAGTTTATTTCATAAGTCTAATAGATATTTATAATGGTGGAGACTATTTAATTTAATACGAGTAGGATTGGCTAATTTGGATATGATTAGGATCAGTTTAAATATGGATATGATATAAATGAAGTTATTTTCCTAGTAGGCTCAGGATTTGAATTAATTTAAAATATAGGTTAAAATTATCTCAATAATTTATAATATGAAATAATATTAAATAAAATTAAAGTTAATACAAATAATTTATATATAATCTTATTAATATCTATTAACACTAAATTAGTATCTATCTAATATTAAGACTATATATATCCAAATAAATCTTAAATAATTTCAAAAATCTAAATAAATTTCTTAAAATTTTAAATAAATTATAGAAAAATATAATCAAATATTTAAACATAAAATAAATATTTGGTAGGAACAATATTCAAGTATGGTCTAATAATAAATCATGGAAGTCCTAGAAGTTTATGTTTTCTATGTTTTAATTACCTAAAAATTTTAGAAAAATCTTAAAAATCTAAAATAGCATAAAAATAATTCTAAATAAATATTAATATAAGTAAATATATCAGAAAATTTATTTTCTAATTAACTAAGAGGATACTCTAAAAAAATTAATATTTAAAATAATCTATAATAAATATACTAATATAAAATACACAAAAAATACCTATTTTTGGTGAGGGTGTTTACACTATGCTCTCAAGCTCATCAATGAAGTTTGAGTTCTATGCACTGCAACTGCAGCAGCTGAAGAAAATGGCTTTGGGAGCTCATGTACGATCTTTCAATGGTTGGTGCATAGATTTTGGCTGTACCGATATACTGTGACAACTAGGCAGCTGCAGCAGTAGCATCTAACAATCTCTTCAATAGTAAGAAGAGGATTGTACAACTTCGACACAGAATACTGAATAATCTCATAAAGACTGGTGTCATTGTAGTGGTGGATCTTTGGAGTCAGGAGAACTTGGCGAATCCGTTCACTAAAGGTCTCAGGCGCCTGCTAGTCAAAGACACAGTAGGTAAAATAGGCTTGAAGGACCTCTGATATTGTTTTTTTGTAATCCTACCATTATGTTTTATGCTATTAGTTCAAAAAGAAATATATTAGGCATCTAGCTTTTGGTTCAAGGGATGACCACTGACTGAAAAAATATCAGGTACAGTAGATGGTCCTTATGGACAATATGGGATAAGTACCCGGAACAACTATAGTCTACTATTTTGTTCTATAGAAAAATTTCTGTGTAAGGTTAGCTTCGACACCTTAATGAGTTCTCGGACAGAGTAAATGTCCAGCGTGCACTATAGGAAGCACGTGTAGTTCAGCACTACAAGGGACTTGTATTCCATGCTACAGTAGTGTGACATCACGATGAAGTAAAAGATATAAAGCCTTGGCTGCAACCTTATCAAAGTGGCAATAGCACCGCAAATAGGCAGGCAGCCTAATGTTGAAAAGATAGAGAGTTGTAGCATAGAACTACTAAGAGGCCAGTGACCTCATGCTACAGTGGATGACACCACATGAGGTAGTTAACCTCAACTGTGAGCCATGTCACAATGGCATAGCACCGCACAGAAGCACAAGACTTTGTGTTGGGATGTAATACAATACTACTAAGAGGCTAGTGACCTCATGCTACTGTAGGTTGTAGTGCCTCAAATCTCGATCTGACCGGGATATGCACTACGTAATTGGGCTTGTGGCTAGTCCGTCTGAGTCGTAGCTTAGATCTTCGGCATCTTCTTGCCACAGACGAAATGCGATGATCCTTTCCAACTCATGGAAAGGCCTCTATTGAAACAAGTCCAATAGTTTTCGTGTTTGGTTGCTTGGTTTTCTTGATTGCCGCTTTAGAATTTTAATTTGGTGTTGCTTTCGATTTGCTTGGTTTTCGCTGCTGGTTTTATCGTTTAGAGCTTTGATTCTTAGGGAGTTCGGCAAGGAAGGATAGGCAAGATTTCTAATTGGTGCTCGTGCTGTGCAGGTCCGTGTAACTGACGTTTGATCATCGCTAGGCGGGATTCCTTGTTTCAGCTACCTTTTTCCTTAACCAGTGAGTGGTTTGGACCCTTCTTTCCTACTTCTTCACGCCCACATCTCTAATGTTTCAAACGTTCACTCGATGATGCCCGGTTGGACGCCTAGGAAATTCTTGCCACAATGCATGCCAGCCACTAAGAAAGGAACATAGGATTTGTATACTAATTTTACTATATGCTTGCACACCTTATAACTTGAGTTTATTTACGAAGGGAAATTGGTTGTTGGTGGCGGCCTAGTACCTCGGATTGAGTTTGGACCCAGGGGATACCAAAATCAGAACACCGCATTGAGAAAATATGAACTATTGCATGATATATATATATATTTCTGCTTTACTTCTTTGTTTATTTCGATGCATTGTATGATAATATGAATTGTTCATGCATTTGTATGGTCTGGGACAACTTGTGCACAAGGTTTGGCATTTCCTCGAAACGGCTTTCCGGGGCACTGGAACCGTATCGATCCAGAGGAAAATATTTGATTCGTGCTCGTAATGATGCATTACGGGACCTCCAGCAGGGCTTGCTACCCAGGCTGATAGAATATGCCACTAATGCTTGAAATATGTTCCTAAGGTGTCGATCACACCAATGACCGCATAGAATAGAACACATGCTAATTTATTGTCTTGTGCAGATGGTAAGTATACTTGTGTTTCGTTGCAGGAAAGGCGTGCATCGGTTGAGTAAGCAACCGATGTACTGGTTGGATTATATGTTAATTTTATTCCTATCAAAATATATAACTGATATGAATTGAATTCACTTGCTTCTTTATAGAAGTTCATCTTAATGCATGCTCGCCCCTAATAAGCTAGTGTCGATTTAGTCGAGTGGGTTCATCTCGCTCACCAGTATAAGTTGAGTACTGACCCACGTTAAGGGCAACTATTTCAGGCACTCAGACGGTGCAACGCTAGTGGATAGACGAGGAGGCGTTAGGAGCACCTCTATTTTAAAGTATAGTTGGAGTCAGATCATTTTGGAGGCTTGGATTTCAACCTATACAAGGGCGTAATGTATGAACGACGTGGACTATCTGATGGAGCGCGCCCTGCCTTTTGAGTTATCTTTTGTAATGCAAATCAAGTAGCCGAGAGGCGCATCAATGTAAACTCTATGTAAATTACTCTGAATTATCAATAAAAAAGTATGTTTCTTCCTGCACTTGTGTTCAAATATCTGTGAATATGTTTTCTAAATTGTGTTTCAAAATGGGTTCCTATAACTGCAAGTTCTTGCCTTGTGCGAGCGCAACTCCAGGCTCGTAAGGTATCACGCCCCAGCAAGGACGAATCGGTTCCGTAAAGGATCCAGCGAGCACGATCGACACTTTCGGGATCGGGGCGTGACATATTGGTATCAGAGCCTAGGCTTTACTTCCATAGGATTTCAAAAGATTATAAAGGAGTTTGATGTGCCTCTTAATTGAGTTGCGTTTGGCGTCCGCTGCATGAGATGAGTCGCCTATACAATGAGCCCATAGATATAAAATCTATCATTTTTGGAGTGTTAACAAGCTACTCTCTTTTGTAGCCATGGATAAGAAAAATACTGCAACTGCCAGCAGTGCTCAGCCTATTCAGAGCAATCCAGCAAGTTCAGGAGAATCCGGAGGAGCGGGTTCAACCGGTATGGCGGAACGGCTTATGCACCTTATGGAGGTGCAGCAACAACAAGCTGTTATCCAACAGGCGCATATACAAGCGAAGTTAGCTTCTCAACAAAAGAAAATGGATACTATGATGCAACTGATTGCATCCTTGGTACCCAGTAACGGGGGAGCCACAGTGACGCCTGTCACGCCACCGGCCGTGGCGGTAGAAGACGAGTCAGAAGAGACTCAACCTCCAACAAGGAACTCATGCCGTGCAGCAGAGTTCACTAAAATGCATCCGCCAACTTTCAATGGACGAGCAGAACCGGACGTGGTGATAGGGTGGATTGCTAAGCTGGAAGGACTCTTCAATCTGGTTGGCATCCGGGGATCCAAGCGAGTGGCCTGTGCATCGGTTCAGCTGGAACTGCGTGCGCATGATTGGTGGGAGGCCACTAAGCAAGGGATTTATGAAGTTAATCCCAACTGCAAAATCACTTGGAAAATATTCAAATTTGCCTTCATTAAACAATATATTTCCTGAGCCGTGCGTCAACAGAAGGAAGACGACTTCAGCAATCTGGTGCAAGGAAGTTTGTCTGTTGACGATTATGACTCAGTGTTTGTTAAACTGGCTAAGTTTGTTGGGCACTTCTTGCCTAACCAGCAGGCGTGGTGTTATCATTTTCAGAAAGGTTTGAAGGATGAGTTGCGTAGGGACGTCATCAACCAAAAATGTCAAACATACAGGGAATGTTACGAGGTGGCCCTGAATAGCGAGCGGATCTTTGGGCGCTATCCCCCAAAGGTCGAGGTGCAAACCCCCCATACCAATAACAATAAACGTCCTCATGAAACGGGAGGGTCTGAAGCATAAAAGCGTTCGTACACGTCTGATCACAGGGGTCAATCCCAAGCCCCGAACTGCAGCAGGTGCGGCAAATCAGGGCATCGAGTGAATGAATATCGGGTTACTGGATGTTTTAAATGTGGTCGTCTGGGCCATAAACAATTTAACTGCCGAGAGGGCAAGCCGAATCATAACAACGGGAATCAAAACAAGGGGCCTCCAGCAAGTAATGCCAATGCTGTGCCAGTGAATCCACAACGCCAGGGCTCTCAAGGCCGAGTCTATGCACTGACTCGGGATGAGGCATCTGTATCATATACTGTTGTGACAGGTACTTTACTTTTCAGAGATTTGCTCGCTAGAGTCTTATTCGATTCAGGTGCTACGCATAGTTTCTTATCTGCTAATTTTAGTGTTGAACATAAATTAGCTTCTACTCCTTTAAATATGAACCTTTGCGTAAGTACCCCTTCGGGAGTCGATATGTCCACCCATGCGATCTGTAGGGATGGTTATATTTGCATCGGAGGAAGGAAGCTTTCCTTAGATGTCATTGTACTAGACATCAAGGATTATAATATTATTCTCAGTATGGACTGGTTGGGTGCTTGCCATGCAACAATCGAGTGCGCGGAGAAGTGAGTCGTATTCCGTCTACTCGGCGAGGCAGACTTCTACTATTCGTGCAGCGCTGCACCGAAGACGGCAATGGTGATATCAGCAATTTCGGCTAGGTGTATGTTACATTCGGACTGTGAAGGGTACTTAGCTTCTGTTTGAGACACCCGACAGGAATGTACAGATGCAGGTCAGGCTGAAGTTATTGCAGATTTCCTCGACATTTTCCCAAACGAGCAGCCTAGAAAGCCTCCTGATCGTGAGATCGAATTCAGCATTGACACTTTTTTGGATTCACGACCGATATCAAAGGCACCTTATCGAATGGCCCCAGCAGAGCTGAAAGAACTTAAGGTTCAGTTATAAGATCTGTTGGATCGAGGATACATTCGTCCAAGCATTTCTCCGTGGGGCGCTCCGGTGCTGTTCGTGAAGAAAAAGGATGGATCCATATGGCTGTGTATTGACTACCGAGAACTGAATAAGGCGACCGTGCAAAATCATTACCCATTGCCAAGGATAGATGACTTGTTTGATCAGCTACAAGGTGCAACAGTTTTCTCTAAAGTTGATCTCAGGTCAGGGTATCACTAGGTAAAAATTAAATCAGATGATATTCAAAAATCTGCTTTCAGAACCCGATACGGATACTATGAATTCCTCGTGATGTCGTTCGGCTTGACGAACGCCCCTGCAACTTTCATGGATTTGATGAACCGCGTGTTTTGGCCGTTCGTGGATAAGTTTGTGGTCGTGTTCATAGACGATATACTAATCTATTCCAAGAATGAGGCGGAGCACAAGAAATACCTGAAGACCGTGCTGCAGACATTACGAGAGCATCAGTTGTTCGCTAAGCTCAGCAAGTGTGAGTTCTGGTTGAACAACATAGCGTTCCTTGGTCATGTCATCTCGGCCGAAGGCGTCGCCGTAGACCCAAAAAAAATAGAGGCGGTGGTAGACTGGAAACAACCTACGTCAGCTAGCGAAGTTCGAAGCTTTCTGGGCCTAGCGGGATACTACCGTAGGTTTGTGAAAGATTTCTCTAAACTGGCCTCGCCTATGCTCGCCTTACTCAGAAAGGGATTGCATACGAATGGAGTGATGACTACGAAGCCAACTTTTGGGAACTTAAGCGGCATCTTATTTCAGCTCCGATTCTTGCACTTCCAGATGGGGTAGAGGAGTTTCAGATATACAACAACGCTTTAGGACTCGGCTTAGGGTGTGTGCTCATGCAGAGGGACAAGGTAATATCGTACGCCTCCAGGCAACTGAAGCCGCACGAGAAAAACTACTCGACACATGACTTGGAATTGGTGTCAATTGTGTTTGCACTGAAGTTATGGAGGCATTATCATTATGGTGTTGCTTGCAAAATCTTTACCGATCATAAGAGCCTCAAGTACCTATTCACCCAGCGGGAATTGAACCTCCGGCAGCGGCGTTGGCTAGAACTGATTAAGGACTATGACCTAACGATCACGTATACATCGTGCAAGGGAAACATCATTGCTGATGCCCTGAGTCGAAAGCACGTGGGCTCGTTATCCGTAAACAACTGTTTACTTCGAGATATTAAGGCGATGGGCATCGATTTTCGAGTTCGGCATCAAGGAGTGCAGCTGGCACCACTCCATCTTGAACTGGGTTTGCGTGATAAAATCAAATCAGCTCAGGAGGGTGATCAGTTCCTAGCAAAGGTACGCAGACTGATCTCAGCGGGGAAGACGTCTGATTTTGTGGCAGGCGAAGATGGGGCCTTACAGATGAAAGGGAGGCTATGTGTTCCTAGCGACCCAGAACTCTGAAGGGAAATTGTGGCGGAAGCACACTACGCGAAGTATTCTTTACATCCGGGGAGCACTAAGATGTACAAGGACTTTCGCGGGACCTTCTGGTGGTACAGTATGAAGCGGGATGTGGCGACCTTTGTGTCACAGCGTATGGCCTGTCAACAAGTGAAAGCTGAACATCAGAGGCCCGGCGTGGAGCTATAGAACCTCGCTATTCCCGAGTGGAAATGGGACAACATCACTATGGATTTTATTGTGGGATTTTCGAAGATGCCACGGGGGCATGATGTGATTTGGGTCATAGTTGATCGTTTGACCAAATTAGCCCACTTTCTTCCTATAAAAGTTACTTGGAACGTCGATCGGTTAGCACAAATTTACATAGATAAGATTTTTCGATTACACGGAGTACCTGCCTCAATCGTTTCTGACCGTGACAGACGTTTCTTATCTCGTTTCGGGACTAGCCTATAGTCTGCTTTAGGAACCAAGCTACAGTTCAGTACCGCATATCACCTACAGACTGACGGACAGACAAAAAGGATAAATAAGATACTTGAAGACATGTTACTGCTGTGTGCGATCGATTTAAAGACTAGTTGGGACATGCATCTTCCTTTGGCAGAGTTTGCGTACAACAACAGCTACCAATCGAGCATCTAGATGGCACCGTACGAAGCACTATATGGGTGCAAGTATCGATCTCCAATCTGTTGGGACGAAGTCGGCGAGCGGCAGGTACTCGGGCCAGAGCTGGTAGAGCAGGCAGTTGAGAAAGTTCGCTTGATTCGGGAAAGACTCTGTACAGCGCAGAGCCGACAGAAAAGTTATGTTGATGCCCAGAGAAGACCTTTGGAATTCATGGTCGGGGATCATGTATTCTTGAAAGTGACGCTGATGCGTGGGATGATGCGTTTCGGCGTGAAGGGCAAACTGAGTCCAAGGTTTGTTAGTCCCTTTGAGATATTGGAACGAGTGGCAGTTGTGGCATACCGGATTGCACTACCTCCCGCCTTGGCTGAAGTGCAAGACGTATTCCAAGTTTCTCAACTTCGGAAGTATGTGCATGACCCTAGTCATATGGTTATCTTCGAACAATTGGAATTGTGCAAGGATTTGTCCTACTCAGAGGAGCCGACGCAGATTCTGGATCGTAAGGAAAAAGTACTTCACAACCATACGATGTCCTTGGTTCGCGTGCTGTAGCAGAACTATACAGTTGGGGAATCAACATGGGAAGTGGAATTGGAGATGAAGGAGAAGTATCCTTCGTTGTTCATTTAGTCGGAAGTAGGGCTTGTTCTTAAGTTTTGGGTCGAAACTTTTTCTTAGTGGTATATTATGTAGTGCCTCAAATCCCGATCCGACCGGGATGTGCGCTACGTAATTGGGCTTGTGGCTAGTCCGTCTGAGTCATAGCTTAGATCTTCGGCATCTTCTTGCCACGGACAAAATACGATGATCCTTTCCAACTCATGGAAAGGCCTCTATTGAAACGAGTCCAATAGTTTTCGTGTTTGGTTGCTTGGTTTTCTTGATTGCCGCTTTAGAATTTTGATTTGGTGTTGCTTTCGATTTGCTTGGTTTTCGCTGCTGGTTTTATCGTTTGGAGCTTTGATTCTTGGGGAGTTCGGCAAGGAAGGATAGGCAAGATTTCTAATTGGTGCTCGTGCTGTACAGGTCCGCGTAACTGACGTTTGATTGTCGCTAGGCGGGATTCCTTGTTTCAGCTACCTTTTCCCTTAACCAGTGAGTGGTTTGGACCCTTCTTTCCTACTTCTTTACTCCCACATCTCTAATGTTTCAAACGTTCACTAGATGATGCCCGGTTGGACGCCTTGGAAATCCTTGCCACAATACATGCCAGCCACTAAGAAAGGAACATGGGATTTGTATACTAATTTTACTATATGCTTGCACACCTTATAACTTGAGTTTGTTTACAAAGGGAAATTGGTTGTTGGTGGTGGCCTAGTGCCTCAGATTGAGTTTGGACCTAGGGGATACCAAAATCGAAACACCGCATTGAAAAAATATGAACTGTTGCATGTGATATATATTCCTGCTTTACTTCTTTATTTATTTCGATGCATTGTATTATTATATGAATTATTCATGCATTTGCATGGTCTGGACAACTTGTGCACAAGGTTTGGCATTTCCTCGAAACGACTTTTCGGGGCATTGGAACCGTATCGATCCGGAGGGAAATATTTGATTCGTGCTCGTCATGATGCATTGCGGGACCTCCAGCAGGGCTTGCTACCCGGGCTGATAGGGCGCACCGTTAATGCTTGAAATATGTCCCTAAGGTGTCGATCACACCAATGACCGCATAGAATAGAACACATGCTAATTTATTGTCTTGTGCAGATGGTAAGTATACTTGGGTTTCGTTGCAGGGAAGGCGTGCATCGGTTGAGTAAGAAACCGATGTACTGGTTGGATTATATGTTGATTTTATTCCTATCAAAACATGCAACTAATATGAATTGAATTCACTTGCTTCTTTATAAAAGTTTATCTTAATGCATGCTCGCCCCTAATAAGCTAGTATCGATTTAGTCGAGTGGGTTTATCCCGCTCACCAGTACAAGTTGAGTACTGACCCACATTGTGGGCAACTATTTCAGGCACTCAGAAGGTGCAACGCTAGTGGATAGACGAGGAGGCGTTAGAAGCACCTCTATTTTGAAGTATAGTTGGAGTCAGATCATTTTGGAGGCTTGGACTTTCAACCTATACAAGGGCGTAATGTATGAACGACGTGGACTATCTGATAGAGCGTGCCCTGCTTTTTGAGTTATCTTTTGTAATGCAAATCAAGTAGCCGAGAGGCGCATAAATGTAAACTCTATGTAAATTACTCTGAATTATCAATGATAAAGCATGTTTCTTCCTGCACTTGTATTCAAATATCTGGGAATTTGTTTTCTAAATTGTGTTTCAAAATGGGTTCCTATAACTATAAGTTCTTGCCTTGTGTGAGCGCAACTCCAGGCTCGCACGGTATCATGCCCCAGCGAGGACGAATCGGTTCCGTAAATGATCCAGCGAGGATGATCGACCCTTTCGGGATCGGGGCGTGACATAGGTGACACCACATGAGGTAGTTAACCTCGGATATGAGCCATGTCACAGCGGCGTAGCACTGCACGAAAGTGCAATGCTTCATGCTAGAAAATATTAAATTCTCTTAAAAGGAACTCACCTAAGTGTATGGACAGAGATATAGGTCGTCACTTGAGGGTAAACTTCTAGACACCCAAAACACATACACCGAAACTAGGTCAGCACAAGGCCTTTAATGTGCAACCGGAGGAACAGCTGATGTCATTGTGCGATGGGGAAGAACAGCAGCTATGGTTCATAATTCAAGGCATAGTCCATTCTTCTATCGTACTGTTGTTTCACCTATGCGGTAAGATTCAAGTTGTGGGTGATATCTATCCTAATGCATGATGGGCTATCACATCCCAGTCCTAAAATATATAGGACTAGGAATACGTAACATCCCAGCAACGCATTCTACCAGACTCTAATCCGACTCGAATACGTATAAGCTGTATTATAATGGTCACTATCTAATTAATCAGGTAAATATAAATATCTATGTCTCAATCCACAATGAACAGAATAAACAAGAATGAGCTACGTTTGCTAAAGTCGGTCGCCTAATAACACACAAACTCGAATAGACTAGAGAAGAAATATGAGTCTATAAAACTAGGCTACATCAGCAGATAAATAAACAATATAAAATAATGACTATAACTCTAGTAGAAATGATATAAGTGCCTTGTACCAATGCCTGCCAGACAAACAACTCCATCAGTAACTCCAAAGACTATGTAATTGTCTACGCTGCAAAAACTGGCAGGAGACCAGGTATTCAAAGGGACGTAACAAGTTACAAAAATATAGCATGCCATAGTATAACCAAAAGAACAAGTACAACGTTGGTGTAATCTAGCAAAACTACCTAAGTGAGACACAATTTTGATGATAATATTCGACGCGTGGGCTGTCCAAAATAAAACCGTAGCTCCGGACACGGAGAGACACGGGACGTACCGTAGCTCCGAGCAAAGAATCATATGGGTGATACTACTACTCCGGATACAGGAAAACTATATACATAGGACATATACATATATATAGTGCATGCAGAGGGGCCCAAATGTCTAATAACTGTCTTCCCCTCCCAAAGTGGTCAATGAGAGTTCGCTGAACCTGAACCTCTATCTAACAGTCTCGTCATACTGAAGTAACTATCAACAATCATGACCCTAAAGTTATCCCAGTTTCCAGCCATGCTGACAGTATCAGGATACAAAAAATCTGGCATGATGACGGTATCTTAATGTGTCATAGGGTTATGATGTAACCAAGTATGTACAACAAGGTGTTGCGAACATCTATCAATCGTAACCAGACGTTACCGACGAACGTCTGCACCCGGTTATGACCCGGATACTAAGTAACGATTCTGATCCAAAGAGCGCACAATGCATATAAGAAATAAATAGAAATTTGGTAACTGAAATATAGGGTGGCAATGTACACTTGCCTGGATCCAAATGCTGAAGCTGGGTCTCCAATACAACGTCCAAGTTCGCGGGTCCAGTAGTACCTAGAGACGAGATACGAGCTTAATCAATAAACTATCATGATGCTATTATAAAATAAGAGGTAACACACGTCTGGCATAGGCTTCAGTTTTAATTATACAGCTCACATCGACACTAAGATAGAGGGTTGACCAAGGTTGATTAGAGGTACGTTATATCTAATATGATCAATCATGAGTATAACATCATCATCAAACCAAATCCTCAATCCTACTATTTATCACGGTATTTTTAGTAGTTTGAGTTATGATCATACTCAGATTTTACCTTTGTGTTCACAGACGTTATCATGCACATTTAAATATACTATCCTCAAATAAAATAATTTATATTTATCCAACTTTCCGTTATACCATCATTGTGATTCTTTCACCATTTCACAATACATAGCTACTCCTCAAATAATTTCATTATTAATTATCAGCTCTCAATAATGACCAATATTTTGATACCACAACACCATTTCATAATTAATAACATGCTCCTTACTACCCATCACAATGCATGGAAATAATATAACATAAACCCTAAGATCTCCTATATAGCATTCATAACCCTAACCCTAACTAGGTTCTATTTAATAAGAAGCAACACTACACAAAACAAGGAGATGGGTGAGGAGTTACCCCGGTACGACGTGTGGTGGCTGCGTCGACGCTGCGGTTGGATGGAGAAGGTGGTGTTACAGCGGTGGTCGGCTGGAGTAATATGGAGTGGGTGATGGCCGATGCTCGTGGAGCAGGGATATTGTGTGAAGGTGGTGGTCGTGGTGGTTCTGCCGGTGGAGAAAGGCTACTGGTGGTGAAGTCGAGGTACAATAGTCAATAGCAGGATGGAGGTATAGACGTAGCCGTTGTGGCACGTCGGGTATGTTCGAAGAAGACGCGGTGGGTGGCAATTGCTCGACCGGAGTTGAGGGAGGCGGTCGAGGTTGCTGGAGAAGGTGATCGTAGGTGGCAGTTGGCCGAGGGAAACTCCGATGCACTGGTGGCAGCAGTGGCACAGTGGCTGGAGTCAGCCGGAGTAAGGTGGAGCGGGGATCGTAAAGGTGGTGAGGATGATGGCGGTGGTGGCGTTGCAGCAGAGAAAGAAAAGGTGGCCGGAGGAGTCGGGTGAAGAAGAAGATGAAGAAGAAGAAGAAGAAGAAGAAGAAGAAGTGAATGAGAAGAAGTGATATTCGACTGAAGTAGGGAAGAGGGAGGAGAGAGAGAGGGGGGTTTCCTAGGCTTCTAGGGATTAGGGCCTGCTCATTGAGAAAGGTGTGAGGAGTGATTTTATATGAGAGTGTGTGGTGAGGATGATGTTTCATTTTGAATAGAGGCCAAGATTTAACATGAATAAAGTGTTCAAATAAAAGGAGAGAGAGGGAAATAATTTGACCGGTCATGATAGGTAGGGGATTTCTTCATTGGCCTTGACCAATAGGGTGGTGACACCTATCACCATATTTGCAAATAAGCCCTTAACTTTTGGGTATTTGCATATGCATAAAAAGTGATAGGGATTTGGTGTGGGAAGTGGTATTTAGTATTGTGTAGGGTGAGGGGGTGTTGTGTTTTTTGTATGGCCTTAATGAATAGGGTATTGGGTTAAATTGGGGTTAAGTTGGGATTAGTCAAAGTTGGTATCCCCAATTTAATTAAAATAAAGTGTCATGTGATCTTAAATTAAATTGGGACACATGGGATCTCAATTAGGAGTGACAGAAAGATCATGAACGGTGTAGGCTTGGTGTCAGTCTTGTCCCCTTTAATTGGTTCAGCTAAACGGGTTGAGTTTGTGTCCTAAAATTGATAGCAACAATAAAGGTACGCGACATAGGATTAAAGAGTTATTTTTGGGACTGAGAAGTTGTGCAATTAAATTAGAGCACAAGGGATTGTGTTTGTGAGTGACAGAAAAGTCCAGCGCCTAGGTTGGCTTGTCAGATCAAGAGTACAATAACTATTTAGAAATTTAGGGCTATTGTTGGGATCCAAATATTATAGCAATAGTAGGACCGATGCACCAAAGATTTAAATAAAGGACCAGTCAACTTTGTCTAATTTCTAAACCTCAAATACCTGATGCTAAACCAAAATTTTCTAAACATAACCCGTCTACCTTAAAAAGAATTTGAGGGAGTTTATATCATTCCCAACTTAGAAGAATTTCGTAGCCGAAATTAAAAGTAAAGCACGAATGAGAGTTACGAGAATTTAAAAGTAAACAGGTAATCGAATGCAGTACGTAAATTCGTATCTCAATCCTCAAATAAATACAGGAAATGCTGTCAAATGGAATCCTCGCACTCCCAGGTAGACTCGCCTGGCGAATGATGCTTCCATGCAACCCTGACCAGTCGAATAGTCTGACCCTGAAATCTTCTCACTACGATCGAGTATCCCCACTAGCTGCTCTATATATGATAAACTGGGCCCGACTGTAATCTCTGAATGATCAAACACGTGGCTAGGTTCTTCCATGTATCTCATCAACTGTGATACGTAAAATACGTCGTGCACTCCTTCTAATGATGGAAGCAATGCAAGACGATAAGCCACTTCGCCAACTCGTTCCAAGATGTCAAAAGGTCCGATGTACCTCGGACTCAGCTTGCCTCTGCCCCCGAATCTGATGGTACCACGAGTGGACGATATCTTTAAAAATACATGGTCACCTTCCTTGAACTCCAAAGGTCTGCGGTGCACATCTGTCCAATATTTCTGTCTATCCTTTGCTGCAAGCAGGTGGTTCTGAATCTGCTTTACTTTCTCTACTGTCTGTGTCACCAACTCTGGACCAAGTATCTGACGCTCTCCCACGTCATCCCAACATACCGGTGACCTACACTTCCTATCGTACAGTGCCTCATAATGTGCCATATGTATGCTGGCCTGGTAGCTGTTGTTGTAGGAGAATTCCACCAAGTGTAGATGGTCCTCCCAAGATCCTCCAAAGTCGATCATGCACGCTCTTAACATATTCTCTACTATCTGAATCGTGCACTCTGACTGGCCAGCAGTCTGTGGATGATATGCAGTGTTGAACTTGAGACGAGTTCTTAGACTCTCAAGGATACTCTGCCAAAAATATGATAAGAATCTGGAAACACGATCCGATACAATGTTGATAGGCACTCATGTAGTCGTACTATCTGTCTCATATATATATCAGCTAATATCTCCATGGACTGCCCAACTCTGAAGGGCAAGAAATATATAGACTTTGAGAGTCGTTCCACGATAACCCAAACTGCATTCTTTCTGCCAGGGCTCCTCGGTAATCCTGTGACGAAGTCCATGGTAATATGCTCCCACTTCCACTCGGGAATGGGAAGTGGCTCTAATAGTCCTGCAGTCCTCTGATGTTCGGCCTTGACTTGCTGACAGACCAAATATCTCACCAAAAATTTCGTAATCTTCCTCTTTATCCCATGCCACCAATAGTATTGTCTCAAATCTCGGTACATCTTCGTACCCCCGGGATGAATAGAATAAATTAAGCTATGACCTCGGTCATCAACTCCTGTTATAGCTTGCCACTCGGAACGTATAGGCGATCTCCATACCTCAATGTTCCATCTTCATGAATCCAGAGTCCCGTCTGCATGTCGGCCTCTGTCTTCTCTCGCAGTCATCAGAATCTCGCATATGTAGGCAGGGCTGTCTTGATCCTCTCAACCAATATAGACTGAACCTCTAGACTGGACATCTGTCCTGGCAATACTACCTCTATCCCTAGCTCCTGAAGATCGTCTAACAATTGTCGCTGAGTCGTCAAAAAGTATGCCATGACTTTCTGCTTAAGGCATATGCTACTACATTTGCCTTGCCACGGTGGTACTACAACTCTATATCATAGTCTGTCATCAACTCAAGCCATCGCCTCTGTCTCACGTTGAGCTCCTTCTGAGTGTAGACATACTATAAACTTTTATGATCTGTGTAAATCTCAACACGCTCTCCATAAAGGTATTGCCGCCATAGCTTTAGTGCAAATATCACTGCAGCTAGCTCTAGATCGTACGACAGATAGTTCTTCCCATGAACTCTTATCTATCTCTATGAGTAGGCTATTACATTGCCGTGCTGCATCAGTATACATCCTAATCCGCTCCCAGATGCATCACTATACACTATAAATCCTCCCGATCCCGAAGAAAGTGTCAAAATTGGTGCTGATGTCAGACGCTTCTTGAGCTCATCGAAAGTCGTCTGACACTACTCAATCTAGATAAACTCCTCACCTTTACGCATCAGTCGCGTCATAGGTGCAGTGATCCTCGAGAAGTTTTTCACGAACCTCCGATAATATTCGGCAAGTCCGAGGAAACTCCTAATCTCTGTAACTGATGTAGGGGTAGGCCACATCCCCACTGCGGCGATCTTCTCTGGGTTAACTGATAGTCCATCTCCAGTGATTATGTGTCCCAGGAATGGTACTCTATCCAAACAGAAATCATATTTGCTGAGCTTGGCATACAACCTCTCCTGTCTCAGCATCTCCAATACGATCATGTGATGCCTCTCATGCTCCTCCTGGCTCTTGGAATACACCAAGATGTTATTGATAAATATGACCACCAACTTATCCAAATACTGGTAGAAAACCTTGTCCACCAGGCTTATAAATACTGCTGGCGCACTGATTAAACCAAACATCATGACTAAAAACTCATAGTGCCCACACTTCATCCGAAAAAGTCATCTTCGGAATGTCCTTCCTTCGTACCTTGATCTGATGATAGCCGGATCTGAGATCTTTCTTCGAGAATACACATGCGCTACTTAGCAGATCAAATAAATCATCGATGCGCGACAAAGGGTACTTGTTCTTTATCGTTACAGCATTTAATGCACTGTAATCGATATACAAATGTACCGTCCCATCCTTCTTTGGCACAAATTAGATAGGTTCTTCCCATGGAGAAATACTACCCTGAATGAAATCCTTATCTAAGAGATCATACACTTGGACTTTCAACTCAACCAACTCCTTCGTTGCTAGTCTGTAGACGGGGAAAGTAACTAGCTCGGCTCTGGGAGTTAACTCTATAGTGAACTCTATCTCTCTGTCAGGTGACAAGCCTGGAAGATCCTCTGGAAATATATTCTCAAACTCTAATATAAAGTGAGGGTACATCGGTTCACCTTCTGTAATGTGCGTCGCTAAGGTAGGTTGGACACCATGCTCTCGGGCTCCCCGAAGAAACTCAAACTCAGGGTGATCTGGTGGTCTAAATATAATGATACCACGTCGGCAATCTAGCGTCACGTGGTATTGGCTCAACCAATGCATGCCTAGGACAATATCATAGTCTAGACTTAACCTCATAATAATTTCTCCTATTCTATTTACAACACTAAACCTCAAAAAAAAATTCTTCCCGAATGTATAATTACTCTTTTCCTTAAATTTTTCCCTACAATTGTATTCCTTAATTTTTTTCTTTTCATTACTTATTGTTCCGAGTCACATAGTGCAATTATAATAATGGTATAACCCAAGCACATACTAGAATTCCTGGTATCAGATCATCATATTCCAGGTGAGAGCCTAAAATTTTATCTTCTCAAGTTCATAATATCGTTCCTGGTATAGCCATCATATACTACAACTAATTCCTAGCATCTGGCTATGCGTTTCCATAAATCTTTCTAGAGGGTTAGAATCAACGATCTTTCTAGCTCCCAGTACTTCCCAAATTACTACTATCTAAAGTAAGGGTAGGGTTTTACCAGTTCTAGGAACATACTTCTAGGTCCAATTTTTTTGCTAACATTCTACACTAGTTCTAGAATCCAAAAAGAACCTATCAACCTACCCTACTAAGGGTAACAATCATTTCAGAGAATATTACACAAATCATATCTTCTGTCGCCTGGACTACAATCTTCTTCTGGAGGGAACCATCAGGCACAAGCATTTGTCTTTCCGAAATAAAAAGGAGATGAGAAACAATGATAACGATATTGATAAAAACTGAACGAATACAATTTGGAGGTCCAAGGATGATAATCAAATACAAAGGGAGTTTTTAAAAAAAATTTGATTACGGATTGAGATCCTATTCAATAATAAATCGTAAACTGCGGGCTCGTTTGGTACAGTAACGTAACAAAATGATATGCTCTTAGACCTGCATGGGCCACCCCAAAAACCTTGTCATATCCCATTCCCAAAATACGTAAGACTAGGAATAAGTAACATGCCAGCAACGCATTCTACCAGACTTTGGTCCAACTCGAATACGTATAAGCTGTATTATAATAGTTACTATCTAATTAATCAAGTAAATATAAATATCTGTCTCAATCCACAATGAACAGAATACACAAGAATAAGCTACGTGTGCTAAAGTCGGTCGTCCAATAACACACAAACTCGAAAAGACTCGAGAAGAAATATGAGTCTATAAAACTAGGCTACATCAGCAGATAAATAAATAATATAAAATAATGACTATAACTCCGATAGAAATGATATAACTACCTGGTACCAATGCCTGCCTGACAACTCCAAAGACTCTGCAATCGTCTACGCTGCAAAAAAACTGGCAGGAGACCAGGTCCTCAAAGGGACGTAACAAGGTACAAAAATACAGCATGCCATAGTATAACAAAAAGAACAAGTGCAACGTCGGTGTAATCTAGCATAACAACCTAAGTGAGACACAATTTTGAAGACAATGTTCGATGTGTGGGCTGTCCAAAATAAAATCGTAGCTCCGGACACGGAGACACACATGACTTACCGTAGCTTCGAGCAAAGAGTCACATGGGTGATACTACTACTCCGGATACAGGAACACTACATAAATAGGACATATACATATATATAGAGCGTGTAGAGGAGCCCAAACGTCTAGTAACTGTCTTCCCCCCCCAAAGCGATCAATGAGTGTTCGCTGAACCTGAACCTCTATCTAACAGTCTTGTTATACTGAAGTAACTATCAACAATCATGACCCTAAAGTCGTTCCAGTTTTCGGTCATGCTGACAGTATCAGGATACAGGAAATCTGGCACGATGACGGTGTCTGAATGTGTCCTAGGATTATGATGTAACCAAGTGTGTACATCAAGGTATTGTGAACATCTATCAATCGTAACCAGACGTTACCGACGAACGTCTGCACCCAGTTATGACCCGGACGCGAAGTAACGATTCTGATCCAAAGCGCGTACAATGCATATAATAAATAAATAGAAATCTGGTAACTGAAATACAGGGTGGCAAGGTACACTTGCCTGATCTGGATGCTGAAGATGGGTCTCCGGTACAACGTCCAAGTCCGCGGGTCCCATAGTACCTAGAGACGAGATACAAGCTCAATCAATAAACTATCACGATGCTATTATAAAATAAGAGGTAACACAAGTCTAGCATAGGCATCAGTTTTAATTATACAGCTCACATAGACACTAAGCTAGAGGGTTGACCAAGGTTGATTAGAGGTACGTTACATCTAATATGATCAATCATCATTATAACATCATCATCAAACCAAATTCTCAATCTACTATTTATCACAGTATTTTCAGTAGTTCGAGCTATGCTCGTCCTCGGATTTTACCCTTGTATTCACAAACGTTATTATGCACATTCTAATATAATATCCTCAAATAAAATAATTTATAATTATCCAACCTTCTGTTATACCATCATTTTGTCATTCTTTTACCATTTCATAATACATAGATACTCCTTAAATAATTTCATTATTAATTATCAGCTCTCAATAAATGACCAATATTTTGATATCAAAACACCATTTTACAATTAATAACCTGCTCCTTACTACCCATAACAATGCATGAAAAAAATATAACATAAACCCTAAGAGGGAGTTACCCCGGTACGGCAAGAAGGGTGAGGAGTTACCCCAGTGCGGCATGGCATGAGGAGTTACAAGAAGCAACACTACACAAAACAAGGAGATGGGGGAGGAGTTACCCCGGTGCGGCGTGTGGTGGCTGCATTGACGCTGCGGTTGGCCGGAGAAGGTGGTGTTGCAGCGGTGGTCGGCCGGAGTAATGTGGAGAGGGTGATGGTCGGTGCTCGTGGAGCTGGGATGTTGTGTGAAGGTGGTGGTCATAGTGGTTCTGTCGGTAGAGGAAGGCTGCTGGAGGTAAAGTTGAGGTACAGCGGTCAATGGCGGGATAGAGGTGTAGGCGTAGCCGTGGTGACACATCGGGTTTGGTCGGAGAAGACGCGATGGGTGGCAGCTGCTCGGCCGGAGTTGAGGGAGGCGGTTGAGGTTGCTGGAAAAAGGGATGGGCGGTGGCAGTTGGCCGAGGGGAACTCCGGTGCAGTGGTGGCAGTAGTGGCATAGTGGCTAGATTCGGCCGGAGTAAGGTGGAGCAGGGATCTTAAAGGTGGTGAGGATGATGGCGAGGGTGGCATTGCAGCGGAGAAGGGGAAGCTGGCCGGAGGAGTCGGGTGAAGAAGAAGAAGAAGAAGAAGAAGAAGGAGAAGAAGTGAAGAAGAAGAAGAAGAAGAAGAAGAAGAAGTGAAGGAGAAGAAGTGATATTTGACTGAAGTAGGAAAGAGGGAGGAGAGAGAGAGAGAGAGAGAGAGAGAGAGAGAGAGAGAGGGGTTTCCTAGGCTTCTAGGGATTAGGACCTGCTCATTGCGAAATGTGTGAGGAGTGATTTTATATGTAAACACCCTCACCAAAAATATGTATTTTGTGTGTATTTTATATTAGTATATTTATTATAGATTATTTTAAATATTAATTTTTTTAGAGTATTCTCTTAGTTAATTAGAAAATAAATTTCCTGATAAATTTACTTATATTAATATTTATTTAGAATTATTTTTAGGCTATTTTAGATTTTTGATAAATTTTCTAGAATTTTTGGGTAATTAAAACATAGAAAACATAAACTTTGAGGACTTCCATAATTTATTATGAGACCATACTTGCATATTGTTCCAAACAAATATTTATTTTAGGTTAATATATTCAATTAAATTTTTTTTGTAATTTATTTAGAATTTTAAGAAATTGATTTAGATTTTTTGAAATTATTTAGGATTTATTTGGATATATATAGTCTTAATATTAAATAGATGCTAATTTAGTGTTAATAGATATTAATAAGATTATATATAAATTATTTGTCTTATCTTTAATCCTATTTAATATTATAATTATTGAGATAAATTTAAACTATATTTTAAATTAATTCAAATCCTGAGCCTATTACGAAAATAACTTCATGTATATCATATCCTTATTTAAACTGATCCTAATCATATCCAAATTGGCCAATCCTACTCGTATTAAATTAAATAGTCTCCTCCATTATAAATACCTATTAGACTTATGAAATAAACTCATCTTTCATATTTTTCTTCCTAAAACTCCTCTTTTTTTCGTCCAAAAATAGTCCAAATTCGTCATAAATTCAGCCTCATTTTCTATTAGTTATGACGACTAAAAAAGACGATATCTCCTAGTTCCGGACTCAAAATGCGCTCCAGTTTTTTTTTGTTAGAACCATATCAAGGTTAGTTTTCTGAATATATAAATTATTTCAGTAATTTCAAAACATATTTTTCCAGAATATTCTAAAAGTGCCAGCTGTCCAAAATCAGACGTATTTTTGTATTTTTGAGATTTTAGGAGATTCCGAACTTGGAATTATGAGTCTTTTGAAGTTTAGAAAATTTGACATAATGAAATTACATAAAATTATTTTTCTAGAATTTAATATACAATTTTAATCTACTATAAAATTTGTGCAACGTAGACATAAATAGGAAACCACCGAAAACTGTCATCTGTGCGTCCTTATGGCCATAACTCTTTACCGACTTATAATTTTATGAAACTGTCGATTCCAGCATTCATGTAGCAATGAAATCTATAGTATTCCATACACAAATCTAGGATTTGAGTTGGATGACTTTTTGGTCAACGGATCGCCTCGATTTGCGTACCACGGATCACAAATCCGTAAAGTTGACTTTCTTTGGGCAAAAATTAGATTTTAACAATAAAATCAGATAATAATAAGATTACAATACTATTTTAGGTTATTTTATTCAGAATTAAAATAGATTAAAAAGGAGGAACCTATTCATCCACTTTTGGAACCTAACTTGTTTAATTTATGTGACGGAAAGATCGGACGACGCCTTGAGTTGGGACTTCATCCTTTTCAGACCAGGCAAGATACCTTGCCAAATTGTTTACAGTATTTTGCATGCTTATTTTATTTCTGTATATTCATTGCATTTCTGTATATTTCTTGCGTGTGTAGTTTTCTTTCATTCATTACTATATATTAGATATGTTGACACACACATGACACTTAGTATCATGAGAGGACAATTAGTAGGCGTATGGGCTTTAAACACTCTGGTAAACCGTAGTAACTAGAACGCCCTATGGTGGTCGTGTCCGATGGTCGTTACCCCCAAGGTATGTCGATTGATGGAGTCACGAGGGTCGCTACCCCCGAGGTATGTCGGCTGATAATGTTCTAGACGGGTGTGTGAGTTATGAGGCTTAGATCGAGTAGCCTACCCTTGCCCATACGTTGAAAAGTTATACTTATTTGCATTCATATAGATTATCTTGTATATCGTACTTATTTATTTTTAAATATTATGCATGTTTACTATAGTCAAATTGGCTTGCTTCTATGTATCTTGTTACGTTCCTCTGAGGACCTGGTCCCTTTCCAGGTGTAGATGTCCATGATTTTTTGCATAAGCACGGATCAGGACTTACCACTTATCTCTTCCGAGGAGGTCTTATCTTCAGAGCATCTTTGATTATCTCCAACGACGGATCGCTTCGCTGAATACCTTTATATCATCATCTTACTTATATTGGAGAATTACCCTTCTCCTCCATTTTAGTATTGATATAGTCATTGGTAGTGGATTTGTCTCCCCCGACTATTAGTTTTGGATTATTCAGACTCATTATTCTAGTTTAGTTATTTTATTTTTATGACTTATTGTGTGGATGAGATTTAGTATGTCGGTGACTTATGATAATATTTATACCACATGTGAGTTTATATTTATATTACAGCATATGTATGTATTATGGTATCCATATATTGGAGTTGCCATATACATACGACTGACATGCTTACGTGTTCCTAGTCCTACATATTTTGGGACTAGGACATGACATTATATGAGAGTGTGTGGTGAGGATGATGTTTTATTTTGAATAGAGGGCCAAGATTTAACATGAAGAAAGTGTTCAAATAAAAGAAGAGCGAGAGAAATGATTTGACCGGTCATGAGAGGGAGGGGGTTTCTTCATTGGCCTTGACCAATAGGGTGGTGACACCTAGCACCATATTTGCAAATAAGCCCTTAACTTTTGGGTAATTGCACATGCATGAAAAGTGATGGGGATTTGGTGTGGAAAGTGGTGTTTAGTATTGTGTAGGGTGATGGGGTATTGTGTGTTTTGCATGGGCTTAATGAATGGGGTATTGGGTTAAATTGGGATTAAGTTAGGATGAGTCAAAGTTGGTATCCCTAATTTAATTAAAATAAAGTGTCTTATGCTCTTAAATTAAATGGGGGCACATGGGGTCTCAATTAGGAGTGACACAAAGGTCATGAACGGTGTAGGCTTCGTGTCTGTCTTGTCCCCTTTAATTGGTTCGGTTAAATGGGTTGAGTTTGTGTCCCAAAATTGATGGCAACGATAAAGGTACGCGACATAGGATTAAAAAATTAATTTTGGGACTGGAAAGTTGTGCAATTAAATTAGAGCACAAGGGATTGTGTTTGTGAGTGACGAAAAAGTCCAACGCCTAGGTTGGCTTGTCAGATCAAGAGTGCAATAACTAGTTGGAAATAAAGAACCAGTCAACTTCGCCTAATTTATAAACCTCAAACACCTGATGCTAAACCATAATTTTCTAACCATAACCAGTCTACTTTAAAAGAATTTGAGGGGGTTTACATAGGCAGTCACTGTGAGGAACGCTCAACCATATATTGTGATATATGTGGGAGATTGTTGGTATTTTTTACTTTGCTTTGGGATTTTTAGTCTCACATTGGAAAACCACCAATGTGTATATCTCAATATATAGCTTTGCTTAGTATTGGTATATGTACATGGGGTGGTGGCTCATGTGGGTTAACTTTCCTAGAGGAATTAAGTGTGAACCTCATTATGATAATCTTTATTTGTCACCACCTTTGAGAAGTTTTCCTTAGGAGCTAAGCCCGATTTGGACTCGCACTCGGGCTCAAGGACGCAAAGTGGCGCTTTGTTGGCGTACTTTGCACTTAGCACGCCAGTATCGTCGTATTTCGTCTGTGCGCTCCTTTTATACGCGAGTTACATGCACGGTTGCTTGCTCGGACGCATGCTTCGTGGAGCTATGCGGCTTAGCGCTATGCATCCTAGAGCCCATGCGGTCAGGGACACACGCGTCCAGGTGCCCATGCGGCCAGGAGCACATGCGTCCAAGAGCGCATGAGGCCAGGGGCCATGCGGTCAGGGGCGCATGCGGCCAGGTGCCCATGTAGCCAGGTATCCATCCAGCCAGGTACCCATGTGGCCAGGTACCCATGTGGCCCAGTGCCCATGCGGCCAGGAGTCTTGCGGCCTGGAGCTTTGGCGGCCAGGTGCTATGTAGCCGGCAAGTTAGCTTAAGCGAGTCGAGTGTGGAGGGGACAGAGACTACTGTTGGCGGCTCAGTGCGGTACAGGCTGCGTATGGTTTTCTGTTCCACATGTCTACAACTTTTGGTGCCTGGCGGGCTGTCTTCTCTGTACAGTACAGTGCGTAGGCGGTTCGTGGCTCTCTTTGCCATGCGGTTACAGCGTTCGGCGACTAGCGATGTTGTTTGCTCTGTGCTGTACAGTGCGCAGGCGGTGCAGGCGGCTCGTGGCTCTCTGTGCCACGCGGCTGCCGCTTTTGTCGCCTGACGACGTTGTCTGCTCTGTTCAGTTCAGTGGCGCATGAGGCGCATGTGGCATAATTTTTTTCTCAGGCCGCATGGGAGCTGAAATTCTATTTTTATAGATGCTCTCCTCTTTCATTTTGTGTAGTTGGAAAAAATTAATAGAGAGCGAGAGAGAGTAAAACTGAGAGCACCACCATGACCTGCGGCAGCAGTAAGCATCCTTCCAAAAGAGTCTTGCGAGTGATCCGAATGTGACAAAGAGCGTTCCAGAAGTTCTCGTATGGACTTGCTGGATCCTGGGGGCAGTTCGTTGTATAGCGCGAATCTTGCCTTGAGCTTTGGTGGTTTTGATCACCCTAGCGGGAGTTTTCTTCTTTGTATTTTTGTTCTTGTTTTCGTTCTTCTCGGTGTAGCGTCGGCTAACGTAAAGAGAAGAACGATTTTCTGATTCTTGTTGTATTTATAATTTTTTTCGGTTTCATGTTCCTGGTTTAGTACTTTTGTGGGGTTGTGTGTCACTGTAGAGGAACTCTTGTGTGAATCTCAGTGGACCAACTTCTCTTCTGGAGTTTGTCGAGACGAACTCTTGTGTGAGTCTCTACTTTATGGCTACCTCTTATTCTTTGATCTGACTTCGGGACTAACAATATGACAGCATCAAAATCAGTCCTAGATCATATATGTACTCACATCTAGCTTTTGTTGATGGCCTCCTTCTTTTTGGTCATTGCTCTATTGATAATATAATCCAAATCAAACACATTCTCGCTACCTATGAACAATGGTCGTGCCAAATGGTCAATTTCGATAAATCTTTAATTATTTTCATTAAAAGGTTAGACTCATATATGCGCCAACTGTTTCTTGATTTCCTTGTGTTAAGATCATGAACTCCTCTAATAAGTACCTAGGACATCATCTACTGCTTTCATGAAAAATGTGCTTCAAACTTTGATAACCTCCTCAACTCGAGCAAATCTAAAGTCCTTGTAGTGTAGATGTCTCTCCCATGCTGGCAGGACCAGCCTCATTAAATCCATTCTCTCCTCTCTACCTACATATTACATGTCTACTTATATCCTCCCCAAAAAGGTAACGAGGCAGCTACCTTAACAACAATATGATTTTTGGTGGGGTGGCTCTGACAACACTAGGAAAGTTCACTTCAATGCTTGGTCGACATTCACCAAACCAAAATTCCATAGAGGTCTTGGAATCAGAGATCCTACCATCAGCAATATGGCTATGATAACTAAGCTTGCTTGGCTGTTTCTCACGGATCCTGAGTCAGTTTGGGTGAAACTCCTCAAGAGCAAATACTAATCTAATGCTAGCTTCTTGTCAGCAAATCCTTCCACATCATTATCTGCTACCACCTTAACAATATATTTTGGTCGGTTGGCAATGGCACTAATATTAACATATGGGAAGACCCGTGGGTGCCAGCCTTCCCTTAACACAGAATTATTGGCTTCCATAGTGCGGATCAGACTATTCAAAAATTTAGTGAACTCATAAACAAGGATACCTGTAGCTGGAAGTATAATCTGATTTCCCTACTCTTCCCTCCATATGAAGCCTGATATCCGACAACCTGATCTGGATACACACAAAGAATGGTAGTCTCAATACCAAATCTGCATATAGGCTCATGCATGAGAGGACTAACAACTATCACAATGCGGCCACTCAATCTGATTTTAATGAATGGAAGACACTCTGGAAACTCATTCACATATCCCCTCGAGTGCTCTACTTTGCTTGGAGAGCTCTCAATAACTCTCTTCACAAGACATCTTCATCCACAAACTACATTTGCTACCTTCCCCAAGAGTATCCTCACAAGTGGGAATTGCAACACTATGACTACAAGCTTATACATGATGTGGATCATCTGAAAAGCCATCTTCAAACAGAAACCAATCTGCATAAGAAAGATAATCGAAAACTCTCACACACTTCAGAAGAAATATGATACTGCAATCATCAAGAAGGTGGGTCGCCTCTAGAAGCGGAAGCCACGGGCATTCGTCTGGCTATGGACATTTGCATCTGCAAAGGCTTACCCAATGTCGTCATCGAACGGGACTGCAAGATCCTAATTGATGATATCCGCCATCCGAAAATGGACATATAATGGCATGCTCAACATGTCATAGAACAATGTCGATCATTATTGAGCAATGGCTTAGACATCTCTTGCTTCTTTGTATCTAGAAATGCTAACACAGTAGCACATTCCCTAACTGCTTTAGCTATTCTTTCTGATCATCCATCCTCTCTTAAGCTGCATGATGCTCCTCCTACATGTATTTTAGACCACATCCAGAGGGATATGGCTAACTGCTATTACTCTGTTTCTTAATGAAATGGGTTTACCAAAAAAAACAAGTGGAGCATGACTATGCTTCTGGCTGGCATATATATAATAGTCGATTGTAATAATTTAAGAAAGATTGGATATGTCAACACAAGACCGACCAGTTGATCTAGTTAGGTATGACCCATGCCCGACCAGTTTTGTGTAAATCAGTTTTGTTACTTTAAAAAAATTTCACTAATAATATAAGTTTACAATTTAGCATCTTAAGAATTCTAAAGAGCAATAAATATAAAGTCATTTGGGACTTTGGTGATCATGGCTAGTTGAGTTAGACAAAAAGAACAAGGCCAAAACAACTTTGTTTGGTCCGATTTGGTATTGGTTCATAATGAAAATAAAGATTAGACAAAAAAATATGAGAATGTTGTGCTAAACTGGGATGATTTGCTAAATAAAATTTTAAGATTTTGAATTTAGCTACTTTAAAAAAATTACTTTCAAATTTTTCCAAATCCTCTTATATTCCATAATTCTAGGAAAAGTAGAATTTTACCCCATTTGGATATACAATAGATCATTAGCATCCTTCATTTTGTTCTCCTTGTACAAATTTATGTTGCTTCTAACCATGATGAAGAGTTTCAGTGAGGCCGATGGTTCTTCAAAACAATCTTGGAAACTTTTACTTACTTCCATAGATCTTTGATCTTGAAAATTTGGATTACTTCCCAAGATCTTAGTAGGGAAGAAGACTTTCATGCGACTATACACTCGTTTCATTTCAATTCTTGTATTCATTTGACAATATACTTCACTTCATCCATCTTAGCTACATTCATTTGCTTGGTGTGTTTTCACCATTGTATCATTTCCTATGAAACTTTGGTAATACCAAATCGGACAATTCTATTTCGTGAATATATATATATATATATATATATATATATATATATATATATATATATATATATATACACTAGACCACTAAAAAGAGGAACTTTTTTTTTATGTCGTTCCTCTCTCTGAGTCTATTGACCGTGCATCTCTCTCTTCCTCTCTCTCTCTCTCTCTCTCTCTCTCTTCTCTCTCTCTCTCTCTCTCTCTCTCTCTCCAAGTAACACCTCTAAATATATTTGATTTATGTTCTAATTTTCTGAAATAATTCTTAATGTCCCTAATTGATTTTGTCCTGATTTGCTCTTAGATGACAATATTTAATTTGTTCTTAGATGGAATGAAATTGTTTACTAGTATAACATTCATCATTAAGAAAATATAAAAAATATGAAATCAAAGTAAATTATATATATATATATATATATATATATATATATATATATATATCACACACTAGACCACTAAAATAGGAACTCTTTTTTCATGTCGTTCCTCTCTATGAGTATATTGACCGTGCGTCTCTCTCTCTCCCCCCCCCCCCCCTCTCTCTCTCTCTCTCTCTCTCTCTCTCTCTCTCTCTATCACCAAGTAACACCTCTAAATTTATTTGATTTATGTTCTAATTTTTTGAAATGATTCTTAAATGTCCCTAATTGATTTTGCCCTGGTTTGCTCTTAGATGACAATATTTAATTTGTCCTTAGATGGAATGAAATTGTTAACTAGTATAACATTCTTCATTAAGAAAATATAAAAATATGAAGTCAAAGTAAATTAGTTGTTGCAAATAAAATATTTTTTTATTTTGTTTTCCCATGAGGGAGAAAATAATATGTAATCATTATAAGACACTAAGATGACAAAGCTCATAATTAAAATTATAGAATTCAAGTATGGGTTTTAAGATCTACTTAATCTCCTCACTCAAATGGTCAAAATTGATTCAAAAAAATCCCTTATATGACCTGCTTGGAAAGACACTTGAAGTTTAAGCTTCTGATTATATTGTGTTAGAAATATGCACTTTAATTCCAATGGTATTTTGAACTAAATGGAAAAAATGAACAGATACAATTGGAAACCTAGAATAGACGACCAAGGTTAGATATGGAAAAATAGAATTTTGTGACTAATTTATACCATTTTTCCTTTATATTTTTATAATTTTTTTTTGGATTAAATTTTAACAAGTCGATTTTGACCCCGCTGCATCCACATTCTGCCTATGCTACATAATGTACTACACTAATTCTCAAGATACATGCATCATTATATAATGCATGCATGAGTGTAACATATAGTTGGACTGTAAGGAGATGAGAGAATTATTTTTTGTAATAATAATAATAATAATCATAATAATAATAATAATAATAATAATAATAATCTATTATACTATATAATGACAAAAATAGGCTTCACCGTAGATTTTTTTTTTCCAAAAATACCTTTATTATATTTACTAATTAAAAAGAATAATTAAAATCAATAAAAGGTATCTAGATAAATACAAGAGTTGTCATTTGGTTTTTCTAATTACAATGGCTCTTAAATGCATTGAGTATCTAAAAATGAGGCATTAAAAAATGGACTTTGTTTACCATCTTTTATTCCTTGAAAAAAGAACAAATTTTGACTACAAATATCTTTTAATCTTCCTAATAATAAATACTTGCAACGCACGTGCATATATACTAGTAATAACAATAATAATAATATTCTCAAGAATATATCTTTGTATGTGTTTGGATAAAAACCATAAAGTGTTGCCCATTCATTGTACATAAATACTTGTAAGGGTTCCACGAAGTTTCAATAGTTCTTCCACTACCAAAATAAATTTTTTGCTTGTGCCTCATAAAAAGAACTAGCAGGTTGATGAACTCTTATAATATTCGTATAACATTATGCATGATCGGTTCTTCTATATCAAATGATTGGATAAGTAAGGGATAACAACAAGAAAAAAATAGAATTGAACAATCATAGAAGCATCTTTTGTTCATTGGTTACGACTCTTCAATGGAATTTACTTTTTCCTCCATTGAAGAAAGAAATATATTAGGATCCCTACGATCCAAATCGTTGAATGATCCATTTACCACCCTTCCTTCGTATCATAGGAAGAAAAAAAAATGATGGCTTTGTTGCTTTTTTACATTTATCTCGTCTATAATTTAACATTCCTAAAAACTAAGTTTCTCTGCATATTACTAAGTTTTTTTTTTCTTTTGGCCATTCATAGATGCCATCTTTTGTTTTATTTTATTTTTTTGGTCAAAAGGATTGCCCCCTTGCTGAGGTCCTTCACATGAAAATCAGTGGGTAAAAATTCAATAAAAACTTGATTTATATTGCAAAATTGATATACAGAAATAAGGTTCTTTTTCATGTTAGTCACACAAAGGATATTGTGTAAATTAAATGTATGAGTAAGGCTAGGAAGGGTGGTAGAACTGGTATGGGTAATGTGAAGACCCAAGGTATCGCCGATAAAAAAGTCGTCAGACCCTGCATAAGGAGTGTAAAGCGAAAGATTATTCAAGTCTGCGGTGACATGGTGTGATGCCCTACTATCAATTAAGTAGCAATGTGGGATTTTGGGTGGTCTCAAGAGATGCAGAGTATTCACACGGTTGCCATGGAGAAGCATAACATGGCACCTGTGAACTTGTTCCGGATGAAGCCAATGATGATTGGACAGCGACAAGTCAAAAAAGGGAACATCGGTTGGCAGTATGTCCTTGAGTGCCACATCCTTGGCAATACGCAAGATATGGACGTGGTGGTGGTTGATCACGAGCGTTGGAAGATGAAGAGGTGTCTTTGGATGCTATTATGAAAGAGAAAAATGAGAGGGTGGAGGAACCAGTTGTGTCTTCGGAAGCCATTATGAGAGAGAGTGTGGAGGAACCGTAGTAGTGATACCATATTGAGATTGAAAAATAATGATTTAATTTTATTAAATAAAATTATTTATATATAAACTTACATGATTAGATTGAGTAGATTTCTCAAATATTTTAAATCTAGCTAATAACCTAATCTATGAAGATTGAGAAGATTTCTCAAATATTCTAAATCTAGCTAATGATCAAGTCAATTCAAATTATATAAAATAATAAATAGGAAGCTACGTAAATAATTCCATAAACTAAAATACCCGATTAAGAAATTAATTTCTCTAATAAGATATTTCCATAAACAAAAATATTCAATTAAAATATTAATAAATTAACTCCTCTAATACAACGCAATATGAATATATATATATATATATATATATATATATATATATATATACAAAACAAATTTATTGCCTATTATCCAGGGAAACTATTTAGAGGACTACACGATCAGCCAACCCCAACCAAAACAAGGCTATGAGTTGCTGGAAAAACCAAGAACCTAAACCTATGATTACCCTATTGCGAATTTGGAGAAAGCTTTGGCGCTAATGATGTATTCCTAAAATAGCACATTTAATTAATATGCTAATGAATGTAAAATGCCAATGGTGCTAATGATGTATTCCTAATATCAAATTTAATTAAGATTATAATGAATGCATGCACCATGCTAATGAATATTTTTATAAAAAAAAACTTAATTTGCACATTAAATGATGCACCGTTCAAAAAATCCATGATGCATTCATATATTAGCACATTGAATTAATATGCTAATGAATACATGCCTAAGAATATGATACAATTAATTAAGATGCTAATGATTGCGACACATTTAATTTTGTAGTTAGTTACTAATAAAATTTGAACACACATATAGTGCCTTTTAGTCTTTCTAAATTAGATGCAGTTGTTTGTGGTGTTTAAACGAAAGAATGGAAAATATATTCAATGTGGGGCTTACACGGAGCCCGCCTTCTTTTGTTTACAAACAAACTTGTACAATTTGATCCTATATGAGGATATGGGAGTATAATTTATTTAATCTGGGTAGATATTGCTATAGGTGTCTGATCTGCAGTCGATCACTTTAGCCCTTGGACCACACGAAGTTGAAGAAGTGCCGTAGAAGACAGGAAGCAGCTTCGAAGGTTGCAGAAGAGGGTGGATGCACGATGCCAAAGTCGTCGATCCCTGCTCTTTGCCTTAGCTCCGGACTCTCTCTCTCTCTCTCTCTGGTTCGATCTTCCAATCTCCTCTTGGTTCGATCTTCCAATTTGTCGACCTTTGGTTCGATCTTCAAGTTTGAAGTTTTTCGACCCTGTTCCTTATTGATAGAGGTCTCTATTTATAGAGTTTTAGTGACAGTGAGCACTCCGTCGGTGTAACAACCGAGGAGTGGAAAGTACAGTACCCTTTTACACAACGGTTAAAGTAACCAATGCCTGCGTATAGATGATCTTTTGAATGAGCGTGTGACGCGGGTCCAACTAAGGGACACAACGCGTACAATTGCTACGAAGATCACGGCGTAGAAGCCACATAGGTAGGTATCCATTGTGTAGAAGAGGTTGGCATAGAAGCCAAATGTCTGTCACCATGGCATAGAAGCCAAATAGTTATCGAACCGGCATAGAAGCTGAACAGGCGTAAAAGCCAAACAGGCATAGAAGCCGAACAGGCGTAGGAGCCGAGTGGTCATAGAGGCCGAACAGACGTAGAAGCCGAATGGGCACAGAGGCCAAACAGGCATAGAAGCCGAATGGGCACAGAGGCCGAACAGGCTTGGAAGCCGAATGGGCACAGAGGCCGAGCAGGCTTGGAAGCCGAATGGGCACAGAGGCCGAGCAGGCGTGGAAGCAGAATGAGCACAGAGGCCGTGCAGGCGTGGAAGCCGAATAAGCACAGAGGCCGGATGGGTGTAGAAGCCGCTGCGTACCGTGCCACAGTGCTGATGTGGACGTCTTAGCCGGAATTACGGCTTTTGAAGATATAATCAAATCTCTTGCATTAAATGCCGAGATTTGCCACCATCCTGTGCATTAAATATGGAGGCGTGTTCTTTGACGGTCTGCAACCCTTTCTGCGCATCAGTCGCAGAGGCGTACTTCGAGAAACTGTCACTGCTCTGTGCATTAGACGAAGAGACGTGCCTCGAACCCCGTACGGAGTGCAGCTTTTGGTGTGGCAGGCGGTTTGTCTACTGCAGAACGTAAACAGCATGCGTTTTGCCTGTGTAAAATAAGGCAGCGTATCCCTTCGTGCTTGAAAAAGCAGTTTACGCGAAGGGGATGGCGGTATTTGATAGCCTGGGTCGCAGTGCTGTGCCATCATTATAGCCGTCGGCTGGGTAGTCGAGCCGTATCCCTTTGCCAGAAGTCCAGACGTCAGGTTCATTACAGGCTCTGACAGGTTCTTTGCAGGCTCTGACAGGTTCACTTCGGAGAATACGAAGTGTCTCTTGTACACCTCAATGTTGCGTATGAAAGGGGAGGAGTTTTACGCCCTGGAGGCGATAAAGCACCCTGTTCATGCTGAAGCGGCTTGGATGTACTGCCTTACGCGGATGGTCCTTTGAGCTTTTATATTTCACGCTCCGTTTTAGCGGAAAAGGCTCTGTTGCACGCTTGATGGCTCTTAAGGCCTTTGTCTACGCTGCTTTGCACCGATATGCCGCGTATAGTCATCCGGCGTATTTTTCATGCTTCTACAAGACCCCCTTCAAAGTTTTCAAATTCTTCGAAAGTTGGAACGCTTTGAATCAAGCATGAACCACACCTCGTGAATCGAAACGTTTCTGAATGGAGCGTTCAAACGGTCGATGCCGACTTTATGGCGGATTTATTGGGGACCGGTGTGACCCCTTTCGCCTATAAAAAGGCTGGGGGAGTTAACCTGTTCTCCCCACATTCCCATCACCACGCAGAGATGATCGCCGGAGTTCGTCGGGTCGATCTGAAGAAGGAGATCATGTTCTTCCAGCATGTAAGGAGCCAAAAAAGACGGCATCTTCGAGCAAGTGTCCACTGCAACGATGGATCGTGGAAGGATATCTTAGCCTCCCTTGCCCGGGATAATCAGCAACTTTATGTGGCGTTCTTCGAGAAAGACGAAAATCGTATTTCACCAGGCTGTTTGCAAGTGGCGCCCTCTCCAGTTACTTCTGGTGACGAGAGGCAGACAGACCGGCTAGAGCGGCAGTGGTCTGTAGGAAAGCAGAGTTATCCTGCTTTCCTTCTGTTTGAAGGATGGGTCATCTGCCCAATTTTGTATCCTCCTGCCACTGATCATCTTCTTGGAAGAAGAGGAAGACCATCACCAGCGCGAGACCCTGTCAGAGCAGCTTCTCGGTGTGATCTTCGGATGATGATGAGGGGGCCCCTTTGTCGACGGAGTTTCCCTCATATGTAATCATGAAAATGAAAAAAAAACACTTGTAGATTGGATTTCCCTCATATGTAATCATGACTTTAATCTTTAATAAAAGAATCGTCTTTCTACTCTGTATATGATCGTTTTGTCATACGTTGCTGTGAAGTCTAAATATGTGTAGCTTCAACACGTCTGATTCTTTACGCTGACTCTGTAAAAAGAGTGCTAGGTCCTGTCCTTTATGCATAGCGAATAGTCCATAGAACATTGTAGAGCATTTTGAATATTTTAGAACTATCCTGTTGCAAGGACTGAGGAACTGCGTAGAATTTTTGTTCAGACTTCGTCTTCAAGAATGATTTCTCGAAAAATCCCTTGGAACAGGGTCGAGAAATGGCCGTCTAACTGAGCTGCCATCTTGATAGACGAGATATTCAGACTGGAGTCTGGATGAACCTCCAATTGACCCGAGAAGAGTAATTTCTCAAAGTTTGAACTCTTGTATGCTTCGGGTACTTGGGATACGTTGAGTCAAGAAGGAGTATCTTCTGTGTGAACTCCTATAATCGACCGCCTTGAGTTCGGATATGCGGAAAGTCAGAGATCTGTAGTGTAGATGAGCTGAAAATCTTGAGTTCGTAGGCCTGTTGAGCGTAGAAAGCCACCGAGCGTGAGATCATCGATTTGGAGCTGCTGAGCGTGAAGTCGTAGGTTTGTAGCCTCTCGAGCATAAAAGCTACCGAGCACAAATGCATCCGGGCATAAAACCATAGACTGATAGCTTGCGAGCATAGAACCGTAGATCTGTTGCTGTCGGACGTAGAAAGCTCCTTAATGTAGAACTGTAGATTTGTAGCCTGTGAATGAAAGAAATATTTCGAGCCTAGAGGTTGCGGATCTGTTACCTCTGAGCATAAACTAAGTGCCACCGAGCGTGAGATCATCGATTTGGTACCTGCTGAGCGTAAAAAAAGTCGTAGGTTTGTGGCCTCTCGAGCATAAAAGCTACCGAGCACAAAGGCATCCGGGCATAAAATCATAGACTTGTAGCTTGCGAGCGTAAAACCGTAGATCTGTTGCTTTCGAGCGTAGAAAGCTCCTTAGCATAGGAATCGCTGACCTGCTTTTGCACGAAAAACTCTTCGAATTTGCTGACTGTCCGTCTTTCGAGAGTAGCGGGCTGACGTAGTACCCAATCATAACCAAATATTTAATTTGTGAGATTTGGTTGGGGTTTCGAGGAGCCGCCTGAGGATTCGAGGAGTCGACCCGAACTCTATATATATCGTAAGCTTTGGAGAGAAAAACTTTTTATCCGTCTTCTGCGAGAGAGAGCTTTGATTGTTTAAGTTTTTCCCCTCGTACCTTCTCCGAGCACTCCAAGTTTCCAATAATGGCGCCGAACCAAACCTCCTCCGCTAAGGGAAAAAGTGTAGGCTCTTCTTCTCGCTCTTCGGCCCTGGCGAGAGAGTCTTCGGTCGGGCGAGGTGAACTTCCTTCTGAGCGAAGGATCCTGCCGACGAGTAGCGCACCCAGCTTTGGAGGTATAGCCATTGGGAATGACAAAGAATGACGAAAAATCCTTCGGACACATTGAACGTGACCGCACTAGGTCATCTTCTGTGTTGATAGCCTCTTTGAGGAAGATGACGCACGGAGACATTTTCATCTTTTATGCCCACATTTCTAATGTGTCAGCGTAAAAACTCCATGTCTTCGCAGTTATGAGCGTAAAAGCTCTGGTTACTGAAGACTTGGTGTATACTATATAAAATTTTAGTTTTACCCTTTGGATGGGACCTCCGGCGTAATAACTAGAATTTAGTAGTCTGACGTAAAGCACGGACAGTATACCGCAAATTACGCTTCAGGATGTGACTCCCGGCGTAAAATTACCAAATTTTGTACAGTCTTGGCGTAAATCACAGACTGTCGTTTCTTGGCCTTTGCGTTTGCATGATTTGTAGTAACGTATTTTCCTTGCAATTTTCGCAGTTGACTTGCAGGAGTCTCCACTGGCTGAGGTGATGGGTTTTGCTGCCGGGATGCTGCACTCGAACTACCTGGAGGATCTGTCGCACGTGACATTTCCTATCTCCGGACCTCAGTACCCTGAAGTAAGGGGGATCTTGATATCGGCTCAGGGCGAGCGAATGCTGTCGAGCATGATCAACGGGGAGCCCCTAACGTACGAAGATGGGGAGCAGTACGTCAAGCCGGCCTTTCTCTTTGTGGACATGATAGACAAGCAGTCCCAGACGAAGCCCAAGAGAGAACCCTGGGTTTTTCCTTGTGAGAGCGTGGTCTTGTATCTGCCCACGATGCCGAGAGATTATCCCATCTCGGCTTTCTTTCATGCCACTCATCGCAGGAGGATGTCGTGGACGCTGACTCTTGATCTTCACGGGAAGCCGGGGAAGATCTTTCATCTGAAAGGAGCAGACCAGGGGTCGTTTGTCAGCCGCCCTTCTGGTGTTGTTACGTTGTTCAGGGGACTGTGCCCGGGCAGCGTCCCGAGTGAAGACAGTTCAGTGATCCAGCCGGTCCAATTGCTGACTTTCTGCAATGACTTCATGGTGCGAGGGGGAGTATACCCCAAGGAGAATCTTCGGTGCAATGGGTGGATCACCACCACAAACCTCCGATGGACTTGCCTAGTTGACTGGGCTCTGAAGCATTTTCGGAGATAGCTGGAGGTCATTGGGATGTATGCCGCCGTGAGCGTGATGAGTGTTGGGTTGCCTCCCAACCCTAACCTGTTTCTGGCGCTGATGGAGCGATACATTTCGCTCACCGGGACTTTTGCCACTCCACTGGGGGAGTTGGGGTTGGCCCTTCACGAGATGGCAGCGATCTCGAGACTGCCGATGGGGGATACTCCGTATGAAGAGTATGTTCCCACCAACCGGGAGTTGGAGGACTCTGACCCTCGGGTTATGGAGGTGTACCAGGAGCTGATGTGCCACTACTTCACGTGCACTGCTTTTTATAATGAGCCTTCCGACTTAGCTCACACCACTAAGTGGATGTCCTATCTCTTCTTTCACCGGGCCAGGGCCGTCAAGTCGGTGAAGGTCTCGGGGGACAAGCATGAGCCCGTGAACTGTTTGGGCGTGCTCAGTGTCGAGGTCGTTGAGGATCTTATGGAGGAGGCTAAAGCTCTATATTAGTTCCTCGCTGACGGGGTAGGAAAGTACCCTGAAGGGACTAAGGCCTATAGTTACTTGAGGCACTGCCGCAGGCCTTTGTCTGAGGAAACCAAGCTGGCTGGCTTTCTCTCCCTATGGCTGCGTCGAGTAGTGGTGCCTGGCATAGTGTCCGCGGACCGCATTCACCGGAACATCCTGTGGCCGACAGTCCGTTTGGTATTTGGGGCAAGACTGGGCTTGCTCCCTACCATGGTGTGCCAAATACAGGCTGGACTGAGAGCCATGACTGACGGGTTGCTCGTCGATGAAGCACGGCGTGAGAGTTTTCCCCGGGTGGAGGTACCATACCTGTACTTGATGGGATGGTTAATTCTTCACAACTCCAGGATGATGTCTCCCAGTCCTGGTAGCAGCGCGGGGGGTAGTTTCTTGCTGAACTACAAGGACTCCCTCTGGAATGTGAGCACAGTCGTGGACTGTCGACGGGCGCTGAGTCTCGGTCATTGCTGGAAGCTCCTCTGCACTGTCCCTTCTGTACATCGCAATCAGTCGGGGATTAGGCTTGAGGATTTAGGCGGAGAAAAGACCAATCATTCTCCGAAAGCTTTTAATTGGTTGGTCTGCTTCAGACCCTCCCATTTGCTATACAGAAGCGAAGATCATTGCTTCTTCAAGCCTTATTTGCCCAGTCGGTTCGCTAGGCAGTTTGGGTACGATCAGCTATACGTGGGCAATGCTATCACCAGCTTCAGGTCCAGGGGCGGACTCATTGATGGAGCCAGGGGATGGCGGTACTTCATCATGGGCTGCACGGGAGCAATCTTTATCGTGTCGATCGCCACCGTCTCCACGGAGCTGCGCATCCTCCATTCGTATGCTCAGTTCTATGTGGCGATCAGCACCCTCCATCGCGATTTTGACATGCGTGGAAGCTTCAGGGTGCCTTCTTCCAAGCCTGGGGGAAGGATCGAAGTCCCCTCGGTTTCATCTGACGAGGACAAGGAATTCGCCATTCCGGATGAGCCTCTGGTGTCGGTGCCGAGGTGTGAAGTGCCTCCGCCTGCGGGGGCTTTGGCGGTCTCTGGGAAGCGAAGGGCTCCTATTTCGAAGCAGACTTTCGCTCGCAAGAGGAAGAAGAAGACGGCTGATCGCCCTCTCCGGATTCCTGGCATTGAGGCTTCTAGAGAGAAACCTACTGCCTCTCCTGTTGGGGATGTCCCTTTGATTGGAGGTTCCCCGCCTCTCGGAGAGGGACCCTCAGTTTCGGCTGGCGGTGCCGCAGAACTCCTGCTTGAGGCTGCCGTTGCTGCCACTGCCTCCGGTAGTAGAATGAAATTGCCCGCGTGGCCGAGGCAAATGGAAGAATCTTCCTCTAGACCAGCAACGGAGTAAACTCCTGCTGCGTCCGTGAGCATGACCAGCGAGGTTCCAGCTGATGAACCCCGAATACGTCTCGGTGGAAGCTTGGTGGAGCTCCTAGCGATGTCGGTTGGCCCACCTCCTTCTCCAGGTATGACAGTTCGTATTGCGTCATTAAGGCGTGATATAGCTACATCGGCTGCAGACGCGGCATATATACCGTTGGCTACGGGTAAAGGTCATCTTTATGTCTCCTCTTATAAAGATTACTATCATATTGATATCAACTTTCTTGTCCTCTTTTCAGGGATGGCGTCCACGGGGAGTATAGCGTTGAAGCGCATTCTGGCTCTGCTCGGGCTCCCGACGATGATACGGAGGCGTTCGACTTCGCGGAGGAAATAGCTTCGGGGGCCAGTACGCCCGGAGTAGTTTCGTCACCTCAAGAGGAGGACGAACCCGTCGTCGTGACCTCTCCTCTTGTGAGTATGGCGATGACTTCGACCGTCGTTGTCGCGCCTTCTTCGGTCGCACCACCAGTCAAGGCGGCGGTTGTGGCCACCTCGTCTGCGATCATTCCTGGAGGGGAACTTGCCCATATCGCGGCCACTCCTGGCGTCCAACCAGATCTGGTTGCGCTGACCGAGCTATATACCAACACCTTCTACGCCAATTTGAACATGCTGATATCAATGGTGTTGGCCAAGAATCTGGATTTTGAGCGACTGAAGACGGCTTCCTAGTTTTCGATTGGGACTGTCAGAGAGTTCGGCGATTCCGGGGTAGCTGACGCCCTGGAGGCGATGGTTAATGGGTTGGAGCAACCTATTAACGAATACTTGCAGCTGACTCGGGGCAGTTTTGAAGCCGAAGTCCAGGCCAGATATGACTCCATGACTGCGCGGCTTACCAAACAGCTGGAGAGCCTGGATAACTCTATCAAAGCCCGTAAGCTGGAGACGGATAAAAGAAAGGCCGTTGTGGAGGAGGCTCTTGCTCTTCAGACGCAGTGCCAATCTGAGCATGAAGGGAACGCAGCGAGGGCTCGCAAGTTAAAGGAGAAACTTGCTCAGGCAGAGGAGTGGGCTTCTCAGTCGCTGGCGGGTCTAGACGTAGCGACTAGTCGACTGAGCGCCGCGCGATGGGGCCTGGAGCGTGCATAAGCTGCTCGAGCTGGCTCTCTTCAGGCAAGGGCCGAACTGTCCTTCACGAACACTCCCGAGGCACGGCTGGAACAGGCTCGCGCTGATGCCTTGGTTTCTAGGGACGAGAGAGTGGCTGCACTGGCGAAGCTGATTCGCGATCTTACTGCTCCCCCACAATGATGTACCCAATATAATTTTGCTCTTTTCGGGAATAAATAAAGTGAGTCTTTTCTGACTTTGTAGACCCATCATTTCGGAATATAAATGACAGGTTTGGGTGAGAGTGATATCAGAGGTAGTATGGACGTGATAAACTCTCGATAAACTTCTAGCAGGACATACCTATTCAGAGGTCATACGGACATGATAGAATATGACCTAACTAGCTTCGTTGGGGAAGTAGTTTTGTCAGAATTTTGAGATTCTCGCTATATTCCACTTTGGGGTAGAGGTTAAGCATAATACCTCTTCAAGAATTTACCGTTGATAGGAGCCATTAACAGGTCTCCATTAGGCTGGGCTATCCTGTAGGCGCCGTTCGAGAACGTTGTCTCGATCACATAAGGGCCTTCCCACTTGGGCTGAAATTTTCCTTTACTCCTGTGAGTGAGAATCATTGGCCTTCTTACGGCTAAGACTAGCTCGCCGACTTTGAACACTCTTTCCTTTACTTTATGGTTGAAAGCTCTGGAAATATGCGCTTGGTAGAGCGCGATACGCTGTTGAGCTTGGAGGCGTTTCTCGTCTAATCCTTCCAGCTCTTGAAGCCTTAACAGGTCATTCTTTTCTCGAGTCAGCTCATTAGTCACGGCTATCCTGAGCGACGGGATCTGGATTTCGATGGGAAGAACTGCTTCGCTTCCGTAGACCAGTAAAAAGGGGGTACAACCTGTCGGTGTCCGTACCATTGTGCGGTACGCCCAGAGACATTCGCCTAGCTTCTCGTTCCAGTCTCTTTTGTTCGAAGAGACGAACTTCTTCAGGAGTTTGATGATGGTTTTGTTGAAAGCTTCAGCCAAACCATTAGCCGCTGGATAATATGCCGTAGAGGCAATATTATGTATTCGATTTTTATCGCAAAATCGATGAAACGCCTGGCTGATGAACTGAGGCCCATTGTCATGGATTATTCTTCGGGGAATCCCAATGCGATAAATGATGTGATGCTTGATGAAGCTGATTATGTCAGATGCCTTTACCTCAGCCAGAGGGATCGCCTCTGCCCATTTGGAGAAGTAATCTGTGATGGCCAGTATGAACCGGTGATCTCTGGAAGAAGACGGATGAATAGGACCAATGATATCCATACCCCATGCTTCGAAAGGCCAGGACGCAACCGTAGGATGTAGATATTCAGACGGTTGATGTATGAAGTCTGCATGAACCTGACAGGCTCTGCATTGTCTTGCATAGCTGATCGTGTCTGTGATCATAGTGGGCCAGTAATAGCCCATTCTCTTGATACGATCCTGTAGCTTTGGACCGGGCTGATGCGCTCTGCATATGCCGTTGTGAGCTTCCCGGATAATCTGCTGTGCTTCGTCGTCAGAGAGACATCTCAATAGCAGTCCGTCGTAGGTCCGGCGGTATAGGCACTGTGAAGATGCATCGAAGTAGAAGCGTGACGATCATCTTTTGACGGATACTGCTTCTTTGGGGTCCTCTGGCAAGATTTCGTATGCGACGAAATCTATGAAGGGACTTCTCCAGTCTCTTCCAGGGGGATCCGTGTTCACAGCGTGGCTGCATTCTATGTGAAAGTTGTTCTTCACGCAGAATAAATCTCTGTTAAGAAGGATTACCGAATCCTGCCTTCTTATAGGAGTGGCTAAATCCGCAGCTAGACTGGCTAGGGCATCAGCTTCCAAATTCTGAGATCGAGGTACATGCTCTAGGAAGAACCCTTCAAATGTCATGGCTATCTCGACCGTTGCTTGGTGATAGGGGATGAGGTCTGGATTTCGGACTTCATATATTCCACTGACTTGATTGACGATAAGCAGAGAATCGCCGAAAGCTTCCAGGGACTCGACCCCCAGCTCCTTAGCGACTTGGAGCCCAATTAACAGAGCATTGTACTCTGCCACGTTGTTGGAGCAGGATTCGTTGAGAGAATATGCCCGGTAGATGACGAGTTTATCAGGAGTGACCAGGACGATTCCTACCCCTGAAACCATGTTTCCCTGGGGACCAGTCCTGGAGGCGCCGTCGAAGAACAGTTGCCATGTGTCACTTTCTATTGCAGAATTATATTCTACAACTTCGTCGGGAATGTCTTCGTATAATTTGGAGGCCTCCGGGATTGGATGGACAGCTAGGAAGTCGGCCAGCGCTTGGCCTTTGATGGACTACTGCGGGACGTACACCATGTCATATGGTGTTAACAGCATTGCCCAAGTTGTGAGTCGGAAATTAAGAATACTCGGTTTGCTCATCAGTACTCGAAGAGGGTTGATCCTGGAGATGATATGGATAGTCTGGCCGGTGACATAGTGCCGCATCTTCTGGATAGCGAACATCAGAGCCAAGCATTCTTTCTCTACTGGATTGTACCGATGTTCGGCTCCGAGCACATCCTGCTGAGGTAGTAGATAGCTTGATCATGCCCCACATCATTCTTCTGCGTGAGTAGAGCTCCTAGAGAATGATCCATCGCTCGAACGTACAGCAAGAATGGTCTTCCATGAGGGGAGGCACCAGGACTGGCGGACTAGTGAGGTAGCGTTTGATATCCCCGAATGCTTGCTGACAGGTTTCGTCCCATACGAAGGATACACCTTTCTTCATGAGATACGAAAAGGGATGACATCTTCCCGAAAGGTTGGATATGAACCTCCGGATATAAGCCAGACGGCCTTGAAATCCCCGGAGTTCCCTCAGATTACGGGGCAGTCGCATTTCTACGATGGCCTGAACTTTGTCAGGGTCCACTTGGATGCCTTTAGCGGTAATGACAAATCCCAGGAATTTGCCACTAGATACACCCAGAAAGGACTTCGTAGGGTTCATCTTAAGTTAATGTTGGCGCATTAACTCGAATACCTTCTTCAAGTCTTGAATGTGATCATTTTTGAGGCGGCTCTTGACAGCTATGTCGTCCACGTAACATTATACTATCTTGCGTAAATGTTCATGGAATATGCCACTCATAGCCCGTTGATACGTAGCCCCGACATTCTTCAATCCGAAGGGAATGACCGTATAGCAATATACTCCCAACGGGGTACGGAAGGCAGTGTGCTTCTCGTCTTCAAGATGCATCTTGATCTGATTGTATCCTGAGAATCCGTCCATGAAAAACATGCGTTCAAAACTGCAGGTGTTATCGATCATGATGTCCGTGATGGGGAAAGGGAACTCATCCTTGGGGCAGGCTGCGTTCAGATCTCGGTAATCGATGCAGATACGTATTTTCCCATTTTTCTTCATAACTGGGACAACGTTGGCGACCCAGTCGGGATGTTGTTCTTCCCGGATGAAACCGCAGGCTATCAACTTCTTAACTTCAGCTTCTATGGAGTCCATCATGTCTGGGCGGAACCGGCGTTGGTGCTGCTTCATAGGCTTCGAGTCGGTCAATATATTGAGCTTATGAGTAGCCACCTTCGGGTCAAGGCCCGGTATGTCTTCATAATTCCACGCAAAGACGTCGATATATTCTTTTATCAGCCGGATAACTTCTTCCCGTTCGGTTGGAGAAAGATTGCTGCTGATGAATATCGGTTTTGGCGAAAGTTCACCCCCAACGTCAACCTGGATAACTTCATCTTTGGTGGGAGGTTCCCTTTGTTCGAAGCAGAATTCCCACTGCGTATCCATTTGTTGAGCCCAAGAGTCATTCTCAAATGGCTCAGAATCGTGTTCGTCTGCTTCGAAGGGATTGCTATCACCATATTTGCTGATAATGCTTGTTTGAGAGCTTCAGGTGAGTTAGAGGGCGACGGGCCATCCTGGGAGGAGGAAAAGATGTCCTCGTCTGACTTAGAAGTCGTAAGGGAGGTGGCATATTGGGTTTGCTGATAGCGGGGGTCGCTGTGCAGCGTCGTTCGTCTGCCCCTTCCGTGGTTGAGGCCTGGCTTCCGCTCCAAGTCGTAGCCTATGTTTTGCATGATCCTCAACGCTTGCGGGCTGTATCGGTGAATCTGTATTTTTCCAGTATCATCATCGAAAGGATCTTCCTGGATAGCCGGTTGATTGTGCATGCGGCCGAAGACTATTCAACGCTGGCTGCTGCAGGTAGGCGGGACAATGAAGATAGAATCTTCCTGTGGCCCATATGTTGTGACGACGTTGGATGATGACGCTACTTTCCAGACATACGGATGGTAGGAGTGCATGACTTCCAAGAATCTTCGTGCCATGGGCTCTACCTCGTTATGGGGAGTGGATTCCTGATTTAGAATTTGAGCGTTAACGTACTGGAAAAGAGGACGTTTATTATCATCTAGAATCCCGTTCCTGGTCGTGTTTACATCGGTCGGCTTCCCGTTGCACCGAAGGTTGATGACCAAAGGTGGAGGCTTCTGGTTCAGAGTGACCACTGGAGAATTGCTTCTTTTTTCTGACCTGGATTTGTTCAGGTGAATAGCCATAGGCTCCATGGCTTTTGGACGAGTGGTTCGCCCTTTCACTCTGATTGACAGCGGTAGTACGGCAGAGGGTTCTCCCGGCTCCCGGTGGGATTCCTTCTCCGTCTCGCCCGACACTTCTTCCGTGGGTCTTGAGAGTACAACACGGCATCAGAATAGTAGGATTCTACTCCTTTAAACGGGTTTAGGTCGGTAACCTCCGTTTGTACCATTCCTTGGGGGTCTACATATTTAAGACATTGATGCAGAGTTGAAGGAACGATGTTGTGGTCGTGGATCCACGGTCTCCCCAGCAAAATGTTATAGGATACTTCTGAATCGATCACGTAACATGTGGCCACCGATCTGAGGTTGCCAATCTGGATCCTCAGGCGAATCTTCCCCAACGGCTTACTTCTTCCAGCGTTGAAACCCATGATCGTAGTGGTGGTATAAGCCAGTTCGCTGGTAGGAATCCTCAATGGTCTAAGCAGACTGTGAGGAATGATGCTGATCGACGACCCCGGATCTATGTGAATCCGATCAACCTCCATGGAACCGATGTTCCCGGTGTAATAGAGGGGCATGTCATGCTTGTTATGTTTTAACAGCATGTCGTCTTGGGTGAAAGTGATATTTGGGACCACCTCCATCACACTGTGGCATTGAGGACACGCCACTGGTTCTTTGTCGGGGGACTTGAGCTGGGTCAAGCATGCCTCCGCCTGTATTAGCGCTTCGCTCAGGGCTAGACGAGTGTCTTGGGAGAGCCTGAGTAGCTCAAAGATGGAGAGCCTGGTCGGTGTATTAGCCAGTTGGGCCAGGATGTCGAAGTTGTACGGCTTCTCAAAATCATTGTTTGGAATATTTTTTCACAGGTTTATCAAAGCGCACTTCTCTTTGCTTCCCTTTGTCCGCTGGCATCGGTTTTGAAGGGCCGGCCTCTGGTACGACGGGGCCTGGTCCTGAAGGTTTGGAAGTTGAAGCGTCCGCCGGTGCATTCTCCTGACTTGCTCCGTAGTCGTTGAGGTAGGCTTTCCCTGAATGGGTTGCAGCAAGTACCTCATCTTCGTCTAATGGCGAAGAAGTTGCGACCATATGGCATGGTTTGTATTTGGAGCCTTTCCTAGACGTAGCTTTAGTAGCTTTAGTCTCCATCTCGAGCTCTGACACCAACTCCGGATGAACCCACATAATCTCGCCCTGCCGGGTGGTCAGGGGTACCAGGTCACGATTTTGATCCCTAGCTGGAGGGAGATTGACGATGTCCATCGTGGTCCGGGAAATGGGCGTGACACTGTCCATGACTTCTTGGGAAGGCAGATCTCCAAACCGCAGAGAAATCATGTTGGCCGTGACCGTCTTCTCGGTGTTGTGCAGAGTGATGGCCTTAGCATCGATTAACCCCTGGATCTTCATTTTCAGTATGTAACAAGCCTTTGTTGGGTGGTGTACGTATCTGTGGAAGATACAGTATTTGGGGTCGTGAGTACTGACAACTTCTTGGGGCCGCCTCAGCTCTGGAAGGGTGATCTTGCCGCTCTTGACGAGACACTCGAATATACTTGGGATATCGTCGTCGTCAAAAGAGTAGACTTCGACGGGCCTCCGAATTCCGGGTCTCGTCTGCGTGGTCGCCACCGTCTTTTGTCGGAATGTATTGACCGTCAGAGCTTCTTTCCCCTTGGAGCTGCGAGGATGGTCGCTGCTGGGAGATGACTTCTTGCCTTTGTCGGAGGCGGAGATCATGATGCCATTGTCGCGCACCTTGCGACTATTGTCTTCGGTGGCTACTGCCGAGATGATGAACGAGTGCCACTCATGGAACTGATATGGTCCTGTAAACACCGAGACTATGGGAAGGAGGTTCTTCCTGCAAATGTCTACTAATGCGGAGTCTGGAACTCCCGGAGGCATCTGTAAGGTGGCCTGACAAAAACGTTCGACGAAGGTACGAACGTCCTCTTTTTCCCTTTGCTTGACTTCGATGAGAGAGGACATAGACATGTCCATTCTGCCTTCGTAGAATCGCGTGAAGAATAAAGCTTTGAAGTCTTCGAAGAAAGTAATGCAGTTGTCCGCCAAGCTATGGTACCACTGATAGGCTACTCCTGAGAGGCAGCCTTTGAACACCCGAGTGAGGAGGGCGTCGTTCCCTTGTAGCAACACCGTCATCATACTGAAATAGTTTATGTACTGACTTGGTGATATTTTTCCCTCGAAGAGAGCCATAGTCTAAGGTTTGTACCTCTGAGGGAAAGGGACCTCTTCCCAAATAGCTGGGTAAGGCTGGTTGATTCCCAGTTTCTTGAGCTGATCTTTGTGCTTCAAGGCGTCAAACTGGGCTTTCAACTCCCCTACTGCATGTATCGGATTTTCAGCTGGAAGCGGGGCTACGGTGTAGTGCGGAGTTGGTTGTATCGTGACTCCAACTAGAGGTAATATATTCACCGAGTGAGGAAGCGGAGGAACTGCTGACTCTTGATCTAGAGCAGGCTCTTGGCTTGGGTTGGATGGTGGTAAGTCTACCCTCATACATATCTGAATTAGCATCATCTGGTGCATGTTCTCCATCATGGATTGCATTTGTTTCAGAGATGTCTCCAGTACAGTGATGCGTTGTTCCGCATTTCCCGATGGCGAAGCTTCCTCGCGTTCGTCTTCAATGGTGTAAGCTCCCATTTCCCTGGGCATCATCGAAGGATTAGTATAGGTCGCTACAGAAGTCGACTCTATACTCTCAGCATCTGATCTGGGAGATTGGTGACCCCCAGCGTCGGAATTAGATGAGTACGAAGCTGGTTGTTGTGACCTTGCACGGGTATTTTGGAACACCCCAGCTTCAGTGTTCCTGAGGAGGTCTTCGAATCTTCTTCGGCTCGAAGGCCCAGAGGGATGACGTCTTGAGCTCGACCCTCCTCTAGGTATGTGTGAAGCCATGTTCACGGATGCATGCGCGGGCACTTCTTCCTGGAAAGACTGAGAGTAGCTCAATCGGTCAAAAACTGACCATTTTACTTTAGAACAATAGCAGTCAATCACAATTTTATGACTATTACAACATTGCTCGCTAGGGGGCGTAATAGACATGTTGGAAGGTCCCCTTTCCTTAACGAATCTGGATTAGATATGTACGCAAGTCAGGAGGAGTAGAGGAAGAAGATGATGGCTTGTTTCTTCTGTTCCCATCAGTGGGCATGCGGAGATTGGGCACCATGGTTTTCCCTACGTCACCTGTGTACAACAGGTTGGCCATCTGGGCGGCGGATAATCCCCGAAGAGGGTGCCTTCCCGTAATCTGAGCTTGCCCTACGTCGTGGGACTTCGCCTGGCATCGTTTGGAGATTTCCTCAGGGTGGCATAAAGCTGAAGAGGTCCCCAGTCGGCCGTCGGCTTCCCGCGTAATCCGGAGGGTAGGCAGATTGCTTCTTTGCTGGCGTAACGGCCGAGAAGTCTTGTGGAAATCACAGCGCTCATCTGGTTCCTCGTAGAGGTCAGATGTTGTCTTGCGCACAGAGCGTGATTTGTACTTCTGACTTGGCGCTGAGGCATTATCAGAAGTTTGGTCTGTACCGCGCGTAGCGGGAGACTGGTTTCTGTGCGTAGAGCACAGTAGATACTTCTGGGTTAGCGCTGAGGCGTTGCTCGAAGTTTTGTCTGTACCGTGCGTAGCGGGAGACTGGTTCCTACGCGTAGAGCGCAGTGGATACTTCTGGGTCAGCGTTGAGGCTTTGCCCGAAGTTTTGTCTGTACCGCGCGTAGCGGAAGACTGGTTCCTACGCGTAGAGCGCAGTGGATACTTCTGGGTCAGCGCTGAGGCTTTGCCCAAAGTTTTGTCTGTACCGCGCGTAGCGGGAGACTGAATTTTACGTGCGGGGCACGGTGGGAGCAATGCTACAACCTCATTGGTCGGAGAGATCGGAGAGATCGGAGAGTCCACAGGAATGGTAGAGGATGTCTTGGGCATCAAGACCTTGCGCAGCTTTCTGTTGTCTTGGACGGAGAGAGAGTGAGAGCTACCCCCGGTTCGAAGCATGTCTTCGTAGGCAGACTGGTCGAATTGGACGACCAGTATCTTCTTCACGGATCCCACGGATACCGCATCGTGTTGAGCAATTGCTTCCTCATCAGAAGAGAAAGATGTCCCCAGCAGAGTCGCCATCTTGTTTGTGGTATTTAAACGAAAGAATGGAAAATGTATTCAATGTGGGGCTTACACGGAGCCCGCCGTCTTTTGTTTACAAACAAACTTGTACAATTTGATCCTATACGAGGATATCGGAGTACAATTTATTTAGTCTGGGTAGATATTGCTATAGGTGTCTGATCTGCAGTCGATTACTTTAGCCCTTGGACCACACGATGTTGAAGAAGTGCCGTAGAAGACAGGAAGCAGCTTCGAAGGTTGCAGAAGAGGGTGGATGCACGATGCCAAAGTCGTCGATCCCTGCTCTTTGCCTCAGCTCCGGACTCTCCCTCTCTCTCTCTCTCTCTCTCTCTGGTTCGATCTTCCAATCTCCTCTTGGTTCGATCTTCCAATTTGTCGACCTTTGGTTCGATCTTCAAGTTTAAAGTTTTTTGACCCTGTTCCTCATTGATAGAGGTCTCTATTTATAGAGTTTTAGTGACAGTGACCACTCCGTCGGTGTAACAACCGAGGAGTGGAAAGTACAGCACCCTTTTACACAACGGATAAAGTAACCAATGCCTGCGTATAGATGATCTTTTGAATGAGCGTGTGACACGGGTCCAACTAAGGGACACAACGCGTACAATTGCTACGAAGATCACGGCGTAAAAGCCACGTAGGTAGGTATCCATTGTGTAGAAGAGGTTGGCATAGAAGCCAAATGTCTGTCACCATGGCATAGAAGCCAAATAGTTATCGAACCGGCATAGAAGCCGAACAGGCGTAGAAGCCGAACAGGCGTAGGAACCGAGTGGTCGTAGAGGCCGAACAGGCGTAGAAGCCGAATGGGCACAGAGGCCGAACAGGCATAGAAGCCGAATGGGCACAGAGGCCGAACAGGCTTGGAAGCCGAATGGGCACAGAGGCCGAGCAGGCTTGGAAGCCGAATGGGTACAGAGGCCGAGCAGGCGTGGAAGCCGAATGAGCACAGAGGCCGGATGGGCGTAGAAGCCGCTGCGTACCGTGCCACAGTGCTGATGTGGACGTCTTAGCCGGAATTACGGCTTTTCAAGATATAATCAAATCTCTTGCATTAAATGCCGAGATTTGCCACCATCCTGTGCATTAAATGTGGAGGCGTGTTCTTTGACGGTCTGTAACCCTTTTTGCGCATCAGTCGCAGAGGCGTGCCTCGAGAAACTGTTACCGCTCTGTGCATTAGACGAAGAGACGTGCCTCGAACCCCGTACGGAGTGCATCTTTTGGCGTGGCAGGTGGTTTGTCTACTGCAGAACGTAAACAGCTCATGTTTTGCCTGTGTAAAATAAGGCAGCGTATCCCTTCGTGCTTGAAAAAGCAGTTTACGCGAAGGGGATGGCGGTATTTGACAGCCTGGGTCGCAGTGTTGTGCCATCATTATAGCTGTCGTCTGGGTAGTCGAGCCGTATCCCTTTGCCAGAAGTCCAGACATCAGGTTCATTGCAGGCTCTGACAGGTTCTTTGCAGGCTTTGACAGGTTCACTTCGGAGAATACGAAGCGTCTCTTGTACACCTCAATGCTGCGTATGAAAGGGGAGGAGTTTTACGCCCTAGAGGCGATGAAGCACCCTGTTCACGCTGAAGCGGCTTGGACGTACTGCCTTACGCGGATGGTCCTTTGAGCTTTTATGTTTCACGCTCCGTTTTAGCAGAAAAGGCTCTGTTGCACGCTTGATGGCTCTTAAGGCCTTTGCCTACGCTGCTTTGCACCGATATGCCGCGTATAGTCATCCGGCGTATTTTTCATGCTTCTACAGCAGTATACTAATGGTGCTAAAGATGTGCCGTTAAAAAAACTCATGATCCATTAACATTAATATTAAAATTAAAATTAAAATTAATATTAATCTATTCTACTATATCTACTATATAATGCCAAAATTTAGGCTTCAGTACAATGGATATTTTTTCCACAAATACCCTTGCAGAATATTAATGGTACTTATAAAATTTGAATACACGTATCGTGTCTTTTAATTGTTTTTAATCAGCATGCAACATACTAATTGTGCTAATAATGCACCATTCAAAAAACTCATGATGCATTCCTAAAATAGCACATTTAAATAAGATGCTAATGAATGCATAATGCTAATGGTGCTAATGATGCATTCATAAAAAAAAAAATTAATTAAGATTTTAATGAATGCATGCACCATGCTAATGAATGCTATTTTTAGAAAAAACTCAACTTGCACCGTAAATGATGCACCGTTCAAAAAATCCATGATGCATTACTAAAATAATATATTTATTTAATATGCTAATGAATACATACCTAAAAATACAATACATTTAATTAATATGCTAATGAATGCAACACATTTTATTTTTAAGTTAGGGACTTATAAAATTTGAATACACATATAGTGCCCTTTTATCTTTCTAAATTAGATGCAGAATACTAATGGTGATAATGATGCACCATTAAAAAAAACTCATGATCCATTAACATTAATATTAAAATTAATATTATTATTAATAATAACATTAATATTAATATTAATATTATTCTATTCTACAATGTCTACTATATAATGCCAAAATTTAGGCTTTACCATGAATTTTTTATTCCACAAATACCTTTCAGAATATTAATGGTACTTATAAAATTTGATACATGTATAGTGCATTTTAATTTTTTTAAATCAGCATGCAGCATACTAATGGTGCTAATGATGCACCATTCAAAAAACTTATGATACATTCCTAAAATAACACATTTAATTTTGTAGTTAGGTACTTATAAAATTTTAATACACTTATAGTTCCTTTTAGACTTTCTAAATTAGATGCAAGATGCTAATGATGCATCGTTCAAAAAACTCATGGTCTATTAATATTAAAATTAAAATTAATATTAACATTAAAATTAAAATTAATATTAAATTAATATTAATATTAAAATAAAATTATAATTATAATTAATATTAATATTAACATAAACGTTAAAAATGTTGGGTGAAAATTTCTAATGTCAACTGTCATGTTATATGTCACATAATAAGAGATGACATCACCGAAAATTTTGGGAGACAAATAACAAAATTGAAATGCTAATAAATGCAGAATGCTAATGAATGCTATTTTTGAAAGAAAAAAAACTCAATTTATACGGTAAATGATGTAACTTTCAACAAAATATTATGTATTCCTAAAATAATATATTTAATTAAGATGTTGATGAATGAATGCCTAAGAATATACGTACGTGCAATGAGTGTGCATTAATTTATAATTGTTTATATAGAACAAAAAGGAAATAAATTATCTTCTTAATGATTTAATTGACCTAAGGGTCCAATGATTTAAGGAGAACAACCATGATTTCCTTTTATTATTTATTTTATTTACTTAGGATCCCATGATTTTAGGGAAGCAATTTGGATTGAGCACCGAAATGTCACCTATATAAATCTCTTTTGATGATGAAGGAGCAGGAGCAGCTAGACGATATGAATCTCTGTGATGACATCTTGTTCAACATCCTAGCAAGACTGCCGGCTCGTATCCTGTATTGCCGCATGAGGTACGTATGCAAGCAATGGTTTCGTTTAATAACTGACGACCCTTCCTTTGCCTATGTCCAACTCAGTCTATCACAATCAGCTGGTCTAGTGTTTGAAAGTCAGGTCCGTGGCAGTAGTCACATAATGATTTGTAAGGAGTCCGTGATCGGCCTTGGGTCATGTAACGGTCTGCTCCTCCTCCTCCTCCCCAGAAAGACCAACAGAACTCGGTGTACAATCGAGATACTAAACCCGGTTACTCGACGACGCTCAACTCTTCCTCCTGTGCCTTCCAGCATGAATCACACCACCGATGAATTGGCGGGTGGCATAGCCTTCAACCCATTGACTATGGAATATAAAGTAGTCATATTATTTCACACCTTTTATCCGAAGAATACCTGGTATTGCTACATCCTAACGCTTTGCAACGGCGGCAGGATTAGTGAATGGAGAAATTTAACCCCTCCCCATCCGTCTATGTTGGTTAATTATAGTGAAGTTCATATACCTTCTGATCTTGATGTTCTTCCGTCTATCTTGGTTAATTCTTCTCATCTTAATTGGCTAGTTAAGATGAGACATATACTCTCTCTGGATATTACTGCACCCGACGTGAAATTTCAGAGGATCGAGTTCAACCAAGAAATGAAGGCTGAATATCGTTGTAGTCTCATGGACATGAGAGGAGGTTTAGGGGTTGCAACGATAAATAGAGATAATGATCGTGTTATATGGGCCCTTGATCAAGACAAATACTCAGGAACTAAAATCTGGACAAAGCAACTTGTCATCCCAAATAATGAACTAACAAAGCGACTGCCTATAAGAATTCAAAGGCTAACAAGTGGTGAGGAGGTCATCACCTTCAGGATCTGTGAATCCCCAGGGGCTTCCTACTACAGTTACTTCACTCGTGATCTTAAATACGGCGGCCGTGTGATTCATGAGTTCCTCCTACCACCTGGCGGCCACGAACAACTCAAATATAGTTACGCACATGTACACGTCGATAGTCTGGTCTCAAGGAAAGCAGCAGCAAACTGAAGTTACATTGTTCAACAGAGAGCATAAGTATACATAATATTTGCACTTTTACTATTTATTTTGACTTCTTCCTTTTTCTCTCCCTCTCTTATTCTTGTTTGTCAGGTTTATTGAGTATGTAATAGGATTGGATCACAGAGAAGTATGTGACTAATAAAATTTGAGATGAAACTCTATGATTTCCTTTACTTTCGTTTTAGTTTTATGTTGGGAGAGATTTAGATGGGGATATCATTATTTTTCTTCTTCTTCTTTTTGTGAATGTAAAGTTGAATTAAGTTGGAGGATTGTACTACTCTAAATTGTGTCAAGATGATCTACACAGTACTTAATATAACAGTACCTAATATAGTTTTCATGCGAGCAAACGGTAAATGTTACACTCGTAAGTCAATTCCAGGTAAATGTTACTCTCCTTTTTGTTCACTATATTCCTGTGTCTGGATCATTATTGAGTTGTTCTTTTGCCTTGAAATATGACCAGCCACTCATGGTGTGTAATGGATTGGGCCGGCCCATGGCCCGAGCTGACTGGATTTTGTCGGGTTTGTGCCGGTCCGGGCTTAACTCGGAAGAGGAAGCGGGTCGGTCCGGCCCGCCTGTTTGGTATATTTTTAAAAAACTTAAAAAATAAATGGAAGGAAGAAAATAAGAAAACTAAATTAAATCAAATTTTTGATATAATTTTTTTTTTATAAACTGAAAAAATAAAACTAAAGATTTTATTTAGCTATAATTAAAATATTTTAAGGCCAAACAAATATCATGAATAACTACCATATATGCTAATAATTTGAATGTCTATCAATTAATTTTTATAAATGGATTTAATTATTATATACTAAAAATGATCAATGACGTGATTTGAATATTAAATAAATTTATACAATATATTATCTTTTATAAAAAAAAATTAATTGTCACATACTATAAACGAATTTAATTGTCATATAATTTGAATAACTACCATTTATTCTTTGAATGACTATCAATTATTAACTATAAATGAATTTAAAAAACTACCATTTATACAATATATTATCATTCACATAATTTGAATAACTACCATACATTTATACCGTGAATGTTTTGAATGACTATTAATTATTAACTATAAATTGATTTGAATAACTACCATTTATACAATATATTAACTTCTATAAATGGATTTAATTGTCATATATAATAAACAGATTTAATTGTCATATAATTTGAAGAATTACCATTAATTCTTTGAATGTTTTGAATGACTATCAATTATTAAATATAAATGGATTTAAATAACTACCATTTATACAATATACTATCATTCATATAATTTGAATAACTACCATTTATACGTTGAATGTTTCGAATGCTTATCATTTATTAACTATAAATGGATTTGAATAACTATCGTTTATACAATATATTAATTTTAATAAACAAAATTATTTATCATATACTATAAACGGATTTAATTGTCATATAATTTAAATAACTACTATTTAATAACTTATAATTTGAATTTTTATCAATTTCATATACTAAAAATGATAATGACAAGATAATTTCATATGAACTCCATATCAACTTATCAATTAATTTTTCAGGTAAGTTTTTATCTATTACTTCAAGTTCTCTCTCCAAAGTTCAATATTTCAATAATATATATATATATATATATATATATATATATATATATATATATATATATATATACGAAGAAGGTAATTTTATTTATGTCCCTTCGAGAGGCTACAACTTAACCCGAAGGCTTACAACCAATCAAGCCCGAAGGTCGCACCCAGCTCAAAGGTTTACATCCCTGCCCAAATGCACCACCAACTCAATCCGAAGGCTCCACGTCCAAAGGAACCACGCCAGAAGGCTCTATCCGGCCCGAATGCCTCACGCAGTCGTAGCCACAGCGCACCGCGTCGCACTTGATCCACTAGCACCGCATCACATACGTGCACCGACCCGACCGCACCGTACCGCTCCACGTGCCTGCATCGTACCCATCCACCGTTCCACCATTTAATTCCTCCAAGATACAAAAATTTCTTGAAATTAATTTTCTTCTATTCCTGAGAAAATAACTAAAACTATACTTGAAAACATGAAACGTGTCTTAGTTAATAGACATTTACTACAAACAAACAAGAAAATAGCTCTATATATGGAGTAACCTTCCAAGCACCCATGTCTAGCTGAAGAAAATTGTTAAAATAGCTCATTGCAATGTTGCTAAGAAACACATCCAAACTGATAAAGAGAGCATGTTGAGATATTGCCTGCAGATTGAAACCTATCAACATAGATTTTCTTCATGATATGAAAAAATCAGACAAGTTTCAGTTAACATCGCCTGCAGAAGCAGCCAAAGTGACCACCAACAAAGACTTGCTGTAAGGAGAAGGCTACCCACAATCCATTCCCCCACCCAATGAATCTAAATTTGGATTCGTCCGTCTGAATTCTATGTTTAATTAGGCGGTTAGTGTGCATGAAGTTACTCATTCTTGATTATATATATTATTTACATAACTTGAATAAGTTGGTTTGGCCACCGAAATTGTTAATCGAATAGTGTATACCCCTAACTATGACGACAATTTTTGGAGAGGACCATTTTTCGACTGAAATTTTTGTGATCAATTTTGTAGTTCTCTCTCTCTCTCTCTCTCTCTCTCTCTCTCTCTCTCTCATTTACTGGATAATATGGTCCATGAAGTTGCTCATTCTTTTTATGAGCTTCGAGGACAACAGGGTTATGTTCTTTTCTTTTTCTTTTTTTTTTTAAAAACTTTTCTAATATCTTTTGTTTTTTGTTCTGGTTAACAATTTTTGTCACCCTTAAGAAAATTATACAAGTTTCTTTCTCGGCTAATTATAAAAGTCTCTATATAAATTTTTTATTTTTAGAACTAATTTTTTAAAGAAATCTTAGCGAAATTTAAAATCTTATTCAACAAAGTAGCATGCTTATCATTTTATTTAACAAAATAGTACAATTGGTCAAGACTCACTCATAATGAACCTATCTTGGTTTAAACTCCCACTCATACTAAACCCAATCTAATCAAACCGCAAGTATTTCTTTTTATTTTTAATTTTTTTTTTGGTTGCGACTACACCAAGTTATCAACTAAGAAATGTACAAAAAATTTCTGACTCATTTCCACCCATATATACAATAGTCATTTGTAATAATTTAAGAAAGATTGGATATGTCGACATAAGCCCAACTAGTTGAGGGTAAATCAGTTTTTATACTTTAAAAAAAAAATCACTAATAATATAAGTTTACACTTTAGGATATTAAGAATTCTAAAGAGCAATAAATATAAAGTTATTTGGGACTCAAATGGTTAACTGGTGTTCTTGGTTGGTTGAGTTAGACAAAAATAACAAGGTAAAACCATCTTGGTTTGGCTGATTTGGTATTGGTTCATAATGGAAGTAAAGATTTAAACAAAAAAAAAGATAATGTTGTGCTAAACTGGGATGATTTGCTAAATAAAACTTGGACTATTGTATTTTGGTAAATAAGATTTTGAACAAAGCAACTTTAAAAAAAATTCCTTTTTAAATTTTCTAAAAGCCTTTTATATTCCATAATTATAAGAAAAATAGAATTTTACCCCCATTAAGATATACCATAGATCATTAGCATCGTTCATTTTGTTCTCCTTGTACAAATTTATGTTGCTTATAACCATGATTAAGAACTTTAGTGAGGCAGAAGGTTCTTCATAACAATCTTGGGAACTGCTACTTACCTCCATAGATCTTTGATCTTGGGAAATTTGGATTACTTCCCAAGATGTTACTTGGGAAGAAGACTTTCATTTTACTATATATTCATATCGTTTCAGTTCTTGTATTCATTTGACTAGACACTTCACTTCATCCATCTTAACTACATTTATTTTCTTGGTGTGTGGTCACCATAGTATCGTTTCCTGGGAAACTTGTTATATGCGACTCCGAGTATTCATTTATCATTTCTTTCAACAAGAGGGATGATTCCAATTTCCCACAAAATCCAATATACTTGTGTTCTTTTATGTTTTCCATTTGTTACTCTTTTTTTTCTTCACTATATTCCTGTGTCTGGATCATTATTGAGTTGCTGATTTGCCTTGAAATATGACCAGCCACTCATGGTGTGTAATGGGCTTTTAAAAAAAAATTCTTAAAAAATAAATGGAAGGAAAAAGATAAGAAAATTTTATAAATTTAATTAAATTCAAAATTTTGATATAACATTTTCTTTAGAAACTAAAATAATAAACCTAAAGATTTTATTTAGCTATGATTAAAATATTTGAAGGCCAAACAAATATGATGAATAACTACCATATATGCTAATAATTTGAATGACTATCAATTAATTTTTATAAACAGATTTAATTGTCATATACTAAAAATGACCTATGATATTATTTGAATATTAAACAGATTTATACAATATATTAATTTTTATAAACATATTTATTTGTCACATACTATAAACGAATTTAATTGTCATATAATTTGAATAACTATCATTTATTTTTTGAATGGCTATCAAATATTAACTATAAACAAATTTAAATAAATACCATTTATACAATATATTATCATTCATATAATTTGAATAACTACCATGCATTTATGCTGTGAATGTTTTGAATGACTATTAATTATTAACTATAAACTGATTTGAATAACTACCATTTATACAATATATTAACTTGTATAAATAGATTTAATTGTCATATACTATAAACGGATTTAATTGTCATATAATTTGAATAATTACCATTTCTTCTTTGTGTGTTTTGAATGACTATCAATTATTAAATATAAATGGATTTAAATAACTACCATTTATACAATATACTACCATTCATATAATTTGAATAACTACTATTTATGCAATGTTTCGAATGCCTATCAATTATTAACTATACAGGATTTGAATAACTACCATTTATACAATATATTAATTTTAATAAACAAAACTATTTAATATATTAATTTTAATAAACAAAATTATTTATCATATACTTTAAACGGATTTAATTGTCATATAATTTAAATAACTACTATTTAATAACTTATAATTTGAATGGTTATCAATTTCATATACTAAAAATGACAATGACATGATAATTTCATATGAACTTCATATCAACTTATCAATTAATTTTTCACGTAGGTTTCTATCTATTACTTCAAGTTCTCTCCAAAGTTCAATATTATTCGAATAAGGTAAATTTTATTCATTTTCCTTCGAGAGGCTACAACCCAGCCCGAAGGCTTACAACCAATCCATGACTGCAAATTTTTGGAGAGAACCATTTTTTGACTTAAAATTTGTAGTTCTCTCTCTCTCTTATTTACTGGAAAACATGCTCCATGAAGTTGCTCATTCTTTTTTATGAGCTTCGAGGACTACAGGGTTATGTTCTTTTCTTTTTCTTTTTTTATAAAACTTTTCTAATATCTTTTGTTTTTTGTTCTTGTTAACAATTTTTGTCACCCCTAAGAAAATTATATAAGTTTCTTTCTCGACTAATTATAAAAGTCTCTATATAAATTTTGTTATTTTTAGAAATAATTTTTTATAGAAATCTTGGCGAAATTTAAAATCTTATTTAACAAAATAGCATGCTTATCATTTTATTTAACAAAATAGCATGCTAATCATTTTATTTAAAATCTTATTCTTTACTGCGTTGACGTCCGCCGAAAGAGAATGGCGAGGCCCCCGGGAACTTGAGTATGAGACTCAATTGATGTCCCTTCTTCCTTTTATCTCTATCTCTCCTTTTTTTCTCCTTTCCTTTCTTTTATTTGTGGGAGACTCCCACTATTTATAGTCTTCAAAAGATCAAGGATGCGCATGGATGCGCGCGTGTTTCACATTATCGCATATTATCTTCCAAGAATGACAATTGCAGATTTATATGCACATGATGCGCTGTGGCTACCACGTGGTGATTTTAGATTTGGGCTTCTAGTGCCCATAATTCGTATGACACGTGTCTTGTACTGATTGCTCAAGGATCTTTGGCTTTTAATAACAGGAAGATTTGGTTGCGTGGAGCTTTTAAGGGAACACTATTGCATGAAAATTCCAGCGCAGGAGGAATACTGCCCCATGGGAACACTTCCGCATGGGAGTATTGCCGCATGGGACCTTTGTTGTGCTAATGCTAGCGCATGATGCTCCAAAGTAGTCTATCAGTTGATGGCGCATGTTTGTAATATCCACATATTTTCCTCTAGCACATGATCTTGGCTGTATTTAGCACATTACGAACTTTGACTGCATTTGGCGTATGACTACCTTTAGCTCATGGCTTTGGATGCCCTCAGCGCATGGTGTAGATTTATTTATGCTTCTATATGGTCTACACCACCTTTTCCCAATCTTCATCCTCATGATGGATCCTAGTCTGGTTCAAGGTTGTACTAAACTTGAAAGTGACTCTCCATATCTTCCTCGACCCAAAAATTTTTCTTTCTATCGATCTCTATCGTATGTATGTCTACCGCATGAGAAGCCTCGATCGATCAGCCTTATAGCTTCTATTCACCTTCCTTGATAAGGCTACTCACCTTATCAGTAGAACCCATTAGCTCATAAATATGTCATCCTTCCCTCTCGATCAAGTTAGAGTACTTGATCCAAGGGTCGTACCAGATACATATCACCCTGTTACGCCTTCCTTTAGCCTTGTGTCTCATTGCCAACAATGTTTTAACCGTGACTAAGAATTTTTTGTTGCTAATAGTCTACCAAAAGTCCCATTTCGGAAAGTATCTTTCTTTAACCAGTCAACCCACAGAGACTTCCTATTGTTGAATCTCCAAAACAGTTTGAGATAAGCCGTTTCTCTGAGGAGGGACAAGGATCTCAGCCCCACTCCTCCTTCCTTTTTCGGTTGACACAGTTCCTCCTAACTGATAGCATGTATACCTCCTCTCTATAGAAAGTATGCACACATACTTTCAATCTTCTTGATCGTGCCTTCGGAAAGCATAATCGCTTGAAGCCATAACAAATCCACCGCCGAGATGACATCTTTGATAAGTTCAATCCTACCACCAAAGGACAACAACTAAGCCTGCTATCCCTCCAGTCTAGATTGTGTGTAGTTGATAAGACCCCTGCACTTCACATTAGTAGCATAGTTAATAGAGATGGGATCGCCCCAGGTATCTAACAGGGAGTTTTCCTTCCATAATGTCCATCTTTGCCAGACAAGTCTCCTTATTCCTACACGACCGGCTCATGAACATCTGGCTCTAGCTTGTTTCTATTCAACTACAAACCCAACCAACTTTCTAAGGTATCGAAGATCCCTTTGAGTGTGTCAAGCGTAACGATATATGGCTCCACAAACAAGAGCAGGTAATCAGCATAAATAAGGTGGGAAACCATAGAAACCATCTTCCGAAATAGGGGTAAATAACCCATCCATAACAGCATCGTCCATCAAAAAAGTGAGGAACGCCATAAAAATCGCAAACAGATAAGGGGATAGAGGATCTCTTTTTATCAGGCCTTTGTTGTTGCCAAAGAACCCCTTCGGCTGTCCCCTAACCATAATCGATATCGAAGAAGAGCAGACACATTCACTCACCCTATCCACCTACTATTTGTCAAATCCCATACATATTATGATGTGATAAAGGAAGCCTAAATTTCCATATCGTAGGCTTTCCTGAGGTCCAAATTTAGGCATATTTTTTTACCCCTGCTTGTTAAATTCGCTCACAAGCTCATAGGCCAACAAATTTTTTTAAGAGATGGAATGCCCTTTGATGAAAGTCATCTGGTTATGAGAGATTAGCTCCTCTATGATATCCCTCAAATGATCACACATCAGGTGGGTAATAATTTTGTGAAGGAAGTTGCAGCACACAATAGGCCAAAATTCCTCCAGCGACGTCGCACCCTCCACATTCGCAATCGAAACAATAAAAGTGTGGTTAATTTCTTTAAAAAGCTTGCCAGAGTTGAAGAACTCCCTCACTGTAGCCAGAACATCCTCTTTTATCATGTCCCAGTACTTCTTAAAAAAAGCTTCCACAAAACCATCCGACCTTGGCAATTTTAGAGGATCCGCTTTTTTAACAATAAGCTATATCGTATCCATAAGACAAAGGGGCCCGCAGCACCTGGTTTTCGCGCTTAAAGACCATCTTCTTAAACTCAATATGTGAAAACTTGATCATATAGGAGTTTTTGTTGTATATGTCCCGGTAGAACCAAACTGCCTTCTCCCGAATACCATCAGCCCAGTAAGAAGTACTCCGTTAGGATCAAGGAGCATATGAATGCATTTCTATTATGCTTAACCTTTATTGTAGCATGGAAGAATTTAGAGAACATATCCCCATCTTTAAGCCAATTGCATTTAGCCTTTTGTCTGACTTGGACCGCATCCTAGAACCTTTTCTTGCGCATTTGTTCTTGGAGAGCAACCTCCTCTTAAGTGAGGGAAGGGTCAGATAGATCTAGTTGTACCCTTTGTTGGATATCTTCTATCTTATCCTTCAGTTCCTGGAGAGGGATAACAGGCCTCCCTTTGTTCCAGGCCTTAAGGAGTCCTTTAATAGACTTTAACTTGTGCACAAGATTGTATTGAACTGAACCACTCACCCCATTCTCCCAGTTGCGCTTGATCACCTCCTCATGTCTTTCCATATGTATCCATGTGTTGTTAAATCTGAAAGGCCTCCCATTGACAATCGATTGGGCTGCCAATCTAACAAAAACTGTTTGCAATTTTCAATTTTCAATTTTCAATTTTCAATTTTCAATTTTCATGTTTATTTTGAAAACAAATGCCTATGTTGAAAACTGCTATAAAAACTGCTTTAAATTTTCATGTTACATTTTTAGTGCTTTTGGTATAGGCTCATTTTGGTTTAAACTGCATTTAATGTTTCCTTGAGCTATAATTTCTGGCTTTCTATAATTCATAAAACTATATTTTTGTATTTGGTTTGGTTTAAATTGCATTTTATGTTCACTGCTCTTGGTGTAGGCTCAACTTTTGGTGTAGGCATATGTTTCATGTTAAGTACTTTTGGTGTTCTGGAAATAGTGTTGTTAGAGTGGGTGGGGTTCCTAACCTATGTGAAAAATACTCTGGAGTTGGATTGAGTATTCCTACATATAATAAGAATACGTCAATATATTTGGATTGGGTATTCCTTCATATAATAGGAATATGTCAATGGATTTAGATTTGGATTAGATATTCCTACATATAATAGGAATATGTCAATGGATTTGGATTTGGATTTGGATTGGGTATTCCTATATATAATAGGATTACTAGTTGTGGATTTGAGGCTATATATATTAGGTGTCACATAGCCCTAAAACATATCTCATATCTAAGAAAATATTTGTCAGGCCCCAGTTCCAAATATGAGGAACTGAGTCACGTGGCAATGGCCATTAGCGCACTTCGGCGGGCATCCCAAATTAATTAGCCCGTCGGAGCGCACCTAAGCTGTAAAGTACAATGAATAACCCAACACATAACACATAAATAGTCAATCTAAATCTCATCCACATGCAACAGATATAAGAGCACATAGAAATAATCATAACAACTAATGTTCAGAAAGAAAAAGTCACGAGATGATGTATCATAGTACAAATACTGGAGTAGTCACACGGGAACAAACCCACTAGTACAAAATACTAGAATGAAAGTAAGCAATAAGATAACTTAGAACGACATCAGATAACTAGATAGTAATACCGTCCCAAGGATAGAGTCACTACCAGAGATCAGGTGAAGTCCTCGGGGATGACCTCGTCCTCGGTAGTGGGTCCTGCTGTTGGATACATACCCGGACCGTACTCCTCTGGAAAATCCTCGTCGCCTAAACCTGAAAGGAAATCAGGTCCTCAGAGGGACGTAACAAGGTACAAAAATACAGCATACAAAGTATAACAGAAAGTATAAACGCAACGATAGGGTAATCTATCATAACCAAACAAGTGAGACACAGTTTAAAGACAATGTTCGACGCGTGGCTATCCAAAATAAAACCTTAGCTCCGGACACGAAAACACAGGGGACGTACCGTAGCTCCGGGCAAAGAGTCACATGGGTGATACAACTACATTAGATATACGATCACTATAGATACAATACATATACATATACATATATAAGCGCGTACAGAGGAGCCCAAACGTCTAGTAACTGTCTTTCCCTTCGCAAGCGGTCAACGATGGTGCGCTGAACTAGGACCTCTATTTAGCAGTCTCTTCGCACAAAAATACTATCAACAAACGCAACCCTAAGGTCATCCCAGTCTCCAGTCATGATGTCAGTATCATGATATAGAAAATCTGGCACGCTATTAGTGTATGAATGTGTCCTGGGGTGACGATATACTCATGTACGTACATCGTGGTGTTACGAACATCTAACATTTGTTACAAGACATTACGACGAACGTCTGCACCCGGTTGTGAATCGGACGCGAAGGATCTACCGTAAACAAAATACGCGCACAATGTACATAATAAAACAATAAAATATCTGTAACTGAAATACAGGGTGGCAAGGTATACTTTCCTGCGTCCGGCTGCTGATGATGGGGATCCGGTACCACGTCCAAGTCCTCAGGTCCCGTAGTACCTAGAGATGAGATACGAACTCAATCAATAAATTATCACGCGACAAACAGGGATATGACACATTTCTATACATATGCTTAGTCTCAGCTACAACTCACAGGGACAAGGCGCTAGAGGGTTGACCACGGTTGACTATTGGTACGATACATTAAATCAACTAATCATCTGTACAATATCATTAAACCATCCTCAATCCTTCTATATTTAGTACAGTATTTATTGGTAGATCATGCCTATTTATTCCTCATATTTTACCTCGGTGTTCAACGAAGTTAATACGTACATTTACTATCATCCTCAAATACACAATTTATAATTATTTAAACCTTCTGTTTTATATCATCCTTACCAGTTCACAAATAGTACTTCTCTTCAATTAAACCCATCATTAATATTCAGTCCCCAAATCACCAATTAATGGTTTGATACTACACACTAGTTCACAATAAATTACCTGTCCCTCGATGATAAATTATAGTATTATTTTGCAATAATTTAGTCTGTTGAACAACAATAATCAAATGCATAAATAAATTTAGATGCCCTAACATCTCAATGTATCCCAATATCATAAACTCATTATATGCTCAGTGTCTTAAATGTTAACCTTGCAATTTTCCATTCCATACCAGACTATGTATAAAAATATTTGAGGGGGTTTACATCCTTCCCAACTTAGAAAAATTTTATCCACGAAATTAAAAGTAAAGCACGATAATAGCTAAGAGAATTTAAAATCAAGTTGGAAATCAAATACGGTACGTAAATTCGTACCTTGCTCCTTAAATAAATACGAGAAATGCTGTCGAATGGAATCCTCGTGCTCCCAGGTAGACTCGCCTGGTGAATGATGCTTCCATGCAACTCGGATCAGTCGAATAGTCTGCCCTCTCAAAGTCTTTTCACTGTGATCGAGGATCTCAACTGGCTGCTCTACGTAAGATAAATTGGGCCCGACTGTAATCTCCGAATGATCGAGCACGCGGCTTGGGTCTGCCATATATCTCCTCAACTACGATACGTAAAATATGTCATGCACTCCTTCTAATGATGGAGGCAATGCAAGATGGTAAGCCACTTCGCTAACTCGTTCTAAGATGTCAAAAGGTCCGATGTACCTCGGACTCACCTTGCCTCTACCTCCGAATCTGATGGTACCACGAGTAGGCGATATCTTTAAAAATACATGGTCCCCTTCCTTGAACTCCAAAGGTCTGCGGTGCACATCTGCCCAATGTTTTTGTCTGTCCTGTGCTGCACGCAGGTGGCTCTGAATCTGCTTGACTTTCTCCACTGTCTGTGTCACTAACTCTGGGCCAAGTATCTGATGCTCTTCTACGTCACTCCAATATACTGGTGACCTACACTTCCTGTCGTACAGTGCCTCGTAAGGTGCCATCTGTATGCTAGCCTCGTAGTTGTTATTGTAGAAGAATTCCACCAAGTGTAGATAGTCCTCCCAAGATCCTCCAAAATCGATCATGCACGCTCTCAACATACCCTCTAATATCTGTATCGTATGCTCCGACTGGCCATCAGTCTGTGGATGATATGCAGTACTGAACTTGAGATGAGTTCTTAGACTCTCCTGCATACTCCGCTAAAAATATAACGTGAATCTAGAATCATGATCCGATAAAATACTGACAGACACTCCATGTAGTCGTACTATCTGCCTCATATACATGTCAGCTAATATCTTCATGGACTGCCCAACTCTGAAGGGCAAAAAATGTGCAGACTTGGTGAATCTGTCTACGACAACCCAAACTGCATTCTTCCTACTAGGGCTCCGCGGGAATCCTGTAATGAAGTCCATGGTAATGTTTTCCCACTTCCACTCGGGAATGGAAAGCGACTGCAATAGTCCTGCAGTCCTCTGATGTTTAGCCTTGACTTGTTAACAAACTAAATATCTCACCACGAATCTTGTAATCTTTCTCTTCATCCCATGCCACCAGAAATATTGCCTCAAATCTTGGTACATCTTCGTACCCCCAGGATAAATAAAATAAATTGAGCTATGAGCCTCGATCATCAACTCTTAGCGTAGCTCGCCACTCAGAACGTATAAGTGATCTCCATACCTCAATGTTTCGTCTTCATGAATCCTGAGTTCCGTCTGCATACCGGCCTCTGTCCTCTCTCGTAGACGTCAAAATATCATATTTGTAGACAGGGCTGTCTTGATCCTCTCAATCAATGTAGATTGAACCTCGAGACTGGCCATATGTCCATCCATGCCTGGCAATACAATCTCTATCCCAAGCTCCTGGAGATCCTCTAGTAATTGCCGCTGAGTCGTCAAAAAGTATGCCATGGGCTTCCTGCTTATGGCATCTGCTACTACATTCGCCTTGCCAGGATGGTACTGTAACTCAATATCATAATCTGTCATCAACTCTAACCAGTGCCTCTGTCTCATGTTGAGCTCCTTTTGCGTGTAGATATATTTTGGACTTTTATGATCTGTGTAAATCTTAACACACTCACCATAAAGATAGTGTCTCCATAGCTTTAGTACAAATATCACTGCAACTAGCTCTAAATCGTGCGTCGGATAGTTCTTCTCATAAACTCTCAGCTGTCTCGATGCGTAGGCTATCACCATACCATGTTGCATCAGTACACAACCTAATCTGCTCCCAGACGCATCACTGTACACTACAAATCCTCCTGATCCTGAAGGTAGTGTCAAAATTAGTGCTGATGTCAGACGCTTCTGTTTGATAATAAACAAAAAAAATGAGGAAGAGGGTTTATACGAAACCTTTCTTTTTTTGTTTACAAACAAGAAAAATAGTACAATTAATCCTATATGAGGATGTTAAGTACAATAAAAATGATTATGGGAAAGAATTATTATAGGAGTCTGATCTGCGGTCGATCACTTTGTACCTTGGACCATACGATAATGAAGAAGCGCTGTAGAAGAAGAAGAAGCTTCAAAAGTTGCAAGTGGGATTGAATTCTCGTTGCCAAAGTTGTCAATCAACACTCTCTGTCTGTGCTCTTTGATCTTGATCGATGCCTTGTGCCTGATCGCCTCTGTATGTCCGTGTGTCTGTGACCAGGGGTCTCTATTTATAGAGATCAGTCACAATAACTGTCCAGTTAGCGTAGAAGCCAAACTGTGAAGAGAGTTGCACCTTTTACGCTGCGGTTATAATAACTGCTACCCACGTTCGAATGGCATTCTAAATCTGTGTATGACGCGTGACCCATTATAAGGTAACGCGTACAACTGCTTCTCGAAGACCACGACATGCACGCCACGTAGGTAACTGCACTTTGCGTAGAGATGGTTGGCGTAGAAGCCAAATAACTGTCTTGTTGGCATAAACGCCAAGCTTTGCTTAAAACTTTAAGAATTCATGAATAACTGACAACCAGCATAAAATAGCCGATTGACCGTCATGACTGAGGTCTTGAGCGTATTCTGGACGAAATAGCATTATCACGTACCATTGCAAATATGGCCGAGTTGGCATATTTCGAGGAGATAGCATACGGCGTACTCCTATAGTTGAAAATAGCCTGGTTGGCATAAAATGCAATGATGGTGATATGAGCGTATTAGGCACAGTTTTAGCTTTCCCAGTATTTAAAAATAAAACAAAATATTGTGCATTAAATATAGAGATATGCCCCCATATCGTGCATTAAATGCATATATATGCCTCTAGCTCTGTACGAGAAACAGCTTTTGACGTGGCATCTAATTTCATCTCATCCTGAGCGTAAAGGCTCATTTCTACCCATGTGGAATAGGCAGCGTATTATTTGAATGCGTAAACAAGACTTGTATCAAGAATATGTCACTAAATGACAGCCTGGGTCTCTGTGCGAAATCATCATCACAGCCATCCTCTCGATCATCGTGCAGTACTTTTGTTAGGAGTCAGGTTCACTGTTTTGTCTGACAGATTCATCCGAGGAATACGAAAAATTCCTCGTACAACTTTACGTTTCATTAAAAACAAATATATTTTATGCTGGGGGGTATAGTAACCATTTACGCCAAAACAGCCTTGAAGAGCTGTTTACGCGGGCAGCTCTGAAGCTCTTTTTTACACCAAGTAGCGCTGAAGCTTTGTTGTACGCCAATAGCTCTAAAATCATATTTTATGCCACACAGCTCTGAAGCTCTGTTTTACATGGACTTTATGTATGTTGGGAGTTTTAACTGTATGATATACATACAATTCCCCAGCATATTTTATGCTTCTACAAGCCCCCTTCAAAGTTTTCAAATTCCTCGTATTTTGAAATACTTTGAAAGAAGCATGAAATGGTCAAATTTGACTCATTCGGTGAGGCTGATTTTACGATAATATTTAGGAAGTTGTTGGGATTTTGTATGTTCTCTTCTGCCTATATAAAGGCAAGCGAGTGACCCTATTTTTCCCATATTCCTTTTCCCACAAAGATGGCTGCTGAGATTCATTGGACTGATCTGAGAAAGAAGAAGATTATGCTCTTCCAGCATGTAAGGAGCCGTAAAAAGAGACATCATTGAGCAAATATTCTCTGCCACGATGGATCGTGGAAGGATATCATAGCTTCCTTTGCTCGGGATAATCGGCAATTTTATATGGCGATTCGTCCAGGGGAGAGGAAGGGTGTCATCGGAACACACATCTTGCTAGCTGTGTTTTCCCCTATTATGAAGCTGGACCCAGGTGGGCAGCTTGGCTGTGTCTTCCAGTATTGTGTTCGGTCTGAATCCCTAACACAATTCTAAGCATGGCCGCCGATGGCGTATGGGGGATGGGCTTGAATAATTTAAACATGCCCAGTTTTGTATCCTCCCTCCATTCACCATTATTTTTGCTTCCTTGGCCGAAGAAGTGTTGTAGAAGAAGCAATAAAGATCTCCATCAGATGAGAACCTAGCGTAATAGATTTCCATCATATGTAATCATGACCTTGAATATTAATAAAAAATCCTTTGTAAAATGGATTTTTATCATATGTAATCATGATTAATAAACTTGTCTTCTTTTACGCACTATTGTTTTGCCATGTTGTTGTGAGAAAGTCTGATAATGTGCAGCTTCAATACGTCTGAGTAATTTCTTTACGCTAACTTTGATAAATACGCATCTGGTCACGTCCCAACTTCTACGTATAACGGAAGATGCGTAAAAAGGCTCTCTAGCATTAAGTTGTCTTGAAGATCCAACTGTCATATTGTTTTTGGATGAGGAGTCACATAGAATTCTGAATCGTCACTTCTCCTTCATAAATGTGAAGAACAGCTGTTCAGAATCATCATCTTCAAAAAGAATGGCTTCTCGAAGAATTCTCGAGATATGGCAAGAAAAGTCCGCCGAACAGGCCATCCCTGAACTATATGTAAAAATTCTGGCCAAACTTCGAATGAACTATCAATAGACAAGGAAGAAAAGTCATTTTCCAGTGAAGAAGACACTTTCAGGGAACCCCTTGGTCCTTTGTCTGATAAAGTCCTTTCGACTGAGGAAGAAGAATATTTTCTGCACAAACTCTTGTAACTGGCTTTTTTAAGTGTGAAACCCAAATTATCAAGATATATGCGTATTCTGCTAGCTGATCTATCCCGCATAATTTAAGATGCACGTAGCATAGATCCGCAGCTTCTGAGCGTAAAATCGTAGATCTGTAGCTTCTGAGCGTAAAATCGTAGATCTGTAACTTTTGAGCGTAAAATCGTAGATCTGTAGCTTCTAAGCCTAAAAGCTTCTGAGCATAAAATCATAGATCTGTAGCTTTTGAGCATAAAATCGTAGATCTATAGCTTCTGAGCGTAAAAGCTTCTGAGCTTAAAATCATAGATCTGTAGCTTCTGAGTGTAGAAGCTTCTGAGCGTAAAATCGTAGATCCTTGCTCTGCGCGTAAAAGAGTCTGAGCATAAAATTAGGGATCCGTTACGCAGCATGACTATCTGTCTTCCTATTTAATGATAGGCTGACGTGGTCCCAAATCATAATCGACTATTAAAAATCAGATTTGGTTAGGAATTCAGAGAGTCACTTGAACTCTATAAATAGGCCTAGGTCATGAGAGAGAAAAACCCTTCATCTGTCTATACAAAAACCCTTCGTTTCTTTCTGAAAACTCTTCATTTCTTTCTAAAAACTCTCAGATTCGCCATGGCACCAAAACAAGCCTCCGTCGCTAAGGGAAAGAAAGTCGCGTCTTCATCTCGCTCCTCTGCTCAAGCACGAGCGTCTACTACTAGGCCAAGCGAGCCTCGTTCTGAACGAAGTGATCCTCCGTCTAGCTGTGCACCGGGCATCACAGGTAAAGACTTTGAGAGGAAAAACCCTTCGAACACGTTGTACGTGTATGCACAAATACACCCAGATTCCTAATATGTCAGCGTAGAACTCCATATTTTTGCAGTCTAAGGTAAAAACTCAGACTGTCAAATTTTGGCGTATTCTGCGAACCTTGCATTTTACGCACTAGATATAAATTCTAGCGTAAAACTCAAAATTTTGGCAGTCTGGCGTAAAAACTCATACTGTCAAGTTTTGGCGTATACTGCCAACCTTGAGTTTTACGCACTTGAAATAAATTCCAGCGTAAAACTCAGGTTTTTGCAGTCTGACGTAAAAACTCAGACTGTCAAGTTTTGGCGTATACGGCAAGAGTGTAGCACCTTATGTTTTACGCGCTGAAAGAAAATTCTAGCGAAAAACTGACTTTTTTTCTTGTTTTTTGCAGTGGACCTACAGATCCTCCCTCTGGCTGAAGTGATGGGCTCTGCTGCTGGAATGCTGAATTCGAACTATTTGGAGGATTTGTCCCATGTGACCTTCCCCATCTCTGGAAACGAGTATTATCAAAAAAGGGGAACTCTGATCTCTGGCAAGGGGAAAGGATGTTGCTGAGTATTATCAGTGGGGAACCCTTGACGTACATAGACAGCACTGAATATAAGAAACCAACTTTCTTATTTGGGGATGTTATTGATAAACAATTCCAGACAAAGCCCAAGAAGGAAGATTGGTATTTTCTGCTGAGGGCACGGTCATGTATCTGCCAAAGATGCCCAAAGATTACCCTATCTCTATATTCTTCCATGCCACACATCCCAGAAAGATGGTATGGACTCTGACTCCGGATCTTCATGGGCGGCCAGGGAAGATCTTTTACAAGAAAGGATTAAACCGAGGATCCTTTGTAAGCAGTCCCTCAGGCCCTGTCATGCCCTTTAGAGGATTACTGTCGGGCAGCGTCCCGAGTGAAGACTCTTCCTTGATCCAGCCATTTCAAATGGCAAACTTCTAGAATGAGTTAATGGCGTAGGGAGGAGTATACCCCAGGGTTAACCCTCGCACCAATGGGTGGCTCAACCCCCAGAACCTTCGATGGGCCAATTTAACTGACTGGGCCCTGAAGCACTTTCAGATGGAGCTGCAGAGTATCAACCTGTTTGAGGCTGTGAGTGCTACCAGTGTTGGGCTGCCTATCGACCCCAACTTGTTCTTAGCTTTGATGGAGCGATATAACTCGCTCACTGGAACTTTCGCCACTCCACTAGGTGAGTTGGGCCAAGCCCTTCATGAGATGGCAGATATCTCAATGCTGCCAATGGGAGACATTTCTTATGAAGAATACGTCCCCACCAACAGAGAGTTGAAGGATACCAACCCTCGGGTAGTGGCAGTGTACCAAGAGTTAATGAGCCATTATCTTGCATGCACCACCTTCTACGGAGAGCCCTCTGACTTAGCCCATATCAACAAATGGGTATCCTACCTCTTCTTCCATCAGGCTAGAAATGCCAAGCAGGGCAAGGTTGTAGATAACAATGATAAGCCTTTGAACCTTCTGAGCATGCTTAATGCCATCACAGTCGATGATCTCATTGAAGATGCAGGGGCTCCAGATTTTATTCTCGATGAAGAGATAGGGGGTTATCCTGTAGGAACCAAAGCCTACAGTTATATGAGGCATTGTCGCAAGCCTCTGTCAGGGGAAGCTCAACTGGCTGGCTTCTACTCTATCTTGCTGCACCGATGGGTGGTGCCGGGCATCGCGTCTGCGGATCGCATTCATCGCAACACCTTATGGCATGTGGTACGTTTGGTGTTCGGGGCAAGATTGGGCCTGCTCCCTGCCATGGTATGCAGGATACAGGCTGGCCTAAGGGCTATTACTGATGGGCTGCTGGCCGATACTATGCAGCGTGAAGGATATCCCAGAGTGGAATTACCATTCTTATATCTGATGGGATGGTTAATCCTTCACAACACCAGAGTGATGTCTTCCGGATCTGCCAGCGGTTCAGAAAATAACTTCTTGTTGAATTACAAGAATTCTCTTTGGAATGTGACTAGCGTCATAGATTGTCGGCTAGTACTAAATTTTGCCCATTGTTGGAAGCTCTTCTGCACCGTCCCCCCCGTATATATCAATTAACAGGGGACTAAACTTCAGGATTCAGGTCAGGGAAGACTATTCTTTCCCCTGAAGCATTTTACTGGTTGGTCTGCATTAGACCTTCCCACCTGCTATACAGAAGCGAGGACCACTACTACTTGGAGCCTTATCTGCCTAGCCGTTTCGCCAGGCAATTTGGGTATGATCAGTTGCACGTGGGGAATCCCATCACCAGCTTCAAATTCAAAGGTGGACTTATTGATGGAGCTAGAGGATGGCGGTATTTTATCATGGGTTGTACCGGTACAACCTTTGTTGTGCCCGCGACTTCTCTCTCCACGGAGTTCCCCATTCTTCATTCGTATGCACAGTTTTATGCGTCCATCAATACCTTCCATCGTGATTTTGACGTGTATAGAAGTTTCAGGATGCCCTCCAATAAGTCCACTGGAAGAGAGGAGATACCATATGTCTCCTCTGATGAAGGTGATGAAACTACCGGTGCAGATGATTTCTTATTAATATTACCGAGAGACGTAATAGCTCCGCCAGCAGAGCCTCTCATTATATCAAATAAACGAAAGGCATCCACTCTGAAAGAGCCTTCCCCTCGCAAGAAGAAGCAGGCTGCCAGAGGTCCTAAAAAGACTTCCACAAAGGGGGCCTCTTCCAGGAGTGAGCCCATTGTTTCCCTGGTTTGGGATGATTTTTTGATTAGGGATCCTTCACCCTTTAGAGAAGGGACCTCCACAGTTCCAGCTGACAGTGCTGGAGATTCTTTGCCCACGATTGCTGCCACTACTACCGTTACTGATAGTTCTTCTAGATCGTCTTCGAGGCCATTCTCAATAAGGGTCAGTATACCTTTACCAAGACAAATAATTGGACTAGCCCCTCCTTCGTCTGTAAGTATTTCAAGCAAGATTCCACCCGATGAACCTCGAGTAGATCTGGGTGATGACTGGGATGACTACCCTCAAGCTTCAGTTGGTGCACCCTCTTCTCTAGGTATGACAACTTGTTTCGCATCATTAAGAAATAATTTAGCTATACATGCTGCAGAAGCACTATACATACCATCGACCATGGGTAAATGTTATCTCCACGCATTTTTCAGGAAAATTAACATCAAATTGATTTTAACTTTCTCTTATCTTCTTTTCAGGCGAAGATATCTCGGGGGAGAGCGGAGTTGACACAACTTTTGATTTTGTTGCGGATCCAGCTAATGAAACGGCGGTGCCCAACGTCAAAGAAGCATACCTTGAAACTGCTGATCTTTCATCCGCAACATTCTCGGGTGTCATCCCACCAGTAGCAGTTCAAATAACATCAGAGGAGGATGAACCCACCATCTCGACTGTGCCTCCTTCGTCAAGCATGCCAGCAACTTCAACCATTGTTGGTGTCTCTTCTTTTGTCGCGCCATCTGTTGAAGCAACGACTGTGGCAACATCCTCTACAGTCATTCCGGAAAGGAGGCTTACCGATATTGCGGCCACTCCCAGTGTCCATTCGAGATTTGCTATGCTAGTGGATCAATACACTAGCATATTCTACCTCACTTTGAAAGAAATGATATCCATGGTGCTGGAGAAGAATCTAGTTTTTGATGCTCTGAAGATGTCCTCCACTCTCACCATAGCGCAGATTAGAAATTTCAACGACGCTGAAAGAGCTAATGCGCTAGAGCAAATAGTTAATGGTTTAGAACAACCCATTAATGAATATTTGCAACTATCCCGAGGCAGCATCGATGACCTGGTTTAGGCTGAGTACGACTCCCGAACTGCGAAACTTGCTCAGCGGACAGAATCTTTAAACAAATCCATCCAGGAATATCAACAAGAGATGGAGAAAGAGCAAGCAGTATTGGTGGAGAGTATTCCTCAGCTGGCTCAGTGCTGTACAGAATATGAGGGATACGAAGTGAGGGTTCAAGAATTGGAAGTTGAACTTGCTCAGACAAGGGAGAGGCTTCTCAAAGCATCGCTAGTTCGCAATATATTAAAGGGCCAAGTGAGTATAGCTCAGCAGAACTTGACACATGTGGGTGTCATCCACGCAAGTTTTGTTGATACTCTGTCCGAACTATCTCTTTTGAGCAATGATGAGGCAAGGCTGGAACGGGCTTATACTAACATTTTGAGCTCCAGGAATGAGAGGATAGTTGCTTTGGTGCAACAGATCAGGGATTTAACTGCTCCTCCCCGATGATGTACTTTTAACTCTTTTTTTTTTGCTCCTTATTTTCTCAGAGATAATAAAGATACATTTTCTGACTTTATAGACCCATCACTTTAGAATATAAATGATAGGCTTAGATAAAAGTGATATAAGAGGTAATATGGACATGATATACTTTCGGTAAGGTTTAGCTGAATATATCTATTCAGAGGTAATATGGACATGATAAAATATGATCCAACTAAATTTGTACAGAAAATACTATCAGAGATAATATGGACGTGATAGGTTTTGAAGTTCTCAAATTAGTTAAACATATCTATTTAGAGGTCATAAGAACATGATAGAATATGATCCAACTAATCTTTGTACGTAGTATTGTCAGAAGGAGATCTTTATCATACCCTGTTAAGTAAGGGAGATCAAGCATAGTACTTCTTCAGGAATTTGCCGTTGATAGGAGCCATTATCAAATATCTATTAGGCTTGGCTAATTTATAAGCGTCATTTGCAAATGTTATTTCAATCACATAAGGGCCCTTCCATTTGGGCTGGAACTTGCCCTTACTTTTGTGCGTAATGATCATTGGCCTCTTTACAGCTAAAACTAGCTCACCAACTTTGAACACTCTTTCCTTCACTTTTTGATTAAAAGCTCTTGAGATGCGTGCTTGGTAGAACTCAATGCGCTGTTGAGCTTGAAGGCGTTTTTCGTCTAATCCTTCTAGCTCTTGAAGTCTTAAACGATTATTGTTTTCCTGAGTCAGCTCATTAGCCACTGCTATTCTGAGTGATGGAATTTGCACTTTAATGGGGAGAACTGTTTCACACCCGTAAACTAATAAAAATAGGGTACAACTCGTTGGCGTTCGTATAGTTGTGCGGTATGCCCAGAGACATTCTCCCAATTTCTCGTTCCAATCTCTTTTGTTCGAAGAGACAAATTTCTTCAAGAGTTTGATGATGGTTTTGTTGAAAGATTCCGCCAAACCATTAGCAGCAGGATTATATGCTTTTGAGGCCATATTTTGTATCTGATTCTTATCGTAAAATAGATAAAATACTTGGCTGATGAATTGAGGTCCATTGTCATAAATTATCCTTCGGGGTATCCCAAAGAGATAAATTATATGGTACTTGATAAAGCTGATCACGTTGGATGTCTTTACCTCAGTAAGAGGGATCACCTCCGCCCATTTGGAGAAATAATCAGTGATAGCCAATATGAACCGATGTCCTCTAGAGGATGAAGGATGAATAGGACCACTGATATCCATACCCCATGCTTTAAAGGGCTATGATGCAATAGTAGGATGTAAATACTCAGAAGGCTGATATATGAAATCCGTATGAACCTGACAAGCTTTGCATTATCTTGCATATTTCACGGCATCTGCAATCATAGTGGGCCAGTAGTAGCCATCCTTCTGATGTGATCCTGTAACTTAGGACCATGTTGATGTGCTCCACAAACTCTATCATGAGCTTCTCGGATTACCCGCTTTGCATCATCATCAGAGAGACATCTTAACAATAGTCCATCATATGTTCGGCGATATAGACTTTGTGAAGAAGCATCAAAATAGAAAAATAATGATCGCCTTTTGATAGACACTGCTTCTTTAGGATCCTCTGGTAAGATTCTGTATGACACGAAGTCTATAAAGGGACTTCTCCAATCTCTCTTAGGAGGAACCGTGTTTATAGCATAGCTGCGTTCTATGTAAAAGTTATTTTTTACACAAAATAAATCTCTGTTAAGAAGGATCACCGAATTCTGTCTTCTTATAGGAATAGCTAGATCTGCAGCTAGACTGGCCAGAGCATCAGGTTCCAAATTTTGAGATCGAGGAACATGCTCTAAGAAGAATCCTTTAAAAGACAATTCTATCTCGATCGTTGTTTGGTGATAAGGAATGAGGTCTGGGTTACGGACTTCATATATTCCTCTGACCTGATTGACGATCAGCTGAGAATCACTAAAAGCTTCCAGGTATTCAACTTCCAATTTTTTAGCGACTTGAAGCCCGATTAGTAGAGCATTATACTCTGCCATATTATTAGAGCAGGGTTCGCTAAGAGAATATTCTCGATAGATGACGAGTTTATCAGGACTCACCAGAACAATTCCTACTCCTGAAACCATGTTTCTTTGGGACCAGTCCTGGAAGCACCATCAAAGAATCGCTGCCATGTATCACCTTCCATTGCCGAATTACATTCTGCAACTTCGTCGGGAATATCCTCAAATAATTTGGAGGTTTCTAGAATTGGATGGACAGCTAAGAAATCAGGCAAGGCTTGGCCCTTCATGGACTTTTGAGGGACGTATACCATATCATATGGTGTTTGTAGCATTGCCCAAGTCGCGAGCCAAAAATTAAGAATACTTGGCTTATTCATTAATACCCGAAGTGGGTTGATTCTGGAGATGATATGAATAGTTTGGTCCATCACGTAATATCGCGTCTTCTGAATGGCAAATATTAGGGCCAAGCATTCTTTTTCTACTGGGTTATACCGGTGTTCAGCTCCGACCATCATCCTGCTTAGATAGTAGATAGCCTGTTCATGACCCTTCTTGTTCTTCTGTGCGAGAAGAGCCCCTAAAGAATGATCCATTGCTCGAACATACAAAAAAATAGCCTTTCTATGACGGGAGACACCAAAACTAGAGGATTAGTAAGATAGCGTTTGATGTCATTAAATGCTTGCTGACAGGCTTCATCCCATACGAATGACACACCTTTCTTCATTACGAGAAAAAGGTTGACATCTTCCAAAGAGGTTGGATATGAATCTCCTGATGTAAGCTAGACGACCCTAAAATCCCCTAAGTTCTCTCAGATTACGGGACGGTCGCATTTCTAGGATAGCTTTTCCTTTATCAGGGTCAACTTGAATGCCTTTAGCGGTAATGACAAATCCTAGAAATTTGCTACTGGATACACCAAAAAAGGACTTTGTAGGGTTCATTTTGAGTTAATGTTGGCGTATCAACTCGAATACTGTCCTCAAGTCTTAGATATGATTATCCTTGAGACAGCTTTTGACAACAATATCGTCTACGTAATATTCTACCATTTTGCATAAATGCTCATGGAATATGTTACTCATAGCTCGTTGATAGGTGGCCCCGGCATTCTTCAATCCAAAAGGCATGACCGTATAACAATATACCCCCAATGGTGTACGAAAGGCAGTATGCTTCTTATCTTCAGGATTTATCTTAATTTGATTATATCCTAAAAATCCGTCCATGAAAGATATGCGCTCAAAATCGCACGTATTATCAATCATGACGTCTGTAATGGGAAGAGGGAACTCATCTTTAGGGCAAGCCGCATTTAGATCTCCGAAGTCGATGCAAATACGAACTTTTTCATTTTTATTCATAACCGGGACAACATTAGCGACCCAATCAGGATGTTGTTCTTCCCGGATGAACCCACAGGCTATTAGTTTCCTGATTTCAGCTTCAATGACATCCATCATATCCGGGAGGAACCGGCATTGGTGTTGCTTTACAGGCTTTGAATTGGACAATATGTTGAGTTTATGGGTAGCCACTTTTAGATCAAGACCCAGCATATCCTCATAATTTCATGCAAAGACATCGATATATTCTTTTATCAGCTGGATCATTTCTTCGCTTTCTTCTTCAGAAAGATTGTTGCTGATAAATATCGACTTTGGTAAAAATTCATCCCCAACATTGACTTGGATAACCTTATCTTCAGTGGGTGGTTCTTTTTGTTCGAACAGGAGTTCCCATTGTGTATTCATTTGATGTGCCCAGTATTCATTTTCAAATGGTTCAGATACTTGTTCCTCTGTTTCGAGGGAATCTGTTAAAACCATATTTACTGGTAATGCCAGTTCGAATTTATCCTCTAAATCGGACGATGACAGATCATCTTGAGCAAAAAAAATGATCTCATCGCTTGACTCAGAGTTGTTTGAAGTTGCAAGAGATGTGGTATACCCTTACCCAAAATGAGTTTGTTGACAGTAAGGATCACCATGCAACGACATTCGTCTGCCTTTTCCATAGTTGAGGCCTGGCTCCAACTTCAAGTTATAACTCATGTTTTACATAATCTTCAAAGCCTGTGGGCTATATCTGTGGACTTGCATTTTTCCAACATCAGACTCGCGAGAATCTTCTTATACAATCGATCTATTTCGTATTCGACCGAAGACTATTGGATGCTGATCATTGCGAGTAGGTGGAACAATAAAGATAGAATCTTCATGCGTCCCATATGTCGTGACGATATTAGATGTTGGCGCTACTTTCCACGTATATGGATGATAGAAGTCTATAGCTTCCAAGATTTTTGTACTATGGGTTCTATATCGTTATGAGGGAAAGATTCCTGATTAGGAAATTGGGCATCAGTATACTGGAAAAGAGAATCTTTATTATCGTCAGAAACTACGTTCCCGGTTATATTTACATCAGCCGACTGCTTGCTGCGTCTAAGATCAATGACCAAAGATGGAGGTTTCTTGTTCAGATTGATCACTAGAGGATCATTTCCTCCTCCTAATTTTGTTTTACACAAGTGAATAGTTATGGGTTCTATGACTTTCGAACGGGTAGTCCGCCCTTTCACTTGGATTGACAAAGGTTGCTCAGCAGATGGTTCTCCTGTGCTGCTGGTAGGATTGATCCTCCATCTTGCCTGACACCTCCTTCATGTAGTCTTGGGTGTACAATATGACATCAGAATAGTAGGACTCAACCCCTTTGAATTGATTGAGATCAACAAACTCTGTTTTCACTGTTCCTTGGGCGTCTACATATTTGAAACATTGATGTAGAGTTGAAGGAACAATATTGTGATCGTGGATCCATGGTCTTCACAACAGAATGTTGTAAGACACCTCTGAATCAATGACATAGCATGTAGCCACTGATCTAAGGTCACCAATTTGGATTCTCAGATGAATCTTCACCAATGGTCTGCTTTTCCTGGCATTGAAGCCCACAATTGTAGTGGTAGTGGAAGCCAGTTCACTTATAGGAATTCTCAATGGTCTTAGCAAACTATAAGGGATAATGCTGATCGACGATCCCGGATCTATATAAATCTGGTCTACCTCCATGGAGTTGACGTATCCTGTGTAATAAAGAGTCCTGTCGTGTTTGTTATGTTTTAACAACATGTCCTCTTGAGTGAAAGTGATATTAGGGAGCACTTCCATCACACTATGGCATTGAGGACATGCCACAGGCTCTTTATCTGGGGACTTGAGCTGAGTCAAGCATACATCTGTTGCATTAATGCTTCACTAAAGGCTTGACGAGTGTCTTTGGATAGCCGAAGTAGCTCAAAAATGGACAATCTGGCTGGAGTATTAGCCAACTGACCAAGATATCGAAGTTATTTGGTTTCTTTAAACCGTTGTTTTGAATATTCTTCAAAGGTTTATCGAAATGAACTTCTTTTTGCTTGCCTTTGTCCACCGAAGTTGGTTTAGAAGGACCTGCCTCTGATATAACAGGTTCAGGCTCTGGAGGTTTGGCAGCTGAAGTGTCTACCGTTGCTTCCTCCTAGTTCTCTTCATAGTCCTTGAAGTAGGTTTTTCCTGACCGGGTTCCGGTTGCCAAAGACTCTTCTTCCGATGTCGAGAGTGTTGCAACCATATGGCATGGCTTACATCCTGAGTTCTTTTTAGACTTAGCTTTTGCAGCTAGAGTCTCTTCCTCAATTTCTGATACCAGATCAGGGTGAACCCACATGATCTCCCCATGCTTGGTGGTTAGCGGTACTAGGTCATAATTTTGACCCCTAGTAGGAGGGAGATTAATTATGTTCATCATTGCCGGTAGAATAGGTACTACACCATCCGAGACTTCTTGAGGGGGCAGATTGCCAAATTGGAGTGCGATCATGTTTGCAATGACCGTCTTCTCGCTATTACGCAGAGTGATGGCCTTGGCGTCGATCAACTCCTAGATTTTCCTTTTTCGTACATAGCATGCCTTTCTGGGGTTATGTATATACCTGTGGAAAATGCAATACTTAGGATTATTCGTACTACTGACTTCATTTGGACGCTTTATCTCGGGGAGAGTAAGAAAGCCACTTTTGACCAGACAATCGAATATGCTCGGAATATCATCGTCGTCAAAAGAATATTCATCTTTAGGCCTGGAAGTCCCAGGATTCGTCTGCGTAGTTACTGGAGTATGTTGCTTGGACGTATTGATTGCTAGAACTTCTTTTCCTTTGGAAATATAATCCTGGTCGTTATTGGAGGATAACCACTTCACTCTATCAGAGGTAGAGATCATAATTCCGTTGTCACGAGCCTTTCGACTGTTATCTTTATTGGCTACTACCGATATGATAAACGAGGGCCAATCATGGAACTGATATGGTCCCGTGAACACTGAGATCAGTGGGAGAAGGTTCTTCCTGCAAATGTCTACCAAGGCTGAGTCTGGAACTCCAGGAGGCATCTGCAAAGTAGCCTGGCAAAAACGTTCAATAAAAGTACGAATGTTTTCTTTCTCCTTCTGCTTCACTTCGATGAGCGATGACATAGACATCAAAAGAAGCAATACAGTTGTCCGCTAGACTACGGTACCATTGGTAGGCTACTCCAGACAGACAGCCCTTAAACACTCGAGTGAGAAGGACGTCATTCCCCTACAATAACACCATCATTATGCTGAAGTAGTTCATATACTGGCTTGATGACGTCCTTCCCTCAAACAAGACCATAGCCTATGGTTTGTATTTTGGTGGGAAAGGGATCTCATCCCAGACAGCTGGGTATGGCTAGTTGATTCCCAACTTCTTGAGCTTATCCTTATGCTTCAAGGCATCAAATTGGGCTTTTAGTTCCGGAACTGCCTGTATCGGATCTTCAGTTGGGAAAGGGACAACAGAGAGGTGAGATATCGGTTGTATTATAACTCCAGATGATGTTAAGGGATTGAGGATCAACTGACTCTTGATTTGGAACAGGCTCCTGGCTTGCATTGGATGGTGGCATGTCTACCCCCACACGTAGTTGAGTCAGAGGAACTGGTATTTGAGCTATTGCAGCTGCATGTTGAGTCACCATCATCTGGCGCATACTCTCTATCATGGTATGCATCTCTTTAAGCGATGCTTCCAATACAGTGATGTGTTGCTCAGTACTTCCTGATGGGGAAGCCTCTTCATGTTCATCTCCAATGATAAACTCCCATTTCTATGAATGCCACTGAGGGATTAGTATAGATCTCTGTAGAGATTGAGTCTATACTTTTAACATCAAATTCAGAAAGCTGGCGACCCCCAGTGTCAGAATCAGAAGAATATGAAGCCGATTATCGTAACCTCGAGCGGGTGTTTCAAAAAATACCTGCTTCAATATTCTCAAGGAGTATGTCAAATCTCCTTTGGCTTGGAGTTCTAGAGGGATGACGTCTTGAACTTGACCTTCCTCTAGGAATATGCGAAGCCATGTTTACTGACGCAAATGTCGGTTCTTCTTCCACAGAGTAGTTCAACCGGTCGAAAACAGACCGTTTTGCCTTAGAAAAGCAGTAGTTAATTACAACTTTATGACTATTACAATAATGCCCCCTAGGGGGTGTAATAGACATGTTAGGAGATCCCCTGTCTTTGCGTTTCTGGATCAAGAAATCATGCAAATCAAAGGGATTAACAGAAGAAGAAGATGGTTTATTCCGCCTTTTTATATCAGTAGGAACGTGGAGATTGGGAACCATAACCCTCTCTCTGCCATAAGAATACAACAGTTCATCCATGTGAGTAGCATACGATCCATCATCCGTATGAGGAGCGTATTTTCCTGTGAAGCGGGTCTTCTTTACGCAGACAGACTTATCCAGGCATAATTTGGAGTTTTGCCCAGGTTCGCGCAAAACAGGGAAAGTCCTCAAACGGCCTCTAGCGTCACGCATAATTTGAAGAGTGGGCAACTTCTTCTCTTGGGGGCATACGAGCCTAGATGTTGGGAGGTTTGCCACTCATTTTCCTTTGATGTGATCCAAGGGTCCATCTGCTTCATTATTGATGAGAGATATATTTTTACGCGCAGGGCGCATTTGAAATTCCCGAATTGGCACTGAGGCATTGTCAGAAATTTTGTCTGCCATGTCACAGACGGGAGACAAAGTTTTACGCGCAGGGTGCGTGTTAGACTTATGGACTGGCACTGGGGCATTGCCAGAAGTTTTGTCTGCCATATCATAGATGAGAGACAAAGTTTTACGCGCAGAGCGCGTCTGAGACTTCTGGGTTGGCCCTGAGGCATTGCTAGAAGTCTTATCTGCCACGTCACAAACGGAAGACAAATTTTTACGTCCAAGGCGTGTCTGAGGCTTCTGGATTGGCTCTGAGGCATTACCAGAAGTCTTGTCTGCCACATCACAAACGGGAGACAATTTTTTACGCCCAAGGCGTATAGGCTGTGTCGTCACAACCTTGTTGATCAGAGAAGGAGACCTTGCAGGAAGGGTAGGGGATGTCTTGGGCATCCACACTTTACGCAGCTTCTTGTTGTTCTGGACAGAGAGGGGATGGGAGTTACCCCCTGCACGAAGCATGTCTTCATAAGCAGATTGGTCAAACTTGACAACCAAAGTCTTCTTCGTTGATCCAATGGATACATAATCGTGTTGAGCAATGGCTTTCTCGTCTGATAAGAAAGTAGTCCCCAGCAGAGTCGACATCTTGTGTTTGATGATAAACAAAAAAAAATGAGGAAGAGAATTTAAACGAAACCTTTCTTATTTTGTTTACAAACAAGAAAAAGAGTACAATTAATCCTATACGAGGATGTTAAGTACAATAAAAATAATTATGGAGAAGAATTGCTATAGGAGTCTGATCTGCGGTCGATTACTTTGTCCCTTGGACCACACGATGATGAAGAAGCACTGTAGAAGAAGAAGAAGCTTCAAAAGTTGCAAGTGGGATTGAATTCTCGTTGCCATAGTTGTCAATCAACACTCTCTGTCGGTGCTCTCTGATCTTGATCGATGCCTTGTGCCTGATACCCTCTGTATGTCTGTGACCAGGGGTCTCTATTTATAGAGATCAGTCACAATAACTGTCCAATTGGCGTAGAAGCCAAACTGTGAAGAGAGTTGCACCTTTTACGTGGCGGTTATAATAACTGCTACCCACGTTCGAATGACCTTCTAAATCTGCGTATGATGTGTGTCCCATTATAAGGTAACATGTATAACTGCTTCTCGAAGACCATGGCATGCACGCCACGTAGGTAACTGTACCTTGCGTAGAGATGGTTGACGTAGAAGCCAAATAACTGTCTTGTTGGCGTAAACACCAAGCTCTGCGTAAAACTTTGAGGATTCATGAATAACAGACAACCAACGTAAAATAGCCAATTGACCGTCATGACTGAGGTCTTGAGCGTATTCTGGGCTAAATAGCATTATCACGTACTAATGCAAATATGGCCGAGTTGGCATATTTCGAGGAGATGATGTTAAGGGATTGAGGATCAACTGACTCTTGATTTGGAACAGGCTCCTGGCTTGCATTGGATGGTGGCATATCTACCCCCACACGTAGTTGAGTCAGAGGAACTGGTGTTTGAGCTATTGCAGCTGCATGTTGAGTCACTATCATCTGGCGCATACTCTCTATCATGGTATGCGTCTCTTTAAGCGATGCTTCCAATACAGTGATGCGTTGCTCAGTACTTCCTGATGGGGAAGCCTCTTCATGTTTATCTCCAATGATATAAACTCCCATTTCTATGGATGCCACTGAGGGATTAGTATAGATCTCTGTAGAGATTGAGTCTATACTTTCAACATCAAATTCAGAAAGCTGGCGACCCCCAGTGTCAGAATTAGAAGAATATGAAGCCGATTGTCGTAACCTCGAGCGGGTGTTTCAAAAAATACCTGCTTCAATATTCTCAAGGAGTATGTCAAATCTCCTTTGGCTTGGAGTTCTAGAGGGATGACGTCTTGAACTTGACTTTTCTCTAGGAATATGTGAAGCCATGTTTACTGACGCAAATGTCGGTTCTTCTTCCACAGAGTAGTTCAACCGGTCGAAAACAGACCATTTTGCCTTAGAAAAGCAGTAGTTAATTACAACTTTATGACTATTACAATAATGCCCCCTAGGGGGTGTAATAGACATGTTAGGAGATCCCCTGTCTTTGCGTTTCTGGATCAAGAAATCATGCAAATCAAAGGAATTAACAGAAGAAGAAGATGGTTTATTCTGCCTTTTTACATCAGTAGGAACGTGGAGATTGGGAACCATAACCCTCTCTCTGCCATAAGAATACAACAGTTCATCCATGTGAGTAGCATACGATCCATCATCCATCTGAGGAGCGTATTTTCCCGTGAAGAGGGTCTTTTTTACGCGGACAGACTTATCTTGGCGTAATTTGGAGTTTTGGCCCGGTTCGCACAAAACAGGGAAAGTCCTCAAACGGCCTCTAGCGTCACGCATAATTTGAAGAGTGGGCAACTTTTTCTCTTGGGGGCATACAAGCCTAGATATTGGGAGGTTTGCCACTCATTTTCCTTTGATGTGATCCAAGGGTCCATCTGCTTCATCATTGACGAGAGATATATTTTTATGCACAGGGCGCATTTGAAATTCCCGAATTGGCACTGAGGCATTGTCAGAAATTTTGTCTGCCATGTCACAGACGGGAGACAAAGTTTTACGCCCAGGGTGCGTGTTAGACTTATGGACTGGCACTGGGGTATTGCCAGAAGTTTTGTCTGCCACATCACAGACGAGAGACAAAGTTTTACGCGCAGAGCGCGTCTAAGACTTCTGGGTTGGCCCTGAGGCATTGCTAGAAGTCTTATCTGCTACGTCACAGATGGGAGACAAATTTTTACGCCCAAGGCGTGTCTGAGGCTTCTGGATTGGCTCTGAGGCATTACCAGAAGTCTTGTCTGCCACGTCATAGACGGGAGACAATTTTTTACGCCCAAGGCGTATAGGCTGTGTCGTCACAACCTTGTTGATCAGAGAAGGAGACCTTGCAGGAAGGGTAGGGGATGTCTTGGGCATCCACACTTTACGCAGCTTCTTGTTGTTCTGGACAGAGAGGGGATGGGAGTTACCCCCTGCACGAAGCATGTCTTCATAAGCAGATTGGTCAAACTTGACAACCAAAGTCTTCTTCGTTGATCCAATGGATACATAATCGTGTTGAGCAATGGCTTTCTCGTCTGATAAGAAAGTAGTCCCCAGCAGAGTCGCCATCTTGTGTTTGATGATAAACAAAAAAAAATGAGGAAGAGAATTTATACGAAACCTTTCTTATTTTGTTTACAAACAAGAAAAAGAGTACAATTAATCCTATACGAGGATGTTAAGTACAATAAAAATAATTATGGAGAAGAATTGCTATAGGAGTCTGATCTGCGGTCGATCACTTTGTCCCTTGGACCACACGATGATAAAGAAGCACTGTAGAAGAAGAAGAAGCTTCAAAAGTTGCAAGTGGGATTGAATTCTCGTTGCCAAAGTTGTCAATCAATACTCTCTGTCGGTGCTCTCTGATCTTGATCGATGCCTTGTGCCTGATACCCTCTGTATGTCTGTGACCAGGGGTCTCTATTTATAGAGATCAGTCACAATAACTGTCCAATTGGCGTAGAAGCCAAGCTGTGAAGAGAGTTGCACCTTTTACGTGGCGGTTATAATAACTGCTATCCACGTTCGAATGACCTTCTAAATCTGCGTATGATGTGTGTCCCATTATAAGGTAACATGTATAACTGCTTCTCGAAGACCATGGCATGCACGCCACGTAGGTAACTGTACCTTGCGTAGAGATGGTTGACGTAGAAGCCAAATAACTATCTTGTTGGCGTAAACACCAAGCTCTACGTAAAACTTTGAGGATTCATGAATAACAGACAACCAACGTAAAATAGCCAATTGACCGTCATGACTGAGGTCTTGAGCGTATTCTGGGCTAAATAGCATTATCATATACTAATGCAAATATGGCCGAGTTGGCATATTTCGAGGAGATGATGTTAAGGGATTGAGGATCAACTGACTCTTGATTTGGAACAGGCTCCTGGCTTGCATTGGATGGTGGCATGTCTACCCCCACACGTAGTTGAGTCAGAGGAACTGGTGTTTGAGCTATTGCAGCTGCATGTTGAGTCACTATCATCTGGCGCATACTCTCTATCATGGTATGCGTCTCTTTAAGCGATGCTTCCAATACAGTGATGCGTTGCTCAGTACTTCCTGATGGGGAAGCCTCTTCATGTTTATCTCCAATGATATAAACTCCCATTTCTATGGATGCCACTGAGGGATTAGTATAGATCTCTGTAGAGATTGAGTCTATACTTTCAACATCAAATTCAGAAAGCTGGCGACCCCCAGTGTCAGAGTTAGAAGAATATGAAGCCGATTGTCGTAACCTCGAGCGGGTGTTTCAAAAAATACCTGCTTCAATATTCTCAAGGAGTATGTCAAATCTCCTTTGGCTTGGAGTTCTAGAGGGATGACGTCTTGAACTTGACTTTTCTCTAGGAATATGTGAAGCCATGTTTACTGACGCAAATGTCGGTTCTTCTTCCACAGAGTAGTTCAACCGGTCGAAAACAGACCGTTTTGCCTTAGAAAAGCAGTAGTTAATTACAACTTTATGACTATTACAATAATGCCCCCTAGGGGGTGTAATAGACATGTTAGGAGATCCCCTGTCTTTGCGTTTCTGGATCAAGAAATCATGCAAATCAAAGGAATTAACAGAAGAAGAAGATGGTTTATTCCGCCTTTTTACATCAGCAGGAACGTGGAGATTGGGAACCATAACCCTCTCTCTGCCATAAGAATACAACAGTTCATCCATGTGAGTAGCATACGATCCATCATCCATCTGAGGAGCGTATTTTCCCGTGAAGAGGGTCTTCTTTACGCGGACAGACTTATCTTGGCGTAATTTGGAGTTTTGGCCCGGTTCGCACAAAACAGGGAAAGTCCTCAAACGGCCTCTAGCGTCACGCATAATTTGAAGAGTGGGCAACTTCTTCTCTTGGGGGCATACAAGCCTAGATGTTGGGAGGTTTGCCACTCATTTTCCTTTGATGTGATCCAAGGGTCCATCTGCTTCATCATTGACGAGAGATATATTTTTATGCACAGGGCGCATTTGAAATTCCCGAATTGGCACTGAGGCATTGTCAGAAATTTTGTCTGCCATGTCACAGACGGAAGACAAAGTTTTACGCGCAGGGTGCGTGTTAGACTTATGGACTGGCACTGGGGTATTGCCAGAAGTTTTGTCTGCCATATCACAGACGAGAGACAAAGTTTTACGCGCAGAGCGCGTCTAAGACTTCTGGGTTGGCCCTGAGGCATTGCTAGAAGTCTTATCTGCTACGTCACAGACGGGTGACAAATTTTTACGCCCAAGGCATGTCTGAGGCTTCTGGATTGGCTCTGAGGCATTACCAGAAGTCTTGTCTGCCACGTCATAGACGGGAGACAATTTTTTACGCCCAAGGCGTATAGGCTGTGTCGTCACAACCTTGTTGATCAGAGAAGGAGACCTTGCAGGAAGGGTAGGGGATGTCTTGGGCATCCACACTTTACGCAGCTTCTTGTTGTTCTGGACAGAGAGGGGATGGGAGTTACCCCCTGCACGAAGCATGTCTTCATAAGCAGATTGGTCGAACTTGACAACCAAAGTCTTCTTCGTTGATCCAATGGATACATAATCGTATTGAGCAATGTCTTTCTCGTCAGATAAGAAAGTAGTCCCCAGCAGAGTCGCCATCTTGTGTTTGATGATAAACAAAAAAAAATGAGGAAGAGGATTTATACGAAACCTTTCTTATTTTGTTTACAAACAAGAAAAAGAGTACAATTAATTCTATACGAGGATGTTAAGTACAATAAAAATAATTATGGAGAAGAATTGCTATAGGAGTCTGATCTACGGTCGATCACTTTGTCCCTTGGACCACACGATGATGAAGAAGCACTGTAGAAGAAGAAGAAGCTTCAAAAGTTGCAAGTGGGATTGAATTCTCGTTGCCAAAGTTGTCAATCAACACTCTCTGTCGGTGCTCTCTGATCTTGATCGATGACTTGTGCCTGATCCCCTCTGTATGTCTGTGACCAGGGGTCTCTATTTATAGAGATCAGTCACAATAACTGTCCAGTTGGCGTAGAAGCCAAACTGTGAAGAGAGTTGCACCTTTTACGTGGCGGTTATAATAACTGCTACCCACGTTCGAATGACCTTCATAATCTGCGTATGATGTGTGTCCCATTATAAGGTAACACGTATAACTGCTTCTCGAAGACCATGGCATGCACGCCACACAGGTAACTGTACCTTGCGTAGAGATGGTTGGCGTAGAAGCCAAATAACTGTCTTGTTGGCGTAAACACCAAGCTCTGCGTAAAACTTTGAGGATTCATGAATAACAGACAACCAACATAAAATAGCCAATTGACCATCATGACTGAGGTCTTGAGCGTATTCTGGGCTAAATAGCATTAACACGTACTAATGCAAATATGGCCGAGTTGGCATATTTCGAGGAGATATCATACGACGTACTCCTATAGTTAAAAATAGCCTGGTTGGCATAAAATACAAGGATGGTGATGTGAGCGTATTAGTCACAGTTTTAGCTTTCCCAGTCATTTAAAATAGAATAAAATCTCATGCATTAAATGCAGAGATCTGCCCCCATCTTGTGTATTAAATGCAGAGATATGCCTCGAGCTCTATACGAGAAACAACTTTTGACATGGCGTCTGATTTTATCTCATCTTGAGCGTAAAGGCTCATTTCTGCCCATATGGAATAAGCAACATATTCTTTGAATGCGTAAACACTACTTGTATCAAGAATATGTCACTAAATGATAGCATGGGTCTCTGTACAAAATTATCATCACAGTCGTCCTCTCGATCGTCGTGCAGTACTTTTGTCAGGAGTCAGGTTCACTATTTTGTATGACAGATTCATCCGAGGAATAAGAAGAGTTTCTCGTACAACTTTACGTTACTTTAAAAACAAACGTATTTTACGCCAGGGGGTATAGTAACCTTTTATGCCAAAATAGCCTTAAAGAGCTGCTTTATACGGGCAGCTCTGAAGCTATTTTTTACGCCAAATAGCGCTGAAGCTCTGAAATAATATTTTATGCCACACAGCGTTGAAGCTCTGTTTTACGCGAACTTCATGTATGTTGGGGGTTTTGACTGTATGATACGCGTACAATTTTCCAGCATATTTCATGCTTCTACAGCTTCTTCAGCTCATCAAAAGCCGCCTAACACTCGTCGGTCCAGATAAACTCCTCGCCTTTATGCGTTGGTTGTGTCATAGGTGAAACTATCCTCGAGAAGTTTTTCACGAACCTCCGATAATATCTGGCAAGTCCGAGGAAACTCCTAACCTCTGTAACTGATGTAGGGGTAGGCCATGTCTCAACTACAGCTATCTTCTCCGGGTTAACTGATAGTCCATCTCTAGTGATTATGTGTCTCAGAATCGATACTCTATCTAAGTAGAACTCGCCTTTATGCGTCGGTTGTGTCATAGGTAAAACTATCCTTGAGAAGTTTTCCACGAACCTCCGATAATATCTGGCAAGTCCGAGGAAACTCCTAACCTCTGTAACTGATGTAGGGGTAGGCCATGTCTCAACTACAGCTATCTTCTTCGGGTTAACTGATAGTCCATCTCTAGTGATTATGTGTCTCAGAATCGATACTCTATCCAAGCAGAACTCACATTTGCTGAGCTTGGCGTACAACCTCTCATGTCTCAGGGTCTCCAACACAATCCTGAGATATCTCTCATTCTCCTCCTTGCTCTTGGAATATACCAAGATGTCGTCGATAAATACCACCACGAACTTATCTAAGTACTGGTCGAAAATATTGTTCATCAGACTCATAAATACTGCTGGCACGTTGGTTAAACCAAATGGCATGACTAAAAACTTATATTGCCCATACTTTATTCGAAAAGCCGTCTTCGGTATGTCCTCTCTCCGTACCTTGATCTGATGATAACCGGATCTGAGATTGATCTTCGAGAATACACATGCACCACTAAGTTGATCAAACAAATCATCGATGCGCGGTAGTGGATACTTGTTCTTTATCGTTACAGCATTTAGCGCCCTGTAATCGATACACAAGCGTACCATCCGATCCTTCTTCGGTACAAATAGAATGGGTGCTCCCCATGGAGATACACTAGCCCATATGAAACCCTTATCTAAGAGATCATCTACTTGGACTTTCAACTTAGCCAACTCCTTCGGTGCTAGTCTATAAACGGGAGAAGTAACTGGCTCGGCTCCGGGAGTCAACTCTATAGTGAACTCAATCTCTCTGTCAGGTGGCAGGCCTAGGAGATCCTCTGGAAATACATCCTCAAATTTTGATATAAAGTGAGAGTATATCGGTTCACCTTCTGTAATATGTGTCGCTAGGGTAGGTTGGACACCATGCTCTTGGGCTCCCCGAAGAAACTCAAACTTTGGGTGATCTGAGGGTCTAAATATGACACAACCACGACGGCAATCTAGCGTTGTGTGGTATTGGCTCAATCAATCCATGTCCAGGACAATGTTATAGTCCGGCATGGAGAAGACCAGAAATCAGGCACGCATCTCTCGCCCGCAGACAACTACTGAATATGATCTACAAGTGTCGCTAACATGTACTATTCCACCTCCCGTAAGAATCCCCTTGATCTTTGGAAGGGGTACGGTGGCTATTCTAGGGGTAGCTACAAAACTAGCAGCTATAAAAGAGTGTGTGGCACCAGAATCAAATAGGACTACTGCTGGTAATGAAGCTACTAAGATAGTACCTGCTATCACTTCTCCGGCTGTCTCTGCCTTCTCTATAGTCATCGCATAGGCCTGACCATGTCTCGGTGCCGGTGCCCTCGGCTGATGTCGAGCCTGATGGCAGTGATCTGATTTCCTCCTGGTGCTGGTGGTCGCTATGCTCCAGCTCCTGTGTAAGGCAGCCTCGGTCCTGGAGGCTGCTGATAAGGCCTCAGTGCTAGCAAGGTTGGCCGATGAACCATCTATACTGGAGCCCTCTGGTCTGGGCAATCTCTGACATCATGCTGGTCCGACCCATATCTCAAACAAGCCCCTAGTCTCTGTCCGTAGTCCCTCAATAAATGTCCCTTCTTGCCGTAGTAATGGCATGTGGGAATGACAGCTCCCTGCTGGGGTGCTGCCCTCTGCTGCTGCTGATGTACTAGATGACGTTTCATAAGTCCTCCCTGTGGGGCTCGAACTGCTGATGATGATGCACATGAGTGCTTCAGGCTGGCCTCCATCTTGTTGATGCGGTCCTGGCGTCGTGCTGCTAGTAATGCCTCAGAGTAATAGGTGGGGGCTATGGACCCGATAAACCTCTGGGTCTTGAGACTCAGGTCTTTATAGAACTTCTCGGCCTTCGCCTCCTCGGTGGGTATTAGGTATGGTGCAAACCTGCTCAGGCAGAGGAACTCAGTTTTGTATTCCTCTACAGTCATACTCCCCTGTTTGAGGTTGTGAAATCTATCCCGAAGCTCTGCTCGGGCAGTGGAGGGTATGTACATCTCCTGGAAGAACCTAAAGAACTCTTCCCACGTGGCCCAGTCTGGTTCCAAACGCTGCTCCTCTGAAAGCCACCAGTGATGTGCGTTGCTAGTGAGCTGCATCTTGACGGCAGTCATCCATTGGTGTCGGGGGAGGTAGGTAGCCTCCATCTGGTGCTGAATGCTGGTAAGCCATGCGTGGACCTCTGTCGGCTCCTCTGTGCCAGCAAAAGGTTGAGGCATCATACGACTGAATTCTATGACAGACCCCATCATCGACTGGTGTGCTGGCGGTGACGCCTGTCCCAAGGCTGTCACGATACTTTCTCTCAGGGTCTCAGCCTGGCGCTGCTGGGCCTGCTGCTGAGCCTGCTGCTGGACCTACTGCTGGACCTGCTGCTAGGCCTGCATCATCGCATATACCATCTGGAACATCTGTGTTCCATCCATGGGTTGCCTTACGGGGAATGGCATATAGGGCATCTGGGGTGGGAATGGTGGAGGAGGAGGCAGTTGCTGCTCCTCCTGACTCAGGATCCTCTGATCCTCAGGTCCTGCCTGACGCGGAGTCTGATGCCCGTCCGAAGGCACCTCGGGCTGCCCAGATGACTGTCCCAAGGGAGCTGGAGTCAACAGAAGGACCACCTCCAGTTTCGGTTCCCCGGATTATCCTGCATCACGGAAAATATCGCTCGGCTGCGCGACACGTCCGCTGCGGAGATTCATAACTCTGAAAAGAAGTCATTACTGCGATCAGCATTGAGGGAATAAATAAGATGCAAATTGTTAAAAGAAATTGAGATAGAGGTGTCTTATGAAGGATTCAAACTTGTAGATGAGATTCCTAATATCTATTCCTAATTTGCAGGCTCGCTTGGCACAGATAGGTGACCAAGATGATTTAAATCGGACTTGCATGGGCCACCACAAAAACCTTGTCATGCCGCAGTTCCAAAGATGAGGAACTGAGTCACGTGGCAATGGCTAGCAGCGCACTTCGGCGGGCATCCCAATCTAATGGGCCCGTCGGAGCGCACCTAAGCTGTAAAGTACAATGAATAACCCAACACATAACACATAAATAGTTAATCTAAATCTCATCCACAAGCAATAGATATAAGGGCACATAGAGGTAATCATAACAACTAATGTGCAGAAAGAAAAAGTCACGAGATGATGTATTATAGTACAAATACTAGAGTAGTCACAAGGGAACAAACCCGCTAGTACAAAATACTGGAATAAAAGTAAGCAATAAGATAACTTGGAACGACATCAGATAACTAGATAGTAATACCGTCCCAAGGATAGAGTTACTACCAGAGATCAGGCAAAGTCCTCGGGGATGACCTCGTCCTCGACAGTGGGTCCTGCTGCTGGATACGTACCCGGACCGTACTCCTCTGGGAAATCCTCGTCGCCTAAACCTGGAAGGGAACCAGGTCCTCAGAGGGACGTAACAAGGTACACAAATACAACATGACAAGTATAACAGAAAGTACAAGTGCAATGACAGGGTAATCTATCATAACCAAACAAGTGAGACACAATTTAAAGACAATGTTTGACGCATGGGCTATCTAAAATAAAACCGTAGCTCCGGACACGGAAACACTCGGGACGTACCGCAGCTCCGGGCAAAGAGTTATACGGGTGATACAATAACACTAGATACAAGATCACTACAAATACAATACATATACATATATAAGCGCATGCAGAGGAGCCCAAACGTCTAGTAACTGTCTTTCCCTTCCCAAGCGGTCAACGATGGTGCGCTGAACCAGAACCTCTATCTAGCTCTCTTTGCACAGAAATACTATCAACAAACGCGATCCTAAGGTCGTCCTAGTCTCCAATCATGATGTCAGTATCAGGATACAGGAAATCTGGTACGCTATCAGTGTATAAATGTGTCCTGGGGTGACGATATACTCAGGTACGTACATCAGGGTGTTACGAACATCTAACATTTGTTATAAGACATTACGACGAAAGTCTGCAGCCAGTTGTGATCATGATGTGAAGGATCGATCGTAAACAAAATACGTGCACAATGTACATAATGAAATAATAAAATATCTGTAACTGAAATACAGGGTGGCAAGGTACACTTGCCTGCGTCCGGCTGCTGATGACGGGGATCCGGTACCACGTCCAAGTCCTTAGGTCCCGTAGTACCTAGAGATAAGATAAAAACTCAATCAATAAACTATCACGCGGCAAACATGGATGTGACACACGTCTATACATATGCTCAGTCTCAGCTATAACTCACAGGAATAAGACGCTAGAGGGTTGACCACGGTTGAATATTGGTACGATACATTAAATCAACTAATCATCTGTACAATATCATCAACCATCCGCAATCCTTCTATATTCAGCACAGTGTTCATTGGTAGATCATGACTATTTATTCCTTATATTTTACCATGGTGTGCACCGACGTTAATATGTACATTTACTCTCATCCTCAAATACACAATTTATAATTATTTAAACCTTCTGTTTTATACCATCCTTACCAGTTAACAAATAGTACTTCTCTTCAATTAAACCCATCATTAATATTCAGTCCCCAAATCACAAATTAGTGGTTTGATACTACACTAGTTCACAATAAATCACCTGTCCCTCGATGATAAATTATAGTATTACTTTGTAACAATTTAATCTGCTCAACAACAATAATCAAATGCATAAATAAATTTAAACGCCCTTACATCTCAATGTATCCTAATATCATAAACTTATTATATGCTCAGTTCCTTAAATGTTAACCTCGTAATTTTCTATCCCATACCAGACTATCTATGGAAATATTTGAGGGGGTTTACAATATTGCAAAAGGAGGCAAGAGTAATTTTACAAAATTGGAATGAGAGAGGAAGAGTTTGAAGGCTATTTCGAAGGGAAGATCGATTTTGGGTAATTCTTTTCTCGTCATCTCCGTTCTTCTTTTGTATGTGATCTATTTTCTATTCCAAAGAGTTGTGGTGATCTGTTTATATCGGTGAGAAGTTTGTTAGGAGTCAGTGTATTTCTTATTACATTAGTGGAAGCTTTTCACGGTTGGACTTTGATCATCCCGTAGTTTTTTTATTTAGAATTTCCACGTAAAAATCTCTGTGTTTAATATTTTTTTTGGCCTTTTTTTGTTTGTTTGCTTTTACTCGGTTCTCTCTCATGGCATCTAGGTTTGGAGAACGATTTCCATACTTTCATTTCCAACAAAGTGGTTTCTGAGCCAGGTTATGGAGTTCAAAGAGATCAAGAGTTGACATGCATAACAGGAAAGAGAGATGGATGCGAAGCTGGTGTGCTTGGTAAACGTGAATGGTACCAACTATCATTATTGGCGGAGCAAGATGAAGGATTTGTTGTTCGTCAAGAAGCTGCATCTTTCAGTATTTGCGTTCGAGAAGCCCAGTAACAAATTCAAAGAGGACTAAAAGTGAGCACATATAGGTGTGTGGGTACATACGGTAGTTCGTTGACGAGGATATGTACAACCATATTGCCAATATTGAGCACGTAAAGACATTGTAGGATAAGTGGAAATCTTTGTATGCGAAGAAGACCAGGGTAAACAAGTTCTTCCTGATCAGAATGATGATGGATCTACGGTACAAAGATGGTGCATCTATTATGGATTACTTGAGTGACTTAGAGGGCGTGGTAGACCAGCTATCCTCGATGGGAGTCAAGTTCAACGATGAAGTACAGGGACTGGTTGTTGTGAATATTGCCAGACTCGTGAGAAACTGTACGAGTGTCATCGCTTATGCTCCAGAAGATGTGGTCAGTCTAGAGTTTTCCAAGAGTGGGACACTGAATGAAGAGATGCAGAGACATTCTCAGGGCACTTCATCTATATCATACTTAGAGGTGCTAGTTTCAGAGAGCAGCGGAAGGAGTAAGAGCAGGGGTCCGGGTGGTAGCAAAGACAAGAGCAGAGGCAAGTCCAAGGGTCGGTACAAGGACTCAGAGTTTTACCAATATGGCAAGAAGGGCCACATTAAGCAAAATTATTTCACTTGGAAGAGGAAGAAAAATGGCGACAAGGGAAAGCAAAGTGAGAACACTATAGAGGCGGCCTCGGCATATGGAGGCGACGTAATTATTATATGCGATAAGGTAGTTATGAACCTCGCCTGTGATAACAACTCTTGGCTGGTGGACTCAGGTGCTTCAGCGCACGTATCTCACAACAGGGCACTATTTGCTACTTACACAATAGGCGACTGTGGAGTAGTTAAGATGGGCAACGGAGATATATCAAAAGCTGTTATTGTTGGAGATGTGCATTTAAGGACAAAGATGGGTACAGTTCTTGTTCTCAAAGATGTCTGTCATGTCCCTGATATTCGTTTCAACCTGGTATCAGTTGAAAGGTTGGATGAAGAGGGTTTCTTTAACCTCTTTGAAAAAGGTCAGTGGAAGATTTTCAGAGGTTCGATGGTGATTGCCAAAGGAAGCAAGAAGTCCAAAATTTATTATATGGAAGGGAGCGTACATAGGGCACATAAGGTGATCGCATCTACTGATGCGTCTACTGAGTTATGGCACAGGCGGCTCAGTCATATCAGCGAGAAGGAAATAAGCTACTTGGTGAACATGAAGGTGATTCCTGGGTTAAAGTCTACAAAATTGGAGAGATGTACCTACTATTTGGCGGGGAAGCCAAATATGGTATCTTTCCAAAGTCACCCAAGTTCAAGGAAGCCAGCATTGCTTTAGTTGATTTACTCGGATGTCTGCGGTCCAATGAAGGTAAAATTTATTGGTGGTACTTCTTATTTTATAACATTTATTGATGACTGTTCCAGAAATTTTTGGGTCTATTCTATAAAGACTAAGGATCATGTGATGCCTACTTTCAAAGAGTTTTAGGCCATCGTTAAAAGGGAGACGGGTAAGAAGCTACTATGTGTTCGGTCCGACAACGGTGTCGATTACATTGGTCCATTTGATGCTTATTACATAGAGCAAGGGATACGACAACTGAAGACTCCGTCGAAGATACCTTATCTCAATGGTGTAGCGGAGTGAATAAACAGGACGCTGATGGAGAGGGTGCGGTATTTGATGTCAGAAGGTACTTGCCGGGCAGTTATTGGGGTGAGGCACTTTACAAAGCTGCTTATATTTTTAATTTATCTCCTAGTGCTCCTTTGTAGGGTAATGTACCTAACAAAGTATGATATGATAAAGAGCCTTTATACAATCACCTACGAGCATTTGGTTGTAAGGCCTTTATGTCTGCACCGAAGGACGAAAGATCCAAACTTAACCCAAACTTGTATGGTCTAAAGAAATCTCCAGTGCAGTCGTACAAGAAGTTTGAGTGGTTTATTGGAGAGCATGGTTATGCACGGACGACGTCGGACCTCGGTGTATTTATGAGGTACTTTGCCGAGGATGATTTCATTATTTTACTGCTCTATGTTGATGATATACTACTAGTGGTTCAGATTGCCACTAGGATAGCGGAGTTGAAGCACCAACTGGGCGCGGCCTTCTCTATGAAGGATTTGGGCACAACAAAGACTATTCTTGGGATGAAGATCAGCCGAAAGAGTGAGAGGGAGAGAGAGAGAGATAGAGAGAGAGTCCAAGCTGCTACACTTGTCCCAAAATAAGTACATTTATCGGATACTTCAGCGTTTCGGGATGGATGGGTCAAAGAAAGTGAGTAACCCTCTGACAACTCACACTACCAAAAAAAGTCAAATTAGCGACGTAAAGAAACGTCGCTAAATGACTAATAAATGTCGCTAATCACTTTTAGCGACGTAATTAGCGACATTTTACAGAAGTCAGAACTCAGCTAGTCGGTGAAAGAAAAAATGTCGCTAAACGTCGTTATACCTACATTTTTTAGCGACGTAAATATATCGCTAAATTAGAGACATTTAGCGACGCAACATCGCTAGTTAGCGACGTTCTTAAAGTCGCTAAAAGTTGCTAATTAGCGACTTATTCAGCAACGTATTCAGTGACGTATTTAGCGACATATAATAACGTCGCTAAACGTCGCTAAATTTTCAGTAAAAAATAAAAAATATGTTAAAAATTACCAATCTTCCTGCAATTTATGAATTTCTAATTATAAATAGATCGGAGCAACCCTTCATTGAATTCTCTGGGTTCGCAGACCCCTTCGGTGGAATACTCAACACCGGTAAATTAACATATATTTAATATGAATAAAAGTATCACAGTCACACAATACACATAAATATTATAGACAGACCTGGAGCAACCCTCCATTGAATTTTCTACGTACGAAATAATACAAAAAGTATATAAAATATCACAGCCACACAATACACACAAAATAAAAGTATCACAGTCACACAAAATGTATAATATAAAAGTATCACAATCACACAATAACCACAATAAAAGTATATAAAACATCACAGTATCAATCTCGAGGATATCCAATACGTTACGGCACATACCAGTCCCTCAGATACTGCACATAAACAACGTCTATGTGATCAATCTCCGCTATAGGTGCTGGGTGACTGGAACTCTCTGGTGCCTGCCCAATAGTAGGAGGCACAACTTTCTCCTTAATAACCGCTTCCAATTTAACAGCATGTGGTATCTCTTTCTCCTTAATAACCGCTTCCAATTTAACAGCAGGTGGTATCTCTTCCTCCTTAACATTCACTTCCTCCTTAATAGTAGGAGGCATCACTTTCTCCTTAACAGTAGGAGGTATCTCTCAAGCGACGTGCACGTGCTCAGGTCATGTGTGCCATCTGGTAGGATAGATGAAAATAAAGAATATAATTGATAACAGATATAAATATATTGTCTAATATTAAATATTATATAAATTTTAGCGATGTGAACTCAAACCACAAATTGATCTCTGCTACAACTATCTATCTTAAATGAGTTGGGTTTTCTAATGATGCTAATGATGGTTTTCAAAATGAGTTGCGTCTATGTGATCAATCTCCGCTATCTTGGGGATGTTAAGGTGTTCTAATGAAGCCAATTGCGTCTATGTGCTCCTTATTGGAATAATCAAATAAAGTCATTTTGTATGGTTTGTTATTGTGCCATATATGAGAAACCGTATAAAAATATGTATATGGAAATTTAGGATATAGTAGAGTAATAGAAACAAATAATAGAGGCACACAAACAAAAAAATAGCCCTTTTAATATAGCTCTCCTAAATATTTCATATGTTAGGATAAATATGAATTATCGATGGCAACTTTTAAATTTGATCCACATACCAATACAAGGCAGAGGCGTCGTTCGCACTCCATATATTTAACACGAGCCGAAGAGCGGAACTACTTGTGACAAATAATATCTTGTTACATGGAGACTATAAATTTTGAGTTATAGTTGAGTTGATAAAATTAAGTGGTTAAATAATAGAAAATTTATTTTATTGAATACTAAGATTATGGTTGAATGTGTAGCTATATCCATAGTGTAAAAAAGATCTATGCATACCGTCTAAAAACTTATTTTTAGTTTATTGTTTTATAGGCTATTTTGTGATCTTGTTAAGTTTGTTGTTTTTTATTGGTAATTTAGAATTATTTTTGACACTTATTTTTAGTTTATTGTCTAAAAACTAAAGTTTGATAAATTTTTAGGGATATATGTAAGATTTGGATAACCTAACATAAGCTACAAAAATGACAAAAGATGTCATGAAATAAGAATTTGAGAAGCTGTCCATGTAGCACTTTTCTTCTCCGGACGAGGTTAGGTGCTCCCAGATGATGAGACGATGCAGTTCGCCTAGGAGCATTTAGAGCTTTTTAAAACATTGGTCAGTACTTAGGGAAGAATATGGCTATCACCACTATATGGGATGCAGTAGTTATTCATGCTTTCTGGCAAGTTGTAACTCTGGAAATGACTAATAAAGGGGGCTCTTCTTTTTTGCATCTCAGTTGTGTATGGTTCAAATCTAGCATAAGAGAATAGATCTCTAACAAGATATTGTAGCTCTGACAAATATAGTTCATACCCCTTGGCTCATAGGAGGGAATTTTAATAGTGTCAGGTTTAACTCAGAAAAGATTGGTAGTAATCATATCCCTGAGAGATGCCTGGAGAAGTTTTAATTCCTGCATTCACTCCTCAGGGTTGATAGAGCTCCCTGCTGTAGGAAATACCTGGTCTTGGAATAATAGAGCATCAACCAATCATAACAAATTGGAAGATGCTTGGTAATACTCAATGGATATCTCAATTTCCAGATGTGTCACCACTTACCTCAGCACATATTGTCTAGTGATCACAGCCCTAAGTTACTTAAATTGGTGTCACGACCCGCACCCGGAATTGGGGCACGAGTATGTGGGTACGTCCAGCCTAAGTCACAGCATCGGCGGTAGAACGCTGTCTAGGTCAAGCACTATCTAAATAATCTCGCACGAGTATCCAACTCCATAAGGAGACACGGATAACACAATATAATATGAACAACCTACTCAATCACATAACCACAGAACGCTAGGATATCGAAGAAAAGTAAAAAGCAACACAAGTCTAAATAGAAATAATCTAACTCAACAATAATATCCAAATCTCAACAAATTATGCCGGAGACAAATCCGGTACCAAAATAATCTGCTAGAAGGAACTAACTAGATAACTAGTGATTCCGGCTAGACCTCTCAGAATCACAACTGAACTACCAAGCCTAAGTCTGCAACTAATCTCCCTGTGCTCCATAAAATATCGAACACCAGTCCTCTAAGGCATAGTCTGGAAACATATTTCCAGTCAAGAAAGAGCAAAGTACATCTCAAATAACAGTTCCATTTAATTGATATAGACTATAAAACAATAAATAGATGATGCTAAATACTGAGAGAAGGCAATAAGTAAATGCAATGACAATATAAAGAGACAGACAATATAAGCAATATGGTGCAGTCAGTGCATATATGAAATAAAGAGAAAGATCTACAATATCATATACAGGTGATGTAGTATATAAAAATGGAATAAAGAACTGTAACTATTCTAAGTACTTGAAATATCGGTCTATCATGTGATCGGCTCGGGACAAGATCAAGCTTGTTACATATGATGAACTATGATTCATGTAAGGTCAAGCTGATCATTTGGTTAGCTATGATGCAAGTAATGGTCAGGCTAATCATATATAATAGGCTATGAGGCATGTAATAGTCAGGCTGCACCCGACGTGAGATATGGGGTGAGCTATGATGCATATAGAGTTGGGTATGATCACATAATCTACTAATATTTTCCCCCGCCCCCAACTAGTACAGTAGATCCAACCATGACACGTTACGATATACGATCAATGTCCAATGTATCATGTACGTTGTCTAATATCAATATCGTATACAATGTCAATGCGATAGTCAATGTAGCATCTCATGACTGCAGATCCAATCTGTATACTAGTCCATGTAGCACAGTGTCAAGAATCAGATGTAACATTTCTAGATACTGGAATTATAGAAATTATCAAATAATTGAAAATTATCAAAGAATGTACTCGCCTTGGGTCCTTAGCTGGTAATACCAATATCCTGTTCCAGAGTATCGTTTGGATGATCCAACAGTCCTATAGACATATCATAAAATATAATATTTGAATCAGAAGTTACACTAACACAATCACAATTACATTGAACTCAGGGGCTACGCTAGGTATTACACTGGTTAACTAGGGTTAAGTGCGCGTCTAATTGCGCGGGTGTCGCGTCTGTAATTGCTGTGAATTTAGACAGTCGGTGATACGGGTCTCGCCAATACGTGAGTGTACATATGACAAACTTCTAATAATTAACAGGGTTACAGGTCTATGTAAATACGGGGTATCTGTAATTATACTCGGGTCGCCTAATACATTCATAATTATACATATTATCAATTAGCATATATCAATAATTTAATATAATACATATATATGTGTATATCAATAATTATATACAAAAATATGTATAAGTGTATATACACTAAATAAAATTTTATACTATATACATATGTTTATATATTCATACCACATATTTATATATATATATAAAAACCATTATTTATATGTATACAAAAGAATATATATACTGAAAATATATATACGTATACCAGTAAAAATATACATATACTATATTTATATATATATATATATATAACAATTTTAATACATATACTATATACTTGTATATATATGTGTATATATATATATATATATATATATATATATATATATATATATATATATATATATATATATATATATATATATATCAATACATACATACTAGCATATACATATGCTACATATATATATGTATATATATATATACCAAAATACATAATAACATATATTATGAATACGTATATACTAATATACATGTTGAATATATATACTAATAGAGAAATACACTATATATATGTATATGTATATACATACGTACATGCGTACGTGTACGCGAGGGGGGAGAAATTGTACCTGTGCGCGTGCACGACAATGGCGAAGACGACAACGATGACGAGGTGGTGGTCCTGGTGGTGGGGGCTGGTAGCACATTGTGGTGATGAAGGGTGGCACTGGTGGTGTGAAGCCGGAGAAGGAGGCTGGTGGTGGTTCGTCAGCGGGAGGAGGGAGCTCGGGAGGAGGAGAGGATGATGTCAACTATAGTGGTGGGGTTGACGATGAAGTCCGGCGAGTCGATGGTCAATGGTGGTGGTATAATGGTGGCACGGGTTCGCCGGGTGAGAAGGACAGTCGGGTGGAGTGGTGATCTCCAGCGGGTGCTCGTGTGGCGGAGGGAGTATCGTGGAGGTGTCCTGGTTCGCCGGGGGAGAAGGAGGTGGTTCAGTCGAGGCTTGGAGGTGGAGCGGGGTCGAGGTGGAACTCTGGAGGAACGGGGTAGTACTGCCAGGGTGATGCCAACCGGAGGGGAATAGGGGAGGAGAGCAGGACTAGTTCAGTGATCGGTGTCGGCTCGCCGGGAGTGCGGGATGGTGGTGATGGTTCTGATGCAGCTTGGTCGGGGAGTTGTTCGTGGCCGAAGGGAGAAGCTGGAGGGAGGCCGGGTGGAGCAGCAGTAGCAGTCGGGAAGAGGAACGGGTGGCCGGTGACTGCGGGTAGGCTCGTCGGGGAAGGAAGCAGTAGTAGCCGTGGGGAGAAGGGCTCGGCTGGGCTGGTGGCTCGTGGAGGGACGACTCGGCCCAGTGAGATAACTGGGGAGGCCGGGCTGGAGTGATGGTGGATAGGGTGGCCGGGCCAGAGATGGCCGGAGGAAGGGGTTGTGTAGTTAATTTCCCCCTTTTTCTTTTTAAAAGTCGGAGGAGAAGAAGAAGAAGAAGAAGAAGAGAAGAAGAAGAAAAGAAATAGAAAAAATAGGAAAAATTCCTACGGTTGAGTGAGGAGAGAGGAGAGAGAGAGGTGGGGGCTTTCCTAGGTTTGGGGATTAGGGCATGTTGGGAAGGGTGCATTGAAGAGACATCTTATTGGAGAGGTGATGGGAGGTGTGTGATGATGATGAGCCCCATTTTGAATGGGTGGCTCAGATTTGACATGAAGAAATTACTCTCATAAGAAGAGGGTTGGGTTGACTAGTCAAATATTAGGGCTTCTCCATTTGGTTGAACTAATGGGGTGTTGACACCTAATGCAACATTTGTATATGAGCCCCCTTAAATTTGGATATTTGCACAACACATGAAATGCTGTAAATTTGGTGGGCGATTTGGTGTTTGGTGTTTTGTAGGGTGAGAGGGTGTTGTGTGTTTTATGTGGGCTTAATTAATGGGGTACTTGGATTAAATTGGGTTAAAATAGGATTAGTCAAAGTTGGTATCCCCAATTTAATTAGAAATAAATGCAAGCGATGTTCTAAAATTAATTAGAAATACATGGGACTAAAATTAAGTTAGGACACAAATATCATTAGTGAAGAAGACTCAGAGCAGAATATTACCCTAATTTGGGTTGCACGAAAAATGGGTTGAGATTGCTTCCAATTTCGATTGGAACGCACAACGATACAAAGTTAGATTTATTTAGAAATTAAATAAACATTCGCGACGAATAGTGTGCGGCTAAAATGAAGAACAAGAGAGCATAATTACGAGTTACAAAAAGGTCAGAATGGAAGGCGGGCACATCTAGGGCAAGGTTGTAAAATTTGTTGGAAGGCAAAAGCCAGAGTAGCGCTCCAAATATCGAAGCAACGGTAAGGCGCAACAATTAAATAAAATTATGGTAATTAATTACTACCTTAAATAATTAAATTTTAAATAAAACAATTAAATACATAATCTTATAATTCGGTCAGGTGTTCATCTAATGGGCTTCTAGGTCAAGTCTACTAGCTCAAACATTAAGAACACTGTACATAATTTATTTATAAATACACATCTCATACAATTATTTAAATTAAATGCATGCAATCATTTATAAATAACTACCAAAATATTAATAATATACAAAAAGTCAAAAATACCCCTATTTTTAGAATGTGGTAGTGACAAGTCTACCCTCCTTAAAAGAATTTCGTCCTCAAAATTTAAAATCCTCAATAGTAGTATTTAATCATTATATATATTATTTTCCATCAAAATTTAAATTCATCAAACCTATAATCATAAAGTAATCCATATTGTAATTTCACAAAATTCTCAAAATTTTATGAATATAATATTTATGAAAATCCTCAAATTTAAAAAAATTTAAATTCAATTCTTATCACAATCTCCTCCAAAATTTTAAGTTCATATATAAATACTCAAAATTTGATATCCAATCCTCTAATTTAAACTCAATTAATGCACACTTTTATAAATTAAGAAATCTCATCTAAAAACAGTAATCCATGAATCCAATCGATGCATATTTATAAAATTTAAATTCTCATCTCGGAAATTGAATTCAAACACTAATCCATTAATGATCTTATTCCTTGATTTCTTTTTCCACAAAATACTCAACAATGTGGTATTTATGGAATCTTCAAATGCAACATTCATAATATAAATTTTTAAATTCATATCTTACAATCAAATAAATATAATAATAATATCCTAAATTTCCTCAATTTTTAATGATAAATTATATCATAATCAATAAATCATCAATTCTATCATATTAAATTCTTATCTCTTTATTTAAATTAATAATTTTTCTCAAAATTTAAGCATCTTGTCTCTCTTGTCAAGTCATAACCTCTTCCTAAATCTACTCCGGTCAAACCCCCAATAATCAAGGTCTAAGAAAATTCTACCTACAGTCATACAACATACAATCTAGAGGAAAAATGCATGGCTATGGTCTATTTTGTCATGGTATTGCAGTCTCTATCAGGGTGTGCTACTAACTATATTCTACCAAGAAAATTATGAATACAAGCTACGGTACTAAAGAATCAGTCAATCAATCAAACAGAAAGGACAGAAGGAAAAAAAAGAACAAAACCTACTAACACGTCACCTGCAGTATCTTCTATTTCTAACATACACTTAACTCTGGCACATTCACTAACTAATTCTTATCCTTGTACACTGGTACCCATATCAACTAATCACTAGTCCACAAGATATCCATGGATATATCCATATTGCATACACCTGTCTATTGATACCTAAATCTGATACCAAGAATCTCTAATATAACCATGGTTTAATAATTTATCCAAAGTTTGATACCTCTATCCCTTTAGGTACCATAATTTCTACTATAAGTACACTCACTGCTAGCTTTCTTACCTACTGCAATTGGTGATACTAGTTGTTCTTTTTACTCAAGTGCACGCCAAGTGCAACACAACACACTAAGTACTATTCCTTCTAATGCAACTCTAGATGGACACCCAAGTCTGTTTGCAGTGCCATCTCAAGCATTCTCAAGCCAATAGATCCTTACACATGACATCAACCACTCATATACTGTTATACGTTTCTTACCCACCGTAAAATTAATCCTCAAAATAAGATAATCAAAGTTTAACTTCTTGAACAATTTAAAATAAAATGCATATACTTCCCTCAAAAGTCAAATATTTATATATCGTAATAGAATTTTAATCACTTCCCAAAAATCTTTATAGCTTTGACTATGTTTATTGAATTGAATTTGAATCCTCAAAAATTTAATAACATAGAATCTCAACTCCTCAAAATTCTTAAAAATTGAATTTTATTTCCACTCTTCAATTTTAAATCCACAAGTATACATATAAATACTCACAGTCTCTAATACTCAAGGTGCACTCAAATACACCCATTGTCTACAACTCTCAACTGTGTACTTAAATTTGTACTGTCCGAATCACTTACACTATTACTTTCAAATGATCAAAGTTATCATCACACGTATTTTCTCAAAAAATTTCTGTCTATATTAACTGATATACTAATCTAACATTATCATATAAGAAACTTATTGTTACTAGCATATTGCTCAACTAATCCTCTATATAGAAACATTAATACTCTTGGCATGGTAACACTAACTTCATTATTAGATTACCTCATCACACTTATTAGAACCTCTCAAAGGCATGCATAGGTTTCTATATCTCGATTGATGTATACGTATCTTATCTTATTTCTTTTACAGACTGTTACACTAGTCTGTGATACTCTTCATACCTAGCATGATCCATATTGATATTCCTCAACCCATGGCATCTTATTAATACCTTTTATGCATGTATTCTTTACTCTTAACACCCCTAAGTATCAATCATCAAATTTGAATATCATGCTCCATTAATCTTTAACACAATTCCTTGATACTTATTTGTTTATCTAGATCATCCAATTACATAAATTAATGACTATCCAGGACTGGCATGCTGATTCTGATAATTACTATTGGAACCTTTACTGATACTCTTTTCTCCTTCTATCTATAGTACCAATACTAATAATAATGACACATTATCATAGAGCCATTGTTACAAGGCACTACGCTATGGATTAACTCTAGATTAATGCCTATTGCTCACATGTCCAACTAAGAAACACTTATAACGAACAGGTCACACTCAATCAACACTAATACAAGACACAGACATAATTATAAGTCACTAATTATCATATTTAACAAGGAATCCTCAAAGAATAGAAGCTCAAAAAGGAACTAGATTGAGGACTGAAGGTATTTCTACTGCTAGTAAAGAAAAAAAGCGATGGAACAAGGTCCTATCATAACGAAATAGATAAGTATTGAGATGATACTTTAAGAACCAATTTAAGATACAACCTGATAATCATACACGTCTGTCAGAAATTATGACACTCAGAATCTTCTCCACGCCAGTAAGCATAGATGCGATAAACGACAGGTTCCGTAACTAAGGTATGCAATTATATAATCATGTCATCTAGAATCCTCGCCACGCCAACCGGTATGGCTGCGAGAAACTCTAGATTCATAACTAAGATATGTACATCCGAAGTTAGGTTCCTACGTTCTCGTCACGACAGCTAATATGGCTGCGATAAACTCTAGGTTCTATAACCAAAGTAGATATTTTACCTTTCTCACTGTTCTTATCAATATATGTCATTAAATGATATCATAAATTTTAGCCCATAAAATTCAACTTGATATGAAATCAACTCAACAACGATACCAAGAATTAAAGTTAACAACTGGTCAACAAGAATCAAACTCAATATCAACAAGCAAGAACAGACGAAAACAAAGGGGGAAGGATTTAAATTAGAATTCATAATGAGATTCTCAAGGGTCATCCCAAAAATCTCTCAAATAATTCGTGATTGAGTATCCTCTCTCATACTAGTATCCTATGTCCTATATTCTATAGCAGGCACGTAGTAGTACAACTAGGACGTCGCACTACCACGACATCGCATAACTTGCGAAGTCAGACCTGCATGGGCCACCACTAAAAATGTGTCATGACCCGCACCCAGAATTGGGGCACGAGTACGTGGGTACGTCCAGCCTACGCCGCAGCATCGACGATAGAACGTTGTCTAGGTCAAGTACTATATAAATAATCTCGCACGAGTATCTAACTCCATAAGGAGACACGGATAACACAATATAATATGAAAAACATACTCAATCACATAACCACAGCAAGATAAGATGTCGAAAAAAATAAAATGCAACACAAGTCTAAATAGAAATAATCTAACTCAACAAAAATATCCAAATCTCAACAATGTATGCAGGAGACAAATTCGGTACCAAAATAATCTGCTAGAAGGAACTAACTAGATAACTAGTAATTCCGGCTAGACCTCTCAGAATCACAACTGAACTACCAAGCCCAAGTCTGCAGCTAATCTCCCTGTGGTCCATAAAATGTCAGACACCAGTCCTCTAAGGCATAGTCTGGAAACATATTTCCAGTCAGGAAAGAGCAAAGTACATCTCAAATAACAGTTTCATTTAATTGATATAGACTATAAAATAATAAATAGATGATGCTAAATACTGAGAGAAGGTAATAAGTAAATGCAATGACAATATAAAGAGACAGACAATATAAGCAATATGGTGCAGTCAGTGCATATATAAAATAAAGAGAAAGAGCTACAATATCATATACAGGTGATGTAGTATATGAAAATGGAATGAAGAACTGTAACTATTCTAAGTGTTTGAAATATCGGTCTATCATGTGATCGGCTTGGAACAAGATCAGGCTTGTTACATATGATTAGCTATGATTCATGTAAGGTCAGGCTAACCATTTGGTTAGCTATGATGTAAGTAATGGTAAGGCTAATCAAATATAACAGGCTATGAGGCATGTAATGGTCAGGATGCACCCAACGTGAGATGTGGGGTGAGTTATGATGCATGTAGAGTTGGGTATGATCACATAATCTACTAATATTTCCCCCCGCCCCCAACTAGTATAGTGGATCCAACCATGACATGTTACGATACACGATCAATGTCCAATATATCATGTACGATGTCTAATATCAATATCGTGTACAATATCAATACGATAGTCAATGTAACATCTTATGACTGCAGATCCAATTTGTATACTAGTCCGTGTAGCACAGTGTCAAGAATCAGATGTAACATTTCTAAATACTGGAATTATATAAATTATCAAATAATTGAAAATTATCAGAGAATATACTCGCCTTGGGTCCTTAGCTGGTAATACCAATATCCTGTTCCATAGTATCGTCTGGATGATCCAACAGTCCTATAGACATATCATAAAATATAATATTTGCATCAGATGTTACACTAATACAATCACAAATATATTAAACTCATGGGCTACGCTAGGTATTACACTAGTCAACTAGGGTTAAGTGCACGTATAATTACGCAGGTGTCGCATCTGTAATTGCTGTGAATTCAGACAGTCGGTGATACGAGTCTCGCCAATACGTGAGTGTACATATGGCAGCCTTCTAATAAATAACATGGTTACAGGTCCATGTAAATACGGGGTTTCCGTAATTACACTCGGGTCGCCTAATACATTCATAATTATACATATTATTAATTAGCATATATCATTAATTAAATATAATACATATGTATGTGTATACATATAATTATATACAAAAATATGTATAAGTGTATATACACTAAATAGAATTTTTATACTATATACATATGTTTATATATTCATACCACATATTTATATATATATATAACAACCATTATTTATATGTATACAAAAGAATATATATACTGAATATATATATATACGTATACCAGTAAAAATATACATATACTATATTTATATATATATACCAATTTTAATACATATACTATATACTTGTATATATATATACATATGCTACATATATATATGTATATATATATATATATATATATATACCAAAATACATAATAACATATATTATGAATACGTATATACTAATATACATATTAAATAATAGAGAAATACACTATATATATGTATATGTATATACATACGTACACGCGTACATGTACGCGAGTGGGGAGAAACTGTTCCTGTGCGCTTGTACGACGACGACGAAGATGACGACGATGACGACGAGGTGGTGGTCCTGGTGGTGGGGGCTGGTGGCACAGGGTGGTGATAAAGGGTGGCACTGGTGGTGTGAAGCCGGAGAAGGAGGCTGGTGGTGGTTCATCAGCGGGAGGAGGGAGCTCGGGAGGAGGAGAGGATGATGTCGATGATGGTGGTGGGTTTGACGATGAAGTTCAGCGAGTCGATGGTCGATGGTGGTGGTATAATGGTGGCACGGGTTCATCGAGGGAGAAGGAGAGTCGGGTGGAGTGGTGATCTCCGACGGGTGCTCGTGTGGCGGAGGGAGTATCCTGGAGGTGGACGGGTTCGCCGGAGGAGAAGGAGGTGGTTCAGGCGAGGCTTGGAGGTAGAGTGGGGTCGAGGTGGAACTCTGGAGGAACAGGGTGGGGCTGCCGGGGTGATGCGGACCGAGGGGGAAGAGGGGAGGAGTACAGGGCTGGTTTAGTAATCAGTGTCGGCTCGCTGGGAGTGCGGGATGGTGGTGATGGTTCTGATATAGCGGGGTCGGGGAGTTGTTCGTGGCCGGAGGGAGAAGCTTGAGGGAGGCCGGGTGGAGTAGCAGTAGCAGTCGGGAAGAGGAGCGGGTGGCCGGTGACTGCGGGTGGGCTCGCCGGGGAAGGAAGCAGTAGTAGCCGTGGGGAGAAGGGCTCGGCCGGGCTGGTGTCTCGTGGAGGGATGGCTCGGCTGAGGTGAGATGACTGGGGAGGCCGGGCTGGAGTAATGGTGAATCGGGTGGCCGGGTCGGAGATGACCGGAGGAAGGGGTTGTGTAGTTGGTTTTCCCTATTTTTCTTTTTAAAAGTAGGAGGGGAATTGAAGAAGAAGAAGAAGAAGAAGAGAAGAAGAAAAAAAGGAAAAAATGGGAAAAATTCCTACAGTTGAGATAGGAGAGAGAAGAGAGAGAGAGAGAGGTGGGGGATTTCCTAGGTTTATGGATTAGGGCATGTTGGGAAGGGTGCATTGAAGACACATCTTATATGAGAGGTGATGGGAGGTGTGTGGTGATGATGAGCCCCATTTTGAATGGGTGGCTCAGATTTGACATAAAGAAATTACTCATGCAATGAGAGGGTTGGGCTGACTAGTCAAATATTAGGGCTTCTCCATTTGGTTGAACCAATGGGGGTATTGACACCTAATGCACAATTTATAAATGAGCCCCCTTAAATTTGGGTATTTGCACAGACACATAAAATGATGAAAATTTGGTGGGTGATTTGGTGTTTGGTGTTTTGTAGGGTGAGAGGATGTTGTGTGTTTTATGTGGGCTTAATTAATGGGGTACTTGGATTAAATTGGGTTAAAATAGGATTAGTCAAAGTTGGTATCCCCAATTTAATTAGAAACAAATGCAAGCGATGTTCTAAAATTAATTAGAAATACATGGGACTAAAATTAAGTTGGGACACAAATATCATTAGTGAAGAAGACTCAGAGCAGAATATTACCCTAATTTGGGTTGCACGAAAAATGGGTCGAGATTGCCTCCAATTTCGATTGGAATGTACAACGATACAAAGTTAGATTTATTTAGAAATTATATAAACGTCTGCGACGAATATTGTGCGGCTAAAATGAAGCACAAGAGAGCATAATTACTAGTTACAAAAAGGTCAGAATGGAAGGCGGACACGTCTAGGACAATGTTGTGAAATTTGTTGGAAGGCAAAAGCTAGGGTAGCGCTCCAAATATCGAAGCAACGGTAAGGCACAATAATTAAATAAAATTATGGTTATTAATTACTACCTCAAATAATTAAATTCTAAATAAAATAATTAAATGCATAATCCTATAATTCGGTCAGGTGTTCATCTAGTGGACTTCTAGGTCAAGTCTACTAGCTCAAACATTAAGAACACTATACATAATATATTTATGAATACACATCTCATACAATTATTTAAATTAAATACATGCAATCATTTATAAATAACTACCACAATATTAATAATATACAAAAAGTCAAAAATATCCCTATTTTTAGAATGTGGTAGTGACTTGGTGCCACAAGATAGCAGGGTCAGGAAAATACATCCTTACAGATACGCAAACCACTGGATCATGAAGTCGGGCTATGAGGAAAACATCATTGATGTCCTAACCCCAGGGCAGAAATCCTAACCCTAACCCTAACCCCAGGGCAGAAACCCTAACCCTAACCCTAACCCTAGGTCCTGATCCCAGGTCTTGTCAGTTTTGGGTTAGGGTTGGTGACACATGTGTGTGTATCGTGTATGTGTCAGTGTCTGCATGTCCTATGAGAGAAGAAAGAGAAAGAAAGAGAGAGAGAGTTAGGGTTTACCTAGAGGAGGAGGAGGGCGACGTCGGAGGAGGAGGGGGATGCCGGATGAGGAGGAGGAGGAGGGGGACGCCCATCGTCGGTCCCCAGAGAGGGGGGGACGCTGGTTTTAAAATTTTGGAAAATTTTGACAGAAGGGGGGAATCAGAATCGATCCCTAATTATTAAAATTTTAGCGATGTTTAGCGACGTCAACTAATGACGTCGCTAAAATATATATTTTGCGACGTTGTAAACATCGCTAAAGACGTCGCTAAATATTGAAAATATAAACGTCGCTAATTACGTCGCTAAATGTCGCTAATTTATAAAATTCAGCGACGTATAGACGTTGCTAAACACGTCGCTAAATATTTTAAAGATTAACGTCGCTAAATTATAAAATTTAGCGACTTTTGGTGACCTTAGATAACTTATAGCGACTATTCTTGTAAAAAAATAAATTTTAGTCGCTAAACGTCGCTATATGTCGCCAAACAGCGACGTTTAGCGAAGTTATTCTTTGGAGTCGCTGATAGCGACATTTTTCTTTAACGTCGTAAAAAATGTCGCTAATCCCGCTAATTTTTCTAGTGTCACTTTAAGTTCACTGAGGAGCAGTGTCCATCGACCGAGGACGAAAAGGAAGATATGTAGCCAGTTCCATATGCCTCAGCTGTGGGGAGTCTCATGTATGCTATGGTATATACGAGGCCAGACATCGCTTACGCAGTTTCACAGTTACCAGGTATACTATCAATCCTGGAAGGGTACATTGGAGTGCGGTTAAGTGGATTCTACGATACCTTCAGGGCACTGTCGATTGGAGACTTTCTTTTGGTGGTGAAGAGCCGAAGCTGGTTGGGTATACCGATGCTGATATGGCAGGAGATGTAGACACGAGATGATCGACTTTGGGCTATGTGATGATGTTTGCGGTATCATGACAGTCGCAGTTGTAGAAGTGTTTTGCCTTGTCGATGAGAGAGGAAGAATACATTGCGGCGACGAAGGCTTGCAAGGAGTTATTATGGATGAAGAAGTTACTACAGGAAATAGGACTAAAGCAAGAGCAGAACCCTTTGCATTGCGATAGCCAGAGTGCAATCACCTTGTGAAGAATCAGACATTTCATAGCCGGTTCAAGCACATTGATATCCGGTATCATTTGATACGAGATGTGGTTGAAAAGAAGCAAGCGACGCTTCAAAAGGTTCATACGGATGACAACGGAGCAGACATGTTGATAAAAATTCTTCCAAGGAGATAGTTTGAGTACTACAGGGGGATCGATGACGATCCACTCCACATAGTTGTGAAGGAAAATATTTGTTGGAGTGGGTGGGGTTCACAACCTATTTAGAAAATATTCCGGAGTTGGATTGAGTATTCCTACATATAATAGGAATACCTCAATATATTTGGATTGGGTATTCCTACATATAATAGGAATATGTCAATGGATTTAGATTTTGATTGGATATTCCTACATATAATAGGAATATGTCAATGGATTTAGATTTGGATTTGGTATTCATATATATAATAGGAATACTAGTTGTGGGTTTGAGGCTATATATTAGGTGTCTCCTAACCCTAAAACATATCTCATATCTCAAAAGATATTGCAAAAGGTGGCAAGAGTGTTTTTACAACATTGAAATGAGAGAGGAAGAGATTGAAGGCTATTTCTAAGATAAGATAGGTTTCGGATAATTCTTTTCTCGTCATCTCCGTTCTTCGTTTGGCTGTGATCTATTTTCTATTCCAAAGAGATGTGGTGATCCGTTTGGATCGGTGAGAAATTTGTAAGGAGTCGGTATATTTCTTATTCCATTAGTGAAGGCTTTTCAGGGTTGGACTACGATCGTCCCGTAGTTTTTTCCATTTGGATTTTTCACTTAAAAATCTCCGTTTCTGCGATTTGTGTTTGACATTTTTTTTATTTGTGTGCTTTTGTTTGCTTCTCTCACAGGACATCTTGATTTGGGGAACGATTTCGACATTTTTGTTCCTAACAAGTACCTCCATAGAGGTCTCATCTGTATACTAAAAACTGTGAGTTCGTGAAGAAAGAAAATTAGAAAGCTAGAATTGAAACTATAAGGATATTGAAAATTTTCTTTATCTGGTGGACCGTATATCCATATGTCTTTGCTTGCTCACATGGGCATATTGAGTTTCCCCTTGACTTAGATTGACAGGGGCGTCTACATAAATATGTATTGTCTGATTTAAATCGTATTTAGACTTTTTTAAAATAATGTAAATTTTTACCAAAGTTTATTAAAGTCTATTTATCAGTAAATAATTATTTGCGTTATGTCCGTACTAATATTTAACAAAATCTTTCCATAATCCCCACATCTTTTTCCTTCCTTTATATCATAATATTCAATATGTAAAGACAGCTGAGTTTCTATATATTTGCCAAATCTCTTCTTTAAACCATTCCATATAAGCCATATATTATTACTTTTGACTCTTTTCCATGGACGGTCACCTATATAAATTCATATATCCTCCTTTGATGATGTAGGAGCGCAGCAGCAAGCTAGACGTCGATATGAAGCCTCTCTATGATGACATCTTGTTTGAATGTTACTGCCCCACCCTTCCCTCTGGCGAACACCCATCTTTATCCCCTCCCCTTTACCACTCTTTCACCCATCCCCACCCCCTCCCCTCCTTGCAGTGGCCGCAGCAAGCCGGCAAGTGGGAGGAGGCTGCAACAGCCACCCTTGCATGTCCCTCTCGTGCAACAGTCCCCGGCAACCCCGCAAGAAGGGGAGGGGGCAGAAGGGATGGAGGAGGGAGGCACCAAGTTGGGGAAAGTTCGCCGGGAGGGAAGACTATGTTGGTTTGCCAAAAAGGGAGGCCAGAGAGGAGAGGCAAGGTTGGGGATGCTGTTGGAATGGGAATAGCTCACTAAAGGGAAGGGGGTTAACAGAGGACACGGCGGAAGCTGTGATGGGCCAGGGTGACTGCAAGGGCTAGGGTTAGTTCATGGGTTTGGATGATGACTGGAGAAAATGAAGAGCGCATAACTGTCAAATAGACTTTTCTGTTAGTAAGTTCATGGTATTTAAATGCAAATTAGCCTAAATATCATGTTGGACTATTTATCCTCCTAAATATCCATGTTCATTATCATTATATAGATCTTCCTTCATGCAGTAAGCAATTTACAAACAGATGGTTCTCAAGGTTTGGATATTTTCATAATCAACTCCCCAGCCTCTAATAATGTTGCATTAGAAAGACTGCAAGTTATCTTTGATCTGTCCTTCTCTTTACTTAATGTGGAAAGGGAAAAATCCTCCAATTTTTAAGGCACTTATATGAAAGTATAATTGATAAAAGGAGTACATAAAGACAATTAAATAACAATTTGAATCTTCCTAAAGTCTTTAATCCATGATTAGCTCTTCAAAATGGGAGAAAAAAATAGGGACAGGGACAGGTGTTCAGTTAGACAGCTGGGACACAGTATCCTTACGCAGATCAAAATCACCAATTCACCATTCGTATAAATAAAATTCACACTAAGTCGAGTGGGACATGGCCCCACCTTCCTTCTGCCTTGAATTTGACTAATTTAAAGTTAAAATTTACTGTAAGTTTGTCCATACTAGCGAGGATAGCCAATTACTGTTATACACTACTCGTAACTCTGATCCCTGCCTCGCCTGGCTACTGTGCCAGTTTCCAACTATAAGAAGCAAGAATTATCTTTCCCTCTACTGAATTCTATGCACCCACTCTCGCCTGGCCTCCAAATTTTTTTTTTAGAATAAAGGACCAGTCACTTACTTGCATGATGCATTCTAACCCAGGACCTCTCACCTTCTCGTACCAAATGTCTCAACCATTGGGTTTCCCAACATTTGGTGGCTTCCAGATGTACAAAAACGAAGGGCCTAATTGTATATTTCATATTTCAAGAAGACCTAGGTATAAGTATACTGCTAAAATGGATATTGATCAATATAAAGGCCTATTCCTCCATAGATCATAATAAACTATGTTAGAAATTCATACCTTTTGATTGTCTCAGTAGATCGTGAATGATGGGCAATGATTCAAGCGGCAAAAAATTGTAACCAGCATTGACTGCAACAAGGTCTGGAGCGTGCAAAATGAGTTCAGAGACGAAATGTGCAGTCCTGATTCCACCTCTATTCTTACTACAATGTAAAAAATAACAAGGTTAATCATGACAAACAGTATATTAATATATGCAGCTATGTTGCCATAAGTAACAACCTTATGTTTATGCAGACAACTTCCACCTTGTTCGGCATTTCTTTCTCAAGTTCTTGGAAACCTGTGCTACCCAATCCAATACCTTCAATGTTAAGTACTCTTACATGTGAAGTACTCAAGAATTCTGCCAACACTGTGGCTACAGAACTGAAATGTGTTAAACAATTAGAATATGTGGTTCTCATGAGAAGACACTACTAAAACAAGCATTGGCATGAAAAATTTACACCTTCCAAGGTCGTTATCAGCTATAGAGAAACTGTTGAGTGGTTCCTTAGACATCGGAAGGCTTCTCAGGAAGTTAGTGACCCCCAAGCATGAAAGGTTGCAGCTATCTAGCTTAATATCAGAGATGGGGTTTACTTTCTTCTTCAGGAAGTTAGTGACCCCCGGCACGTATTGTGTATCGCCGTATGAGGTACGTTTGCAAGCAATGGTTTCGTTTAATAACCGGCGACCCTTCCTTTGCTTATGCTCATCTCACTCTATCACAATCACAATCTCAATCTCAATCTGGCCTAGTGCTTGAAAGTAGTCAGGTTCACCGTTGCAGTAGTGAAAATATAGACCACATAATGACTGTGGACAATGATATGAAAGTCACAGAAGCCGTGCTCGGCCTTGGTTCATGTAACGGCCTCCTCCTCCTCCTCGCAATGATCGACAGAATTCGGTGTACAATCGTGATACTAAATCCGGTTACTGGACGACGCTCAACTCTTCCTCCTGTGCCTTCCAGCATTAGTCACTCCTTTGAATTGGGGGGTGGCATAGCCTTCAACCCTTTGACTAAGGAATATAAAGTGGTTATGTTATTGCACACCTTTCATCCAGAGAATACCTGGTGTTGCTACATCCTTACCCTTGGCAGCAACAGCGGCAGGATTAGTCAATGGAGAAGGCTCCATGATTTAGTCAATTATAGCCAACAATTACAACCATTACCTGACCTTCATATACCTTATCTTCATTTTCTTCCGTCTATCTTGGTTAATTCTTCTCATCTTAATTGGCTAGTTATCCGAGATTTATGTACCAGTCATATACTCTCTCTTGATGTTACTGCACACGACTTGAAATTTCGGCGGATCGAGTTCAACCAAGAAATGAAGGCTGGATTTCGTTTTAAACTCATGGACATGAGAGGAGGTTTAGGGGTTGCACTGATAAATAGGGATAATGATCATGTTATATGGGCCCTTGATCGAGACAAGTACTCGGAAAATAAAATCTGGACAAAGCAACTTGTCATCCCAGTTAACGAACTAACAGAGCTAAGATTTGAATTTGCGCCACTACCTATAAGAATTCAAAGGCTAACAAGTGGTGAGGAGGTCATCACCTTGAGTATCTATACTGCCACAGGGACTTCCTACTACACTTACTTCACTCGTGATCCGAAACATGGCCTGGTAAGTCTCCTGACAGATGACTTGCTCCTACCACCTGGCAGCCATGAACAAGTCAAAAATATTTACGTGCATGTACACGCCGATAGTCTGGTCTCATGGTAAGCAGCAGCAAACTGAAGCAAAGACAGATGGAGCTAGGAATGCTAAGAGCTCATGGTTCAACAGAGAGCATAACTATATGCATAATGTTTGCATTTTTACTATTTATTTTGACTTCTTCCTCTCTCTCTCTCTCTCTCTCATTCATATTTGTCAAAGTTTATTGAGTATGTAACAGGATTGGATCAGAATGAAGTATAATGTGACAAATGAAATTTGAGATGATACTCTATGATTTCTCTTACTTTCGTTTTAGTTTCATGTTGGGAGAGATTTGGATGGGGATATCAGTATTTTAAATTTCTTTCCGGTGAATGTAAAGTTAAACTAATAAGTTGGAAGATTTTATTTACTCTAAATTGTGTCAAGATTATCTACATATTACTTAGTATAGTTTTCATGCGAGCAAACGGTAAATGTTAAGATTTACTTGTGGTGTGAACCAACTGTTGTGACTCGTGACTAGTATGTATGTTAACAAGTGGAGCTTAAACACAAGGTTCCAAATCCACTGCACCATCAGCCCCGCCTTCCCTGAATGGCGACCTCCTCTGAATATCCCTATCTATACTTAGATTCTTCAATCCCCACCCATCCTCCTTTTCTCACCATGGACTCTGCTTAATCCTCGTCTGACCTCTCCACATCGATTCTTTATCCATCACCACCCCCCCCCCCCCCCCCCCCCCCCCGCATCATCATGAACTCTACCCATTACAACGAAGTTCTGGAACAACACTCTCATTATCTTCCTCGGAAGACAAAAACTGTCCTTCCTAATCCTCTGTACAACAACCCTCAGGCAGAATGGAGGAATTTCTTATTCTTCAAACCTCTTAGCCATAAAATGTTTCCTACACACATCATCTCGAGCACCTTATTGAAGATGTGGAGACCGAAAGGCCATGTCAACATTGTTGAATATTATGAAGTATCCTTCTCCATGCGGTTTGAATCCCTTAATGATCTAGAATTTGTGATAGATAATGGACCATGGAAGATTAATAAATACTTGCCACTTTTTGAGAGATGCCTCCCCAACAAGCTCTCTAAGAAATACTCATTTTCTAAAGGAGAATTCTGAATTCAATCCCATGGCCTTTATGTCAATCTCCTCACCATTGAATTCATCACCGCAACTGCGGCTTGATTAGGAGAAGGTAGACCTCCTACACTGGCTGAAGCTGCAAACTAGAGCCAGTTTGCAAGGGCCAGGGTGTTGATTGACATTACTACTCCGCTCTCCAGAAGGCGGAAGGTTCCTATGGGTAACAACTCTTTCTGCAATGTCGATCTCAAATATGAGAGGCTTACAAAATTGTCAATTTTGTGGTTGTCTCGGCCATGGGGTCAAGAAATGCAAAACCCATAAGGACTTTGAAGCTGTCCTATTGTTGTAGGATCATCTACCACTGATGTTCAATCTGAATCAACCAATAACGCTATGGTCATCGACTCTGCTACCATGGCTATGCAGAAAGATCATTACTTTTTCCTGGAAACGCCCATCAGCCGCTCAGACTTCCAGAACACAACAGCGGTGACGGTTACCGGCGAAGTTCACAAGCAGTCGGTTATTGCCAATGCTACTACCACAACCAAACAGCAGACAGAGAGGCCTATTTTTTTATCTACCACCTTCTGACTCAGTAACTGTCACAACCAAGTCTCCAGATACAGTGTAAATTTCAAACACCTCTGTTGTTACTCCAAAAGACCATTCCTTTCGAATCACCCATATTATTGAATCGGAGAACATATCTACTATGCTAACCAAAATCGATCTGAAACAATCATCCACCTCTAACTACACCCAAACCCACACATTATCTGAAACTCTAAGTACCTCCAATAAGCCAAACATCCCACACTTACATAATCCTTTTAACACATCTATTCCTGTACCACATCCCCCACAGTACCAAAATTTGGTGATACCTGTATAGTATCTGAACATCCCATCACCACCCGATACTATCCCCTTTCCAGCTATCATCTTCTTCCAATAATTCCAATACCAAAACGATCAGCTCAACTCCTCAATAAAGACAATCCCTCTGATGACTTTCAGAGTCATGTAAAGAAGAATCTCAAAATCTCTGATGAAGACAAGGCGGCGGTTGGCCTACAAAAGTCGCAATCAAAATGATTCTATCTTGGAATCATCTGGGTTTGAGGAATGTGTTGGGATCCAGTCTCGATTTGGTGAATTTTGGAGCCCAAATATGGTCAGAGATTTAATTTTATATAATTTAAAAATCTACATTAAATGGAAGATTTGATTAGATTTCAAATTTGTATCAAATATTTAAATTGACCATATTTGGACATCCATAATTGGTGTTGGGTTATTTTAGGTGGAATATGATTCTTATTTTAAGGTTTTTCTATTTAGGAAATCCTATTATGACATAAAATAGGATTTCTCATCCTATAAATATAGGAGGGTGGAGGCACAAGTAATAGCACAAGTTGGAGACTCGGGATGCTCGTCCACAGAAAATCAAAGAGAAAGTTAGTGCTTTGCTCTTAGGACTTCGCCATTCAAGACAGAAGGAAGAAACAGATCTGATCGGAGGAGTCGTCGACTTCGCTCAAGGAGATTGCTACGGGTTGGTGAGTTATTTCAATTGTAATCTCTTTCTTTTCTTCTTGAGTGTGGTGAGGGGTTTAATCGCAAAGGGTTCAACGTTGATTTTGTCAATCTAGTAATTTTACCTGAGTTATAAATGTTAGAATTTGTCCAGGTGACGTAGTCACTGCCATATACTTGTCTTTATCTGTTCTTGGTATTCGTTGGACATGGGTTGGTTATCTCAGGTGGGTTGGCCTAAATTTTCCGCTGCGGACACTCTCAGATATGGTGTCGGAACGCATGTAGGGCGTGTCCGACTCCCAACAAAATGATCTGACAATTCGTACCCTTCAATCATTTCTCCGGACAACTAGGCCTAACTTTGTATTTCTCTATGAAACTATGTGCTCTTCATCAATCACAATCTCAATCTCTTCGATTATGGGCTTTGATTACAGTATTGCCACCTCTTCTTGTGGTAGATCAGGAGGCCTTCTGACTATGTTGAATTCCAATATTCCTTTGAACGTAGTATCTGTCACTGCTAACTTCATTCATCTTCATATCTACCCAAACCAAATTCCCCATCATGGCTTCTTTACTGTGTGTATGGACCTCTCAATGTTGCAGATAGAGAGAGATTCTAGATGGATATGGAAAATAAAATTGCAGCCTTAACAGAACTTTGGGTTTGTATAGGAGATTGCAATTTCATTCTCTGCCGAAGGAGAAGGTGGAGGTAATAAGTTTTAACTTCCGTCACCACAAATATTTTATCAATTGGTTTAATAGATCTACAGCTATGGATCTTGGATATTCTGGACCTCCGTTGACCTGGACCAACAGAAGAGCAAACTACAATATAGTAGACTAGACAAAGCTATGGTTGATACTTCGTAGCACAGTCTTAATCCTAGAGCTGCATCCAACATCTGCCATGCCTCAACAGTGTTCACAACCCAATTTCATTGTCCATGAATATTAGTAAAAAGAAATTAAATTATCCTCACAGATTTGAGGTAGTCTGGATCCTGACTTCAGGACAGTTGTTAATGATACTTGGATATCTTCTAGTAGTAATGATAACCTTAAGGAAAACTTTAAAGATCTCATGCAAGCTCTATGTAGTTGGGGGAAAAGATGGTTACACTACCTCACTGCTAACATTAAGGCTCAGGAAAACATTCTCCTGCACCTACAACAACTCCAGATGTCTGAAGAAATATTACTTTGAGAGAAGAGAACCCAAACCATTCTAAACAAATTACTGCTACAATAAGAACTCTACTGGAAGCAAAGGTCTTGTATCTCGTGGCTCAGAGAAGGAGGCAAAAATACTATATTCTATCATATCATGGCAGTGAATAGGAAGAAAAAGAATACCATTCAAAGATTTGTTTACAACTACTGATACCACCCTAGTTTCTCCACACATCCTCATAAAGTTCAGCCATATAGATGCTAGTGAGAATGATCGTATTTGTTGTGTACCAACTGAAGAGGAAATCAAATTGATAGTGAAATATGCAACCATAAAAATCTAGTGAAATATGCAACCATAAAAATCTCCGGGCCCAGACGAATATCCTGCCCACTTTTACCAAACCTGTTGGGACACTGTTGGCCTCAAGGTAACCTTCCTCATCAAAAAAAAATTGAAACTAGATCTATGCCTGCTTCTCTTAACCACACCTTCATTGCATTAATTCCAAAAGTTTCTAACGACTATTCCATCTTATTTTAGCCAATTTCTTTATGCAATGTTGCTTACAAGATTATCACTAAAATCATGTCCAATAGAATACGTCCTCTTCTCGACAAACTCGTAAGTCCTTTTTAGAACGTCTTCATCCATTATAGGCAGATAGGAGACAATATTATCATTGCACAAGAGATGCTACATTCTATTGCAAAATTCAGTCCTAGCAAGAATGCTTTTGCACTAAAAATTGACTTGGCCAAAGCCTATGATAGGCTCAGTTGAAGTATCATTAGTCTGATACTCACTACATTTGGTATTCGAAGGAATTCCCATGACCATATAATGCAATATGTTACTACTGCATCCTTCACATTATTGGTCAATGGATCTCCATTCTCAACCTTCTATCCTGGTAGAGACATTAGACAAGGTTGTGTCATGCCCCACTCCCAAAATATATGGAACCTAGCCACGTGGCAATGGCCAGCTACGTATCCAAGTAAACTCCAGTCCAACTCGAATACGTATAAGCTGTCATAGATTTTAACTATATCTATATCATGTTTAAATCTTAATCCACATGAAAAGAACAAAAAGAAGAAAAATATGAGTACTAATCTGCAGCCTAATAATCATACTTGTCCGAATATACTCGACAAAAATAAATGAGCCTACAAATTCTATGCAATCAAGCAGATATGAAATACCGAAATAAAAAAATATATACTACAGAAGAGTAAATACTTGCAATAAAAAGGGTGCTCAATAATCCGACAAAAGAACTCTGCAAAAGCTACTCAGCCAACCTGGAAGGGAACCAGGTCCTCAGAGGGACGTAACGAGATACATAAAAATATGCCACTAATGATATATAATACTACAATAAATAAGGGGCGTACCAAACTAAATGTAAATGCAATAAGAACCACATTCGATGCAAGAGCTGTAGGCCAAATAGGATCAACATAATTTCTTGGGGGAAACAGAGGCCTACTACAGCATAGTGTCATGGACGCCAAAGGCAGAATCTAATACAAATATATATACATGGTCATCATTCTACTCGGTACTCTGGTGGAGGCGGCGGGTTACAAAGGAAATGTGTACATAGTCCATACGTCTAGCAAGTGTCCTTCCTACCCAATGTTGTTGTATCAGTCACGCTGAGACTCTTCCTTTCCGATTCGAAACTTACCTATGTGAGTTCCTTTACTCTGAACCCTATCTTGTTGTATTCACCAGTGCTTAGCAAGTATCAGTGCATCTATTAAAGATTAATCATCAAATGTGTATCCTGGTAGCGACATTAGACAAGGTTGTCCCTTGTCCCCTACCTCTTCATCATGTGTAAAGAAATTCTTTCTAAACTTATTCCAATCATAGAGAGGAATCGCTTATATGTGTTGGTGCTTTTTACTTTGCTTTGGGAGTTTTAGTTCCACATTAGAAAACCACAGATGTGTATATCTCAGTATATAGCTTTGCTTAGTATTTGTATATGTACATGGGGTGGTATTTCATGTGGGTTGACTTTCCTAGAGGGATTAAGTGTGAACCCCATTATGACAATCTTTATTTTATCATCACCTTTGGGAAGTTTTCCTTAGGAGCTAAGCCACAAAGGGGCTTAGCGACTCGGACTCGGACCCGCACTAGCACTCGGACTCGCACTCGGACTCGGTCTCAAGGGCGTAAAGTGGCACTTTATTAGCTTACTTTGCACTTAGCACGTCAGCATCATCGTATGGTGCCTCTGCGTTCCTTTTATGCGCTAGTTACATGCACGGTTGCTTGCTCGAGTGCATGCTTCATAGAGCTATACAGCCTGGCGCTATGCGGCTTGGAGCCCATTCGACCAGGGGCACATGCGTCCAGGTGCCCATGCGGCCAGGAGCACATGAGTCCAGGAGAGCATGCGGCCAGGAGGGCATGAGGCCAGGGGCCATATTGTCAGGGGCGCATGCGGCCAGGTGCCCATGCTGTCTGGTACCCATGCGGCCAGGTGCCAATGCGGCCCGGTGCGCATGCGGCCAGGAGCCCATTTAGCCCGGTACCCATGCGGCTTGGAGCTTTGAGGCCAGGTGCTATATGGCCAGCAACTTAGATTGAGTGAGTCGAGTATGGAGGGGACAGGGACTGCTGTTGGCTGCTCGGTGCAGCGCAGGTGGCACGTGGTTCTCTGTGACACGCGGCTACAGCCTTCAGCACCTGGCGACGCTGTCTGTTCTGTGCAGTATATAGCGCAGGCGATGCAGGCGGCTCGTGGCTCTCTGTGCCACGCGGCTACAGCTTTCGGCACCTGGCGGTGCTGTCTACTCTGTGCAGTATAGCACACAGGCAGTTCGTGCTCTCTGTGCCATACGACTACAGCTTTTTGATGGCTGACTGCGCTGTCTATTCTGTGCAGTACAGCGGTTCCGGCAGCACAAGCTGCCAAGTTCTTTCCTCATCCGCATGGGAACTGAAATCCTCTTTATATGGAGGCTCTTCTCTTTCATTTTTTGTAGTTGAAAAAAATTAACAGAGAGGAAAACTGAGAGCACCAGCAGGACCTGCGTCAGCAATAAGCATCCTTCTAAAAGAGTATTTTGAGTGATCCGAAGGTGACCAAGAGCGTTCCAAAAGTTCTCGTATGGATTTGTTGGATCCTGGGGGCAGTTTGTTGTATAGCATGAATCTTGTCTTGAGTTCTGGTGGTTTTGATCACCCCAACATGAGTTTCCTTCTTTGTATTTCTATTCTTGTTCCCGTTCTTCTCGGTGTAGTGTCTGCGAACGTAAAAAGAAGAACAATTTTTTATTCTTGTTATATTTGCATTTTCTTTGGGTTGTCAGTTTGTAACATATTCCTGGTTTAATGTTTCTGTGAGGATGTGTGTCACTGTAAAGGAGCTCTTGTATGAATCTTAGTGCACCAACTTCTCTTCTGGAGTTTGTAGAGACGAACTCTTATGTAAGTCTATACTTTGTGGCTACCTCTTCTTCTAACTTCGGAACTAACAATCTCAAGGAAAAATGCGATTTAGAATAGACAACCGCTCAAACCTTCTCGATACTAGTTTTCAAAAGCTTGAGAAGTTTGATGGCGAGCACTACAACATTTGGAAGAGGAAGATGTCACGCCCCGATCCCGAAAAGGTCATTCGTCCTCGCCGGATCCTTTACAGAACCGATTCGTCCTCGCTGGGGCGTGATGCCGTGCGAGCCTGGGGTTGCGCTCGCACAAGGCAAGAACTTGCAGTTTTAGGAACCCATTTTCAAACACAATTTATAAAACACATTCACAGAGATTTGAACACAAGTGCGGAAGAAACATACTTTTTCATTGATAATTCAGAGTAATTTACATAGAGTTTACATTGATGCGCCTTCTCGGCTATTTGAATTGCATTACAAAAGATAACTCAAAATGCAGGGCACGCTCCATCAGATAGTCCACGTCGTTTGTACATTACGCCCTTGTATAGATTGAAGTCCATGCCTCCAAAATGAACTGACTCCAGCTATACTTCAAAATAGAGGTGCTCCTAACGCCTCCTCGCTATGCTCTAGCGTTGCACCGACTGAGTGCCTGAAATAGTTGCCCACAATGTGGGTCAGTACTAAACTTGTACTGGTGAGCGGGATGAACCCACTCGACTAAATCGACACTAGCTTATTAGGGGCAAGCATGCATTAAGATATCTTCTATAAGGAAGAAAGTGAAATCAATTTATATCAGTTGCATGTTTTGATAGGAATTAAAATAACATCGAATCCAACCTGTACACCGATTGCTTACTCAATCGATGCACGCCTTCCCTGCAACGAAACACAAGTATACTTACCATCTGCACAAGACAATAAGTTAAAATGATTCTATTCTAAGCGGTCATTGGTGTGATCGACACCTTAGGAACATATTTCCAAGCATTAGCGGCGCGCCCTATCAGCTCGGGTAGCAAGCCCTGCTGGAGGTCCCGCTATGCATCGTGACTAGCACGAATCAAATATTTCCCTCCGGATCGATACGGTTCCAGTGCCCCAAAAAGCCGTTTCGAGGAAATGCCAAACCTTGTGCACAAGTTGTCCCAGACTATGCAAATGCATGAATAATTTATATATCATACAATGCATCGAAAGAAACAGAAGAAGTAAAGCAGCAACATATGTATCTCATGCAACAGTTCATATTTTCTCAAGCGGTGATCCGATTCAGTTATCCCATAAGTCCAAACTCTATCCGAGGCACTAGGCCGCCACCAACAACCAACTTTCCTTATAAATAAGCTCAAATTATAAGGTGTGCAAGCATATGATAAATTAGTCTACAAATTCCATGTTCCTTTCTTAGTGGCTGGCATGCCTTGTAGCTAAGGATTTCCTAGGCGTCCAACCGGGCATTATCGAGTGAACGTTTGAAATATTAGAGATATTGGCGTGAAGAAGTAGGAAAGAAGGGACCAAACCACTCACTGGTTAAGGAAAAAGAGGCTGAAACAAGGAATCCCACTAGCGACGATCAAACGTCAGTTATACGGACCTGGGACAGCACGAGCACCGAGTTAAAAATCTTGCCTATCCTTCCTTGCCGAACTCCCCAAAATTCAAGCTCCAAACGATAAAACTAGCAGCGAAAACCAAGCAAATCGAAAGCAACACCAAATCAAAATCCCAAAGCGGCAATCAAGAAAACCAAGCAACCAAAACACGAAAACTATTGGACTCACTTCAATAGAGGCCTTTCCATAAGTTGGAAAGGATCATCGTATTTCGTCCATGGGAAGAAGATGCCGAGATCTAAGTTACGACTCAGACGGACTAGCCACAAGCCCAATTATATAGTGCTCGTCCCGGTCGAATCAGGATTTGAGGCACTACAGAAGATCTCCTTGAATCTTTGTCTTGTCAAAGTTGCTTATGTGTTAGTTGATCCTGAACCTACCATTCCTTAAGATGGAGGAAAGCTTGCAGTTGGTGTTGTGTAGGACTCGCACTCCAAGTGGAAGGAAGACAACGACCTCTGTAGGTTGTTGATTTTCAATGCTATAAACGACTAGATGGCAGAATCCTACAGCAAGAAGGAGAAGGCAAGAGATATCTGAAAATCTCATGAGAAGCACTACAAAACTGACAAGAAAATATCTAAAATACATCTCATCGAAAAGTTCTTCACTTTGCAATTTGAGGACAAGAAGGTGATTTTACCACAAGTTAAGAAACTTCTAAAGATGCAGTAAAAACAGGGGGAAGAGGGCATGAAGAAGGAAGACAGATTTATGGTGTGGGCTATCGTCACCAAACTTCCTCCAGGCTGGATTTAGTTCAAGACTGACATGTACCGTAAAAAAATAAAAATCCAGTTCGAAGATCTTTTTTACTGGATTCGCATTGAAGATGAAGCCAGGGGACAAGTGAAGTTGGACTCCTTGTCCAAATAGTTGGCTAAGGCCAACATGGTACATGCTAGTAACTCTAAAGGAAAGCATAAATTTTTCTATAAGAAGAAGAAGGACTTCAACCAGTTGAAGGTAAAGTCGGCTAAGTTCAAGCCAAAGCCGAAGACTGATGTGACGTGCTACAACTGTGGCAAGAAGGGTCACTATAAGAGCGACTGCAGGTCGAAGCCTAAATCGAAAGAGCAAGGTGAGCTTAACCTAGCTGCTATGATTGCGTAGGTTGAGTCACATGGCATGGACACTGACTGGTGGGTGGACACTGCTGCATCTTGCCACGTGTGCTCTAAGAAGGACCTGTTCGCCAAGTATGAGCCTACCTCTGAGAAAGTCTCGATGGCGAATAAGTCTCAAGTTGCAGTACTGGAGATCGGGACGGTAGTGCTGAAGTTGACTTCTGAAAACTCACTTATACTGGAGAATGTGAAGAACGTACCAATGATCGTGAAAAATCTAGTTTCTGGAAGTCTGCTATGCAAGGCGGGCCTGGGGATGGATATCAATGTCGGTCAGATGGTGGTGTCCTACAAGGAAACATACTTCGAAAAAGCTTTCTATACCAAAGGGATGTTTAAACTTGAACTTGTAACTCCTTCTAATTGTATCAATACAGTCTCTACTTCTGGTTATTCTCTTGAGTTGTATCATAATAGACTTGGATATGTGCAATATAAATACAATAACAATATGTCAAGTCTAGGTCTTATCTCCAAATGTGGGGGTAAGGAGGTAGAGAAATATGAAATCTGTATGCAGACAAAGATCGTCAGAAAGCCATTCAGAAGAGTAAATTGAAACACAAATCTTCTGGAGTTGGTACACTCAGATATCTGTCACTTCAAGCAATTCTCTACATAGGCCCGAATAAAGTATTTTATCACTTTCATTGACGATTTCTTGAAATACACATTCATATTTCTCAAGTAGAAAGACAAAATGTTCGAGAAGTTCAAGGAATTCAAGGCTGAAGCAGAATGTCAAACCGGTCAACAACTCAAAAGACTCAGAAGCGATCGAGACGGAGAATATCATTCATTGAAATTCATATCATTTTGCAAAGAACATAGAATTGTCAATGCAATAACTGCTCTATATTCTCTCCAAGTTAATGGTGTAGCAAAAAGGAAGATCAAGACACTGATAGAGATGATCAACTCCATGTTGCTGACAGCAGGACTTCCAAAGTGCTTCTGGGAGAAGCAATGCTTATGGCTACATTTATTCTAAATATAGTACTGTTCGCAATATCTGATATTACTCCTCATGAACTCTAGTTCAAGGTCAGACCCAACTTGAATGTCATTCGAGTGTGGGGGTGTTTGGCATATGTGAAGCTTTCAGACCTCAAGACTCAGACGTTTGCACTTTACTACAACGGAGATCCAGAAGTGGTAGAAGGCTTCAGTGATCCTAGTTGGTGCTCAGAAGAAGAGAGCGAGAGATCCATAGGAGGATATATTTTCTCAATAAGTAGAGTTGCTATATCGTGGAAGTCGAAGAAGCAGACTATGCTCCCACGCTCATCAATTGAGTCTGAGTTTAATGCACTTGCAACTGCAGCTGATGAAGCTAGTTTGTAAAACCCCTAATTTTAAAAACCATATTAAATTATTTAATTAATTATTTAATTTATTTATAGTATTTATTAGTTAATTAGAGGATATAAAATTTATTTAATTTTTAATTCTAGGTAAATATGCATCAGAGGTTTGACGGAGCAACTATTATTTTACCTTAATTTATTTTATGTAGGAGACCTTGTGGACGGTTGATAGATTAATTGTTTGCACTAATATATTTTTCTGAAATTTTATGTATATATACAAGTAATTTCTTTAAAGAATAAAAGAATAGAATAAAAGAAAAAGGAATGAAAAAAATTAGAAAACCTTAACTATTAAAACCTTAATCCTAATTAGTCCCTTAATCAAAGTCCTTAAGCTAACCAACTACCCCTTATGCTAATCCCCCCCTTAAACAACTAACAACAGTAGCCCACAACCCATCTAGCCCCGGTTCCGAGCACAATGCCCGACCCCGCTGGAATCAACCCGCGCCCAGGTCCTTTCCTCCTCTCTCTCAATCACTATATATATATGTATACCTAGTAAAACCTAACCCTAGACTTTTACTCCCACACCCCATGACCCAGACCCTGCGCAACCGACCACCCGCCCAGACCGCCACCGCCCGGAGCACTCTCGTCGTCGTTCGCTCCGCGTCCGCGACCGCGCACTGCAGAAATTCACAGCAACTTACCCCTGTTCACATCCGGATTCCCGTTCCATCGCTCGACCAAATTTGACCCCGTCTTCACCAGTATGTTCACGACCTATCTCTCTTCCAACTCTATGTATTAGTTTACTTCGAACAGCACGTAACCACCCCAGTTTAAGGACTCGTATCTACCACCACAGAGATCCGAACGTAATTTTTCTTCTTGCTATGGAAATACCACCTAACCGAGATTATTTCCTATCAATTACAACATTTAATTTGATGTTGTATGCTTAATTATTCTGGGTTAAAAATCATGAAAAATCTATTTTCTAACCTTCAAAATTTGTGATACGGAGTGCACCCTGCCAAACGGGACCGCTCCGTCGCGTACCAATTGTACCGAAAGATGCATATGGTATGTCCAAATGTGTGGACTTTTACAGAAACTGATTCGGATGCGTGTGCGCGTCGAAATAAACCCGTATCCGTAAAAAGTTACTATATTACGACTTTTGCAAAACCCCGCATCATTTATTGTACGCTCGTCATAATACGACAAAACTTACGCCAGTGGACTCGTGGTATCGCACTGGTCCTGTGACCCAATTTTTACGTAATTCTGAGACACTTGACCAAACCGCCTATTTGCGGGCCCCACGGTTGACTTTTTGGGCAAATTTGTGTTCAGCTCACCGGAATCCAAAATTGGACATACCAAAGAGTTCGTACTGATATTTAGAGTTTTTTTGACCTATAATTTGTCCCATTTAGAGACTTTACCCCAGGCACACTTTTCGGTGTAAAATAGGCCACATGTGGACCCCACTTTGATCCAAAATTATCGTTTTGTCCCTGTGTCCAAATTGGACAAAACGGTAGTATTTTTTAGCTTTTTTGTTGATTCTGGAAATGTTGGTGATGTCTATTTCAGCATTCGAAGACGTTTATTCGGAGGCCTTAGTTTCTGATCCCGTGTCCTTGACATCTGAACGCTTACACTATACAGATTGCTTGCCAGGCAAGTATACCTTGCCATTATATTGTGATTACATTTCATATGATGCATGCATATTTTATTTCTGCTTATTTAGTTCATATATTTTAAACTGCTATATAAACTGCGCGTCCAAGGAAACTTGTGTGCAACGACGGTGACGTCGTATTCTATTTTTATTATGTACATGCATTTGGAGCTATTTTATGAGACCACCCCATTATCATGAGGCATTCTTTTTTTCATTGGCCATGACTCTGTTCTTACATGAGAGTGAGTCACATATAGGACATGGACTTGCGTACTCGGCTGGCCACCGGTACGTATAGGTCGTGCGACAGATAGGGATAACTGCCGATAGAAACTTTGTATGCTAGTAGACCTGGCAGTTATTTAGAGGTATCATCATGTCATGGATGTGACATTCTTAGAGCATGGGGTGGGGAGAACAACAAGTAAAGCATTTGGGCTCCGTTACACTTCCTTTTTATGTAATCCGCACGCTTCGCCGGAGATACGTGGTTGTGATGACCCCAATATATTACCTGGCGGCCTATGAGGTTCAAAAGACGTCATGCTTTTTAGGCCCCTGAATCTCCAAAAGAATCATGTCAATCCCATTTTGGCCATATAGCCTACTTGTTGGAAAGTTGTTCTCAAACTGCATTCACTTAGACGGTTAGGCAACCCCATTGGATGTTTACTTTTTAGTACTTTATTGGCATATTATTATGTATCTTGTTATGTCCCTCTGAGGACCTGGTCCCTTTCCAGATATAGACGGACAAGAGTATCCATAGGAGTACAGACCCGGACCTGACATTTCATTCCAGACTGAGGAGGCCTTATCTTCAGAGTATCTTTGATCCATCGCAGCTGATGGATATTCTAGTTGCTTTACTTTTGGACATTTATCTTATATTAGAGTTTGATCTCTTCTCTCTTGTCGTAGTTTTAGTATAGTTGATCTGCAGTGGTTTTGTTTCCATCCGACTATCATAATTTGATGCTTCATCTTTGAGATTTAGTTATTTATTTCCTATTTATTTCTTTATTTGTGCTGTGGATGAGATATAGATTGCATGTGACTTATTGACAGTATATTACCACTGGTGGATTGGATATATTCATGTACATCATACGTGTGTATATGGTTTCTATATATTGGAGTTCGTATACATACGACTGGCGTGTTACGTATTCCTAGTCCTACGTATTTGGGACTGGGGCTTTGACATATTTTAGTGGTGGCCCATGCAGGTCTAGAATATATTTTCTCGGTTACGTTACTGTAGAGCAAGCCTGCGTATAGAAATAGAGTATAGGATCTCATCCGTGCTTGACTAAAACTCATCCCTCCTTTCAACTATCCTATTTAAATGCTTGCATCCTGTTTGATTCATGTACTTCTTCTAATCATTTCGCCCACCACTTGCAGAGAGATGGATATGAGTAGTAGATGTACTACCATCGATAGCGACACACCTTCTGAAGTCAATTGCCAAATTCGAAGGGAGACCTCGACGACTCCTAGACTTCCAGGGCCAGATAGACAGACTCACAATCTAGCTCCATCTGATCTTCCCGCTTCACCTAATGGGACCCTTCCAGCTTCATCGATACGGCAGGATGGCCCGACACAGCTGTTCCAATTTTTCTAAATTATGATGTAGGAACAGAGACAACATGCAGCCATACTAGCTGCAGAGCAGAGACAGCAAGCAGCAGAGCAAAGGCAAGAATTTTTAGCAACACTTAAGAGAATAGCTGCACAGGCAACTATACCAGCTCAAGCACTAGTTCCAATACCGCGAGCTCGAGTTGGTTCAGTCAAGGACTTTATACAGATGGGTCCCAAGCCGTATAAAGGCACTAAGAGTCCAGAGGAGACAATGAATTGGATTACCCACACTCAAAAGTTATTAGAAGCATCGTAGCTACCTACAGACCTATGGATGACAGGCATAAGGACACAACTAGATGATAATGTCCATCACTGGTGGGAATCAATGGAGCGCCAGTTGGGTACATATCAGACATGGGAATAATTCTTGGAGTGCTTTGAGAGAAAGTGCTTTTCGGATACTGTAAAAGATGCGTTGTACGACCAGTTTCTTCATCTGGAGCAGGAGAACAGGATAGTTGACGAGTATGATACAGAGTTTAGTTGCCTTAGTAAATATGGCGTTGCCCAGATACCGAATGACTTAGCCAAGGCTAAGAGATTTCACCACGGACTGACTCAGGAGCTCCAATACTACACTAGCTCGCAGTCGCGGATCTCTTATGCCGAATTATTGACAGAAGCAAGATTTCAAGAGACCATCAGCAAGGGTAATGGAGATCAACTGAAGACACAATAAGGCCAACAAGGACACATCAAGGACCAGCAAGGACACAGCAAAGACCAACAAGGACACAGCAAGGAGGGCCTATCAGACGTCCTTTGGCGTAGTAACAACAACATCAGCACAGAGCAGGGCCGTACCAGAATTCGGAGAAGCCCCACTGTAGTTATTGTAGGAAACACGAACACATTTCAAGAGACTGTCGGATGCGTTTGGCATAATGTATGAGATGTGGTTCCGGATAGCATATGGTGAGAGACTGTCCAATAAAGCAGACATTGGCTCTTCCACCGCCATTACAAAGACTAGCGCTTCCAGCACCAAAGCCAGTTCAACAGATGACTAGACCAGGAGCACCTTGACCCCCAGCAGCCGAAGAATTTCAGCAAGGACAACCGCTACCTACTCAGGAGGATCAATTCACGAGGGCCAAACATGGACAACCACAGAGGAATGGGCAATCTTTTGTACTAGAAGTGGATGACTTAGAACAGGAGATTGATGTCATAGCAGGTATTACTCTTGCTTTTACTTTTTCTGCTGTGACATTATTTGATACGGGAGCCATCCACTCGTTTATATCTTATAGTTTTATTGCCAAACACAATATTGCCACTACACCTTTACCTAGTTGTGTTAGAATTCTCACCGGAGAAGGGGTTGTACCTGTTATTCGAATTTGTAGATCGTGTCCTGTAGTAATTCATGGCAAAGAGATGAACGCCCGACTCTTAGTCCTTCTTATGCCAACTTTTGATATTGTGCTTAGAATGGACTGACTAAGCAAGTACCATCTTTCTTCGATTATTTTGGAGGAAGCATTCTTTTTAAGGTACCAGGTCAGCCTTAACTTGAGTTTGCACGAGGATCCACCGAAGCCCTTGATGGTGTGCAGCTAACAATAGACAACGTTATTTATCACCGTATTATTTTAGAGTTTTAAGACATTTTTCTAGAGGAATTACCAGGCCTACCCCCAGATAGAGACATAGAATTTTCAATTGAATTGACACCATGAGCAACACCCATAGCGTCGCATGTTTATAGATTGGCGAAGAAGGAGATAGATGAGCTGAAGACACAATTGAAAGAACTAGAGGAAAAATGTTTCATCCGACCAAGTGCATCACCCTGGAGAGCACCAGTATTGTTTGTAACAAAGAAGGATGGATCAGTACGTATATGTATTGACTACAGAGCCTTGAATACAGTGACCATGACAAATAAACACACATTGCCATGCATTGACAACTTATTTGATCAGCTTAGTGGAGCCAAGGTATTCTCGAAGATAGACTAGAGATCGGGATATTACCAGGTGAAGGTACGGAAGCAGGACATCCCGAAGACCGCATTCAGGACAAGATATAGACACTACGAGTTTCTGGTCATGCCATTTGGGTTGACCAATGCTCCAGCTATCTTTATGGACTTAATAAATTGCATATTCCATTAGTATTTGGACCAGTTCATGGTCGTCTTTATAGATGACATACTTGTATATTCGAAGAGTCACGAGGAGCATGAGAAGCACCTGCGGATTGTCCTAGAGACCTTGAGGAGAGAACAGTTATATGCGAAGCTCAGTAAATATGTGTTTTTCTAGGACAGAGTTTCATTTCTTGGGCATATCATTACGGGAGATGGTATTTTTGTTAATCCAGAGAAAATCTTGAAAGTCGAGATATGGCCCGTCCCTAAATCAGCATCGGAGGTGAGGAGTTTCCTTGGACTTGTGGGATATTACCGACGGTTCATTAAGAACTTATCAAGGACAGCAGCACCTATGACTCGGTTGACATGCAAGGATCAAGAATTCATATGGACCGATGAGTGTCAAGCCGCTTTTGAGAAGTTGAAGAAGCGACTGACCACAACACCAGTATTGACTATCCCATCAGAATCAAGAGGTTTTGTGATTTACAGTAACTCATTAGAAAAAGGCTTGGGATACGTGTTGATGCAGCATGCCAAGGTGATTGTATATGGATCTAGACAGTTACGAGTGCATGAGAAAAATTATCCAACTCATGACTTGGAGCTTGCAGCAGTGGTTTTTGCTTTAAAACTATGGAGACATTACTTATATGTGGAATGAGTGGAGATCTATGCAGACTACAAAAGCCTCAAGTATGTATTCACACAGAAGGAGTTAAATATGAGACAACTTCGATGGCTTGAGTTGATGAAGGATTTTAAGATAGAGCTACATTATCACCCTGGAAAGGCTAACGTTGTAGCAGATGCGTTAAGCCGAAAACCAGCAGCTTACTTCTTGACAACACAGAGGGAATTATTGGAGGACTTGCAAGAGCTTGACATAGAAGTGATATTACCCGGAGCAGATGGGGAATTAGCCAACTTGCAAGTACAGTCATCACTAGTAGAGAGGATCAAGGCAGCTTTGCCTATAGATGCCAGATTCAGGAGATTGAAAGAAAGAACAGAGGTCGGAGAGCAGACAGGATTGCGCATTCATGATGACAGAACATTACGATGTGGTGATCGTCTATATGTTTCCAATGGAGAGATTCGACAGGAACTGATGACAGAAGCTCATAGTTCGATATATTTTATTCATCTTGGAGGCACCAAGATGTACAGTGACTTACGACAGCACTTTTGGTGGCATGAAATAAAAAGAGAGATAGCTCACTTTGTAGCTAAATGTCTAGTATATCAACAAGTAAAGATAGAGCATCAGAGGACAACAGGGTTATTGCAACCACTTCTGATTTCAGAGTGAAAGTGGGAGCGCATCACTATGGACTTCGTCACGGGTTCTCCCAAGAGTTCAAGTGGGTTTTCCCAAGAGTCCAAGTGGGAGAGATGCAGTATGGGTAATAGTGGATTGACTCACCAAGTCAGCCCATTTCTTGCCTTTTAGAGTTGGTCAATCTATAGAAGCTTTAGCTGACCTATATATGAGGCAGATCGTGAGATTGCATGGAATACCGATCAGCATTGTGTCAGATAGGGATTCACATTTTATATCGTACTTTTGGAGGAGCATGCAAGAGAGTCTTGGGACTCCTCTGAAGTTCAGTACATCTTATCACCCGCAGACAGATGGGCAATCCGAGCGTACTATTCAGATACTGGAGGATATGTTGAGGGCTTGTATGTTAGACTTTGGAGGATCATGGGAAGATCACCTACATCTTGTGGAGTTTTCTTACAACAATATCTATCAAGCGAGCGTTCATATGGCTCCGTTTAAAGCTTTGTATGAAAAAAAGTATAGGTCTCCGGTGTGTTGGAGTGACGTGGGAGAACGTCAGATTCTAGGACTAGAGTTGGTAGTCAACACCATTGAGACAGTGAAGAAAATATAAGGATACTTGCGAACAGCGCAAGACAGGCAGAAGCAGTGGGCAGACCTTCATCATCGTCCCTTGGAGTTTAAGGAGGGCGATCATGTCTTCTTGAGGATATCACCTACTAGAGGCACCATTCGATTCGGAGGGCGTGGCAAGTTGAGCCCAAGGTATATTGGACCATTTGACGTGCTAGAAAGAGTGGGAGAAGTGGCATATCGACTCGCACTTCCAACTTTACTTGAGGGAATGCATAATATATTCCATGTGTCACAACTTAGGCGATATGTGGCAGATCGTAGTCATATTCTCGACCATTCTGAGATCACCATTGGGCCGAGCTTGTCATATCAAGAGCAACCCATGAAAATCCTTGATCGTCGAGAGAAAGAGTTGAGGAACCAGTCTATTCCCTTGGTGCAAGCATGGCGCGCCAGAAGAATCCACTTCGGAGTGCGAGGAAGACATGCGCAAACGTTTTTCGAACCTATTCGTTGACCAATGTATGAATTTAGTTGTTCATTTATACCTTATACCAGCCTTGACCTTCTATCGTGGCTTAGTTTTAATTTCGAGGACAAAATTCTTATAAGTTGGGTAGAATGTAAAACTCCTAATTTTAAAACCCATATTAAATTATTTAATTAATTTATATTATTTATTAGTTAATTAGAGGATATAGAATTTATTTAATTTTTAATTCTAGCTAAATATGCATCAGAGGTTACGGAGCAACTATTATTTTACCTTAATTTATTTTATATAGGAGACCTTATGGACGGTTGATAGATTAATTGTATGCACTAATATATTTTTTTGGAAATTTATGTATATATATATGTGTGTGTGTGTGTGTGTGTGTGTGTATATATATATATATATATATATATATATATACAAGTAATTTCTTTAAAGAATAAAAGAATAGAATAAAAAAAAAAAAAAAAAAACCTTAACTATTAAAACCTTAATCCTAATTAGTCCCTTAATCAAAGTCCTTAAGCTAACCAACTACCCCTTATGCTAATCTCCCCCCCCCCTTAAATAAACTAACAACAACAGCCCACAACCCATCTAGCCCCGGCCCCGAGCACAGTACCCGACCCCGTTGGAATTAACCCGCGCCCAGGTCCTTTCCCCCTCTCTCTCGATCACTATATATATATATATATATACCTAGTAAACCCTAACCCTAGACTTTTACTCCCATACCCCATGACCCAGAACCTGCGCCGCCGACCACCCTCCCAGACCGTCGCCGCCCAGAGCACTCCCGCCACCGTTCGCTCCTCGTCCACGACCGCGTACTACAGAAATTCACAACAACTTACCCCTGTTCACGTCCGGATTCCCGTTCCATCGTTCGACCAAATTCGAGCCCATCTTTACCGGTATGTTCATAACCTATCCCTCTTCCAACTCTGTATATTAGTTTACTTCGAACAGCGCGTAACCCTAGGCAAAAATTGAGACCAAGTTGAAGAAAAATAACAACTTTTAATCTCAGAAAATTGCTGTAACCATCCCTGTTTAAGGACTCGTATCTCCCACCAAAGAGATCCGAACGTAGTTTTTCTTCTTGCTATTGAAAGACCACCTAACCAAGATCATTTTATGTCAATTACAATATTTTATTTTATGTTGTATGCTGAATTATTCTGGGTTAAAAATTATGAAAAACCTATTTTCCAACCTTCAAAATTTGTGATACGGAGCGTGTAGCGCCCCGTTCTCCCGGTACGGAGAGCGCGGCTAAGAAACACAAGACGGTATCGTTCGATCGAGATAGATTGAATTAAGAACTTATCCTCGTTATGGATTTGTTTCTTCGGAATCGATTCCCATATTCAGTGGACCGTGCCCCCGGGATCGACTTAGCGGCAGAGTCAGGAGGGACCTCTCCGCTGCTATCTTTTATTGCCTCGGATTTCGATGTCGCTTGTTGCTTTCGTGCTTTTAGTTGGTTATGGGATTTGCTTGTTTTCCTTGAACGGTTTCGATGGTTTTTATTATTTTTGTTCATTGAACTGCACTTCAATTCCGAGATTGGAAAAGAGGAAGAGGTATTGATCGAACTGTTCGTGATGCAGGTGAACGGGCAGTAGGCGGCTTGCGAGCAAAGTCGTGAAGCGTCTCTTTCCTTCTCCCTTCCAACAATATAAGTGAGTGGCTACCAACCCGATTAGCTAGCCCTGCTTCCAAGCTTCACATCTAATAAATCTTGCATTCTTCTTTGCCCCGATCAAACGATACCAAGTAATAATAAAAGAAACCAAGATAAAAGAGAATAGACTTGGTTCATTATGCTTGTCAATAACTTCATAAACGGATACTGAACTGCATGCTTGTTCGTTTGGGAATAAATCATGAATTGCTTGTCTTGTACTTGCTTGTCTTGTACTCTTGTTGCCTCAACTACAGATTGTTAACTTGTATATTGTTCGATCATGGACAACTTGTGCACAGGGTAACGGTCTTGCGGACGATGCTGGGGCACTGGCATCGATCCGGTCCAGGCGAGACCTATTGTTTAGTCTCTTATTCTTGGCGGAATGGCTTGCAACGCCCCTTGTACTTTCGTTGCACACCATTTTTGTCAAAGACTATCGTCCATTATGGCAACCAAGCCAGTGATCATCTTGTATATTTAAACCTGTTGCAAACTAACTTGTGTCTTCGTGGTAGGGAAGGCATGGTAAGTATTATGCAGGTAATTCAGACGGTCAGGTAAAATCCACCGAACGGTGGCACGTTTATTTCAGTAAATTCTATATGCTGCTTACTTGTAAATGAACTAAGGCAAGATAGAAATCCACAAATATGCATGCTTCATTAAACCAACGTATTGATTGGTATAGTCAGGTTAGCTCGCCTTCACCAGTATGTTTCGACATGCTGACCCTCGTTGAAACAGGTTCTCCGCACCAAGGCGAACCGAGCGAGGAGCCGAAGTCATCTTCCCGATCCAGTCCAGCTGTTGGCGCATCTTCACCGCGCCCCTTGAAGCATTTTGAAGACAGAAGCTTGCAACTCTTCATACACAAATGCAGCTTCGTGGCAAAGCCGTCCTCCAGCCTGGAGGTCTTTATCATTTTGAGTTTATAAAGGGATGTAATGTACATGACTACTATCTCATTTTGAGTCAACACTTTTGTAAGCCGTTCGGCATATTAGCTGACTCGTTCAGGAGTTTGTAATAGATGTTCATTATCAATAAAGAGAACTTTTCCATATTTCAAATCTATGTTTCAATTTATCTGCGTACTCTGAATATGTGTTTGCTATGCAAATCATTAAAGCCTTGTGCGGGCGAAAATCCCAGGCCTGCACGGCGGTCATGATTCGGGGGACGGCTCAAACGATTTTACGAAATCGGGTCATGACATAGTGGTATCAGAGCACAGATTCAAAGTTCTTTAGACTTCGTGCTGGAAAAGTTCCTTTAACGATCAAATTCTTGTGCGAACTCTTGAACTCGCTAAGCCAAAATGAGATACGTTCATGCAATAAGTCCATAATACATTATGATTCTAATATAATTTACCTTCTTTTGAAGGAATGGCTCCAGCGCAATCTGCAGCGCAAATACCGGACGAAACCCAAGGGCAACAAAGTAGTTCGGGCACTTCGGGAAGTTCAAGGAGCCAGCGAGCCACGCCAAGTATCGATCCCATCCAGCAAATATTGCGGATGTTGGAGGAAAACCAACAAAGGGACGAGGCTCGCTACGAACGGGCTGAGAAGCGAGCGAAAGAGAGTCAGCTCAAGTTTCAAGACAATATAGAAGCACGATTCTCAGTCCAACAGAAGCAGGTGGATGCCCTACAACAGATCGTTCATACTTTGGCTTCCAACCATTCCACGACAAGAGTGCCGACTCCGGTGGAACAGCCCGTGCTTGAAGTTGAGACACCGCAAATTCCAAGGCCGAGGGATGTGACTACCTTCGACTTTGGCCACTTCAAGAAAGTCTGCAATACCCCATTCAACGGGACTGAGGACCCAGTCATAGCTCTAGATTGGTTGGCCAAACTTGAAGATCACTTCGCTCTGCTAGAGGTCCCCGAAGAGAAGCGCGTCGCCTGCACGCAACTACAGCTCTGCCTCAACGCGCACGATTGGTGGAACGTGCATCGACGATCTCTTCAATTTGATCACGGAGAGGAGGCGACCTCGTGGACGACTTTTCGTGCCGCGTTCGAAGAGGAGTTTATACCCCCTCCAGTACAACGTCAAATGGAGAACGAGTTCGTGCAACTGAGGCAATACGGCATGACAGTTAAAGAGTACTCCGCCGAATTCAACCGACTCTCCAAATTTGCTAGGAACTATTTACCTGATGTAGCGAGTCGAGCTAGAAGGTTTGAAGGTGGACTACGCCCTGCCATTAATGCGCACATAGTCGTTCCTCAGTATCGTACAATGCGTGAAGTCATGAATCACGCCCTATCTCTCGAACCACACTATCCTCACGTTCCTGCCGGCGCTGTGCATACCTAAAATCACAAACGCCAAAGCAATGAGAGAGGAAACAACGCTTTAAAACGTCACAATAACGGTGGGAAGCAGAAAGCAAACAAGCCTTGTAGTTTCTGCAAAAAGCCGGGGCTTGCAATCGATAAATGTCGCCTGAAACTTGGGTTATGCCTAGCCTATGGCGGATCAGACCATCCTGTTCGTGATTGTTCCTTGAGTCATGATCACCATCCCGAACGCAATAATCCCTAACGATAGGTCCTATTCTTAATTTTTGGGACGAAACTTCCAATTAGTTGGGTAGGATGTAGCGCCCTATTCTCCCGGTGCGGAGAGCGCGACTAAGAAACACAAGACGATATCGTTCGATCGGGATAGATTGAATTAAGAACTTATCCTCGTTATGGATTTGTTTTTTCGGAATCGATTCCCATATTCAGTGGACCCTGCCCCCGGGATCGACTTAGCGGCAGAGTCAGGAGGGACCTCTCCACTGCTATCTTTTATTGCCTCGGATTTCGATGTCGCTTGTTGCTTTCGTGCTTTGAGTTGGTTTTAGGATTTGCTTGTTTTCCTTGATCGATTTCGATAGTTTTTATTGTTTTCGTTCATTGAACTGCACTTCAATTCCAAGATTGGAAAAGAGGAAGAGGTATTGATCGAACTGTTCGTGATGCAGGTGAACGAGCAGTAGGCGGCTTGCGAGCGAAGTCGTGAAGCGCCTCTTTCCTTCTCCCTTCCAACAATCTAAGTGAGTGGCTACCAACCCAATTAGCTAGCCCTGCTTCCAAGCTTCACATCTAATAAATCTTGCATTCTTTTTTGCCCCGATCAAACGATACCAAGTAATAATAAAAGAAACCAAGATAAAAGAGAATAGACTTGGTTTATTATGCTTGTCAATAACTTCATGAACGGATACTGAACTGCATGCTTGTTCGTTTGGGAATAAATCATGAATTGCTTGTCTTGTAATTGCTTGTCTTGTACTCTTGTTGCCTCAACTACAGATTGTTAACTTGTATATTGTTCGATCATGGACAACTTGTGCACAGGGTAACGGTCTTGCGGACGATGCTGGGGCACTAGCATCGATCCGGTCTGGGCGAGACCTATTATTTAGTCTCTTGTTCTTGGCGGAATGGCTTACAACGCCCCTTGTACTTTCGTTGCACACCATTCTCATCAAAGACTATTGTCCATTATGGCAACAAAGCCAGTGATCATCTTGTATATTTAAACCTGTTGCAAACTAACTTGTGTCTTCGTGGTAGGCAAGGCATGGTAAGTATTATGCAGGTAATTCAGACGGTCAGGTAAAATCTACCGAATGGTGGCACATTTATTTCAGTAAATTCTATATGCTGCTTACTTGTAAATGAACTAAGGTAAGATAGAAACCCACAAATATGCATGCTTCATTAAAACAACGTATTGATTGGTATAGTCAGGTTAGCTCGCCTTCACCAGTATGTTTCGACATGCTGACCCTCGTTGAAACAGGTTCTCTGCACCAAGGAGAACCGAGCGAGGAACCGAAATCGTCTTCTCGATCCAGTCCAGCTGTTGGCGCATCTTTACCGCGCCCCTTGAAGCATTTTGAAGACAGAAGCTTGTAACTCTTCATACACAAATGCAGCTTCGTGGCAAAGCCGTCCTCCAGCCTGGAGATCTTTATCATTTTGAGTTTATAAAGGGATGTAATGTACATGACTGCTATCTCATTTTGAGTCAACACTTTTGTAAGTCGTTCGGCATATTAGTTGACTCGTTCAGGAGTTTGTAATAGATGTTCATTATCAATAAAGAGAACTTTTCCATGTTTCAAATCTGTGTTTTAATTTATCTGCGTACTCTGAATATGTTCTTGCTATGCAAATCATTAAAGCCTTGTTTGGGCAAAAATCCCAGGCCCGCACGGTGGTCACTATTCGGGGGACGCCTCAAACGATTTTTCGAAATTGGGTCGTGACAGAGCGCGCCCCGCCAAACGGGACTGCCCCATCATGTACCAATTGCACCTAAAGGTGCATATGGTATGTCCAGATGTGTGGACTTTTACGGAAACTGATTCGGATGTGTGTGCACGTCAGAATCAACCCGTATCCGCAAAAAAACTTCGTATCGCAACACTTGCAAAACCTCACATCATTTATTGTACGCTCATCAGAATGCGATAAAACTTACGCCACTGGACACGTGGTATTGCGCTGGTCCTGTGACCCAATTTTCACATAATTTTGAGACAGTTGACTAAACTGCCTATTTGCAGGCTCTACGGTTGACTTTTTGGGCAAATTTGTGTTCGGCTCACCAGAATTCAAAATTGGAGATATCGATGAGTTCGTACTGACATTTAGAGTTTGTTTGACCTATAATTTGTCTCTTTTAGAGACTTTATCCATGGCACACTTTTCGGTGCAAAGTGGGGCACATGTGGACCCCACTTTGACCCAAAATTATTGTTCTGCCCCTGTGTCCAAATTGGACGAAAGGGTAGTATTTTCTAGCTATCTTGCTGATTTCAAAAATGTTGGTAATATCTATTTCAGCATCCGAAGATGTTTATTCGGAGGCCTTAGTTTATGATCCCGTGTCCTTGACATCTGAACGCTTACACTATACAGATTGCTTGCCAGGCAAGTATACCTTGCCATTGTATTATGATTACATTCCACATGATGCATGCATATTTTATTTCTGCTTATTTAGTTCATATATATTAAACTGCTATATAAACTGTGCGTCCAAGGAAACTTGGGTGCAACGACGGTGACGTCGTATTCTGTTTTTATTATGTATATGCATTTGGACCTACTTTATGAGACCACCGATTATCATGAGGCATTCTTATGTTTAATTAGCCATGACACTGTTCTTACACGAGAGTGAGTCACATGTAGGACACGAACTTGCGTACTCGGCTGGCCACCGGTACGTATAGGTCGTGCGACGGATAAGGATAACTGCCGATGGAAACTTTGCATGCTATTAGACCTAGCAGTTATTTAGAGGTGTCATCATGTCATGGATGTGACATTCTTAGAGCATGGGGTGGGAAGAACAACAAGTAAAGCGTTTGGGCTCCGTTATACTTCTTTTTTATATAACCCGCACGCTTCGCCGGAGATGCGTGGTCGTGATGACCCCTATATATTACCTGGAGGCCTTTGAGGTTCAAAAGACGTCATGCTTTTTAGGCCACTGAATCTCCAAGAGAATCATGGCAATCCCATTTTGGCCAGATAGCCCACATATTAGAAAGTTGTTCTCAAACTGCATTCACTTAGACGGTTAGACAACCCTATTGGATGTTTACTTTTCAGTACTTTATTGGCATGTTATTATGTATCGTGTTATGTCTCTATGAGGACCTGGTCCCTTTTCAGATATAGACAGGCAGAAGTATCCACAGGAGTACGGACCCAGACCTGACATTTTATTCTAGACTGGGGAGGTCTTATCTTCAGAGTATCTTTGATCCATCGTAGCTGATGGATATTCTAGCTACTTTAACTTTTGGACATTTATCTTATATTAGATTTTGATCTCTTCTCTCTTTTAGTAGTTTTAGTATAGTCGATTTGCAGTGGATTTGTTTTCATCCGACTATCATACTTTGATACTTTATCTTTAAGATTCAGTTATTTATTTCCTATTTATTTCTTTATTTGTGCTGTGGATGAGATATAGATTGCGTGTGACTTGTTGACAGTATATCACCACTGGTGGATTGGATATATTCATGTACAGCGTACGTGTGTATATGGTTTCCATATATTGGAGTTCGTATACATATGGCTGGCGTATTACATATTCCTAGTCCTACGTATTTGGGACTGGGGCGTGACATAGTTGGTGCTCAAAAGAAGAGAGCGAGAGATCCATAGGATGATATATTTTTTTAATAAGTGGAGCTGCTATATCGTGGAAGTCGAAGAAGCAGACTATGCTCTCACGCTCATCAATGGAGTCTGAGTACTATGCACTTGCAACTGCAGCAGAGGAAGCAAAATGGCTTCGGGAGCTCATGTACGATCTTCCAATGGTTGGTGTACAGATTTTGGCTATACCGATATATGTGACAACCAGGCAGGAGTAGCACCTAACAATATCTTCAATAGTAAGAAGAGGAATGTACGACTTCAACATAGAACACTGAATAATCTTAAAAAGACTGGTGTCATTGTAGTGGTGGATCTTCGGAGTCAGGAGAACTTGGCGAATCCGTTCACTAAAGGTCTCAGGCGCTTGTTAGTCAAAGACACAACGGGTAAAATGTGCTTGAAGGACCTCTGATATTGTGTCTTTGTAATCCTACCATTATATTTCATGCTATTAGTTCAAAGAGAAATCGACTAGGCATCTAGCTTTTGGTTCAAGGGAGGACCACCGACTGAAAAAATATCAGGTATAGTAGGTAGTCCTTATGGACAATGTGGGATACGTACCCGGAACCACTATAGTCTACTATTTTGTTCTATAAAAAAATTCCTGTGTAAGGTGGGCTTTGACGCCTTAATGAGTTCTCGGACAGAATGAATATCCGACGTGCACTATAGGAAGCACGTGTAGTTCAGTACTACAAGGGACTTGTATTCCATGCTAGAGTAGTGTGACATCACGATGAGGTAAAACATGTAAAGCCTTGGCTGCAAGCCATGTCATAGTGGCAATAGCACCGCAAATAGGCAGGTAGCCTAATGTTGAAAAGATAGAGAGTTATAGCACAACACTACTAAGAGGCCAGTGACCTCATGCTACAGTAGGTGACACGACATGAGGTAGTTAACCTCGGCTGCGAGCCATGTCACAACGGCGTAGCACCGTACGGAATTGCAAGGCTTTATGTTGGGATGTGGTACAATACTACTAAGAGGCTAATGACATCATGCTACTATAGGTGACACTACATGAGGTAGTTAACCTGGGATATGAGCCATGTCACAGCGGCATAGCACTGCACGAAAGCGCAATGCTTCATGCTGAAAAATATTAAATTCTCTTAAAAGAAACTCACCTAAGTGTATGGAAAGAGATATAGGTCGTCTCTTGAGGATGAACTTGTAAACACCCAAGATACATACACCAAAATTAGGTCAGCACAAGGCCTTTAATGTGCGACCGGAGGCATAGCTGATATCATTGTGCGAGTGGAAAGAACAACAGCTATGGTTCATAATTCAAAGCATAGTACATTCTTTTATCGTACTGTTGTTTGACACAAGCAGGAAGATTCAAGTTGTAGGCGACATCTATCCTAATGTATGATGGGCTGTCATGCCATAGTCCCAAAATATGTAGGACTAGGAATACGTAACATGCCAGCAATACATTCTACCAGACTCTGGTCCGACTCAAATACGTATAAGCTGTATTATAATGGTCACTATCTAATTAATCAGGTAAATATAAATATCTATGTCTCAATACACAATGAATAGAATACACAAGAATGAGCTACGTGTGCTAAAGTCGGTCGTCCAACAACACACAAACTCGAATAGACTCGAGAAGAAATATGAGTCTATAAAACTAGGCTACATCAGCAGATAAATAAATAATATAAAATAACAACTATAACTCCTGTAGAAATGATATAAGTACCGGGTATCAATGCCTGCCAGATAAGCAAATCCATCAGCAACTCCAAAGACTTCATAATCGTCTACGCTGCAAAAACTGGAAGGAGACCAGTTCCTTAGAGGAACGTAACAAGGTACAAAAATACAACATGCCATAGTATAACAAAATAACAAGTGCAACGCCGTTGTAATCTAGCATAACCACCAAAGTGAGACACAATTTTGAAGACAATGTTCGAAGCGTGGGCTATCCAAAATAAAATCGTAGCTCCGGACACGGAGACACATGGGACGTACCGTAGCTCCGAGCAAACTACTACTCCGGATACATGAACAATACATAAATAGGACATATACATATATGTAGCACGTGCAAAGGAGCCCAAACATCTAGTAACTGTTTTCTCCTCCCAAAGCGGTCAACTAGTGTTCGATGAACCTGAACCCCTATCTAATAGTCTCGTCATACTGAAGTAACTATCAATAATCACGACCCTAAAGTCGTCCCAGTTTTCAGTCATACTGACAGTATCAGGATACAGGAAATCTGGCATGATGACGGTATCTAAATGTGTCCTAAGGTTATGATATAACCAAGTGTGTACATCAAGGTATTGTGAACATCTATCAAACGTAACCAGACGTTACCAATGAACGTCTGCACCCGGTTATGACCCAGATGTGAAGTAGCAATTCTGATCCAAAGCTCACACAATGCATATAATAAATAAATAAAAATTTGGTAACTAAAATACAGGGTGGCAAAGTACACTTGCCTGGATCCGAATGCTGAAGATAGGTTTCCGGTATAACATCCATGTTCGTGGATCTTGTAGTACCTAGAGACGAGATATAAGCTCAATCAATAAACTATCACGATGCTATTCTAAAATAAGAGGTAACACATGTCTAGCATAGGCTTCAGTTTTAATTACATAGCTCACATAGACACTAAGATAGAGGGTTGACCAAGGTTGATTAGAGGTACGTTACATCTAATACGATCAATCATCAGTATAACATCATCATCAAACCAAATCTTCAATCCTACTATTTATCACGGTGTTTTCAGTAGTTCGAGCTATGCTCATCCTCAGATTTCACCCTTTTATTCACAAACGTTATCATGCACATTTAAATATTCTATCCTCAAATAAAATAATTTATAATTATCCAACTTTCCCTTATACCATCATTTTGTTATTCTTTTACCATTTCACAATACATAGCTACTCCTCAAATAATTTCATTATTAATTATCAGCTCTCAATAAATGACAAATATTTTGATATCACAACACCATTTCATAATTAATAACCTACTCTTTACTACCCATCATAATGCATGAAAAAATATAACATAAACTCTAAGATCTCCTATGTAGAATTAATAACCCTAACCCTAACTAGGTTCTATTTAATAAGAAGTAACACTACACAAAACAAGGAGATAGGTGAGGAGTTACCCCGGTACGGCATGTGGTGGCAGCGTCAACGCTACGGTTGGCCAGAAAAGGTGGTGTTACAGCGGTGGTCGGCCAGAGTAATATGGAGCGGGTAATGGTCGGTGCTCGTGGAGCGGGGATATTGTGTGAAGGTGGTGGTCGTGGTGCTTCTGCCGGTAGAGGAAGGCTGTTGGAGGTGAAGTCAAGGTACAACGGTCAATAGCGGGATGGAGGTGTAAGCGTAGCCGTGGTCGCACGTCAGGTTTGGTCGGAGAAGACGCGGTGGGTGGCAGCTACTCGGCCGGAGTTGAGGGAGGCCGTCGAGGTTGCTGGAGAAGGTGATGCCGGGTGGCAATTGGCCGAGGGGAACTCCGGTGCAGTGCTGGAAGTAGTGGCGGAGTGGCTAGAGTTCGGTCAGAGTAAGGTGGAGCGGGGGTAGTGAAGGTGTTGAGGATGATGGCGGGGGTAGCGTTGTAGCGGAGAAGGAGAAGCTGGCCGGAGGAGTCGGGTGAAGGAGAAGAAGAAGAAGTGAAGGAGAAGAAGATAAGAAGAAGAAGTGAAGGAGAAGAAGTGATATTCGGCTGAAGTAGGGAAGTGGGAGGAGAGAGAGGGGGGTTTCCTAGGCTTCTAGGGATTAGGGCCTGCTCATTTGGAAAGGTGTGAGGAGTGATTTTATATGAGAGTGTGTGGTGAGGATGATGTTTCATTTTGAATGGAGGGCCAAGATTTAACATGAAGAAAGTGTTCAAATAAAAGGGGAGAGAGAGAAATAATTTGACCGGTCATAAGAGGGAGGGGGGTTTCTTCATTGGCCTTGACCAATAGGGTGGTGACACATAGCACCATATTTGCAAATAAGCCCCTTAACTTTTGGGTATTTGCACATGCATGAAAAGTGATAGGGATTTGGTGTGGGAAGTGGTATTTTGTGTTATGTAGGATGAGGGAGTGTTGTGTGTTTTGCATAGGCTTAATGAATGGGGTATTGGGTTAAATTGGGGTTAAGTTGAGATTAGTCAAAGTTGGTATCCCCAATTTAATTAAAATAAAGTGTCATGTGCTCTTAAATTAAATGGAGGAACATGGGATCTCAATTAGGAGTGACACAAAGGTCATGAACGGTGTAGGCTTGGTGTTAGTCTTGTCCCTTTTAATTGGTTCAGCTAAACGGGTAGAGTTTGTGTCCTAAAATTGATGGCAACGATAAAGGTATGCGACATAGGATTAAAGAATTAATTTTGGGACTCAAAAGTTGTGCAATTAAATTAGAGCACAAGAGATTATGTTTGTGAATGACAAAAAAGTCCAGCACCTAGATTGGCTTGTCAAATCAAGAGTGCAATAACTAGTTGGAATTTTAGGGCTATTGTTGGGCTCCAAATATTGTAGCAACGGTAGGGTGCACCAAGGGTTTAAATAAAGAACCAGTCAACTTAGCCTAATTTCTAAACCTTAAACACCTTATGCTAAACCAAAATTTTCTAACCATAACCAGTCTACCTTAAAAAGAATTTGAGAGGGTTTACATCCTTCCCAACTTAGAAGAATTTTGTCCCCGAAATTAAAAGTAAAGCACGAATGAGAGTTACGAGAATTTAAAAGTAAACAGGTAATCGAATTTAGTACGTAAATTTGTACCTCGATCATCAAATAAATACAAGAAATGTTGTCGAATAGAATCCTTGCCCTCCCTGTTAGATTTGTCTGACGAATGATGCTTCCATGCAACCCTAACCAGTCGAATAGTCTGACCCCTCAAAATCTTCTCACTGCGATCGAGTATCCCTACTGGCTGCTCTGCATATGATAAACTGGGCCCGACTATAATCTCTTAATGATCAAGCAGGTGGCTAGGTTCTGCCATGTATCTCCTCAACTGCGATACATGAAATACGTCGTGCACTCCTTCGAATAATGGAGGCAATACAAGATGATAAGCCACTTCGCTAACTCGTTCCAAGATGTCAAAAAGTCCGATGTACCTCGGACTCAGCTTGCCTCTGCCCTCGAATCTGATGGTACCATGAGTGCGCGATATCTTCAAAAATATATGGTCACCTTCCTTGAGCTCCAAAGGTCAGTGGTGTGCATTTGCCCAATGTTTCCGTCTATACTGTGCTGCGCGCAGGTGGCTCTGAATATGCTTTACTTTCTCCACTGTCTGTGTCACCTACTTTGGACCAAGTATCTGACGCTCTCCTACATCACTCCAACATATCGATGACCTATACTTCCTACCATATAGTGCCTCATAATGTGTCATCTGTATGCTGGCCTAGTAGCTATTGTTGTAGGAAAATTTCACCAAGTGTAGATGGTCCTCCCCAGATCCTCCAAAGTCGATCTTGCATGCTCTCTACATATCCTCTATTATCTGAATCGTGCGCTCTGACTGGCCATCAGTATGGGGATGACATGCAGTGTTGAACTTGAGACAAGTTACTAGACTCTCCTGCATACTCCGCCAAAAATATGACATAAATCTGGAATCATGATCTGATACAATGCTGACAAGTACTCATGTAGTCGTACTATCTGCCTCATATATATGTCAGCTAATATCTCCATAGATTGTCCAACTCTGAAGGGCAAGAAATGTACAGACTTGCCGAGTCGGTCCACGATAACCCAGACTGCATCCTTTCCGCTAGGGCTTCTCGGGAATCATGTGAGGAAGTCCATGGTAATTTGCTCCCACTTTTACTCGGGAATGGGAAACGGCTGTAATATTCCTACAGTCCTCTGATGTTCGGCCTTGACTTGCTGACAGACTAAATATCTCGCCATGAATCTCGTAATCTCCCGCTTCATCCTATGCCACCAGTAGTATTTTCTCAGATCTCGGTATATCTTTGTACCTCCTGGGTGAATAGAATAAATTGAGCTATGAGCCTCGGTCATCAACTCCTGGCGTAGTGTCACGCCCCAGTCCTAAAAGTACGTAGGACTAGGACACGTAAGCATGTCAGCCGCATGGATATAGCAACTCCAATATATGAAAACCAAATCCATACGTACGCTGTAATATGAATATAAAATCCATAAGTGGTATAAAATGTAATACAAGTCACAGGGTAAAATCTAAATCTCATCCACCAAAATCATATAGAAATAAATAACCAGTATCTTTGAAACTAGATCTCAATAAGAAGTATCTAAGGATGATAGTTGGATGGAAACAAATCCACTACCAACTCGAATATAAGAGCAAATACAATATGAGTACAACACCATAACACAATATAAGAATACCAGCTATCCATCACAGCTCGAAGAGAAAACATCCTCGGATCACATGTTACCATCCAAATCTGCGCTCCTATAAATACTCAAGAAAAGATACACCTGGCAGCAGACCAAGTCCTCAGAGGGACGTAATAAGATACAGAAAATATGAGCCAATTTGAATACAGTAAACATGCATATGGTTTGAAAATAAATAAGTACAAGACAATCTATATGAATGCAAATGAGGACAACTTTTCGACGTATGGGCAAGGGTAGGCTACTCGATCTAATCCTCACAACCTCACGCTCGTCAGTGGACATCATCAGCCGACATACCTTTGGGATAGCGACCCTCGGACTCCATCAATCGACATACCTCGGGGGTAGCGACCATCGGACACGACCACCATAGTGCGTGCTAGTTACTATGGTTTACCAGAGTGGTTAAAAGCCCATACGCCTAATGATTGTCCTCTATGATACTAAGTGTTAAGTGTATGTCAACATATATAATATATAGTAATGACTAAAAGGAACTACACATGCAATAAATAGAAATATAATAAATATACAGAAATATACTAAGCATGCAAAATACTGTAAGCAATTTGGTAAGATATCTTGCCTGGGGTCCTGCTGCTGGTATGAATCAGAGTCCAAGTCACAGTCCAAATAGCCTATGTATTACAAATTTATCACGTCAAAAGATAAATTATTTTAATTTATTTAATTCTGGAATAATTACTCTAAAATCTTATTTTAATCTTATTATTCTGATTTTTATGTTAATTCCTAAATTTTGTCGAAAAAAAAAACTGAATTTTATCAACTCGAGACTTATAGCACGCAAATCGAGGCGATCTGTTGACCAAAAAGTCAACCGACACAATCTCAACTTTCATGCATGATTTCCTGTAGATTTCAGTGTCAAAAATATGCTAGAATTTACGGCTCGTCCGAATTCAAATTTGTTTGGGAATTATGGCACATACAAATTTTGTATTGTGCACCGATGGTTAAATCCTAACCTAGAAGTTCTACAGAATTAACAGTATGTAAATACTTCGAAATAAATTCTTGGAAAAATATATGTCGATTATCTCAATATTAGCTTTCCGAAACTTTAAACGGTTCGTGATTCTGATTCCTGGTTCTCCCGGAATCGCGAATACATCAAAACACGTCTATTTTTGGATATGCTGTGCTCTACGAATTTTCCAGAATTTAATACTAATAATTTAGAAAAACAATTTATATAATCAGAAATCTAACCTCATTATCGTTCTAACAAAAAAAACTGGAGCGCGTTTGGAGTCCGGAGCTAGGAGATATCGTCTTTTTAATTCGTCATAACTAGTAGAAAATGAGACTGAATTTATGACGAATTTTGACTATTTTTGGACGAAAAAGAGAGGAATTTGGGGAAGAAAAATATGAAGGATGAGTTATTTATAATGGTGGACACTACTTAATTAAATACGACTAGGATTGGTTAATTTGGATAGGATTATGATAAATTTAAATAAGGATAGGAGATGCATGAAGTTGATTTCCTAGTAGGTTCAGGATTTGAATTAATTTAAAATAGAGTTTGAATTTATCTCAATAATTTATAATCTTAAATATAATTAAAGATAATACAAATAATTTATAAAATCTTATTAATATCTATTAACACTAAATTAGCATCTATCTAATATTAAGACTATATATATATCCAAATAAATCCTAAATAATTTAAAAAATCTAAATAAAATTCTTAAAATTCTAAATAAATTACAAAAAAATATAATTAAATATTTTAAACTAAAATAAATATTTGGTAGGAACGACATGCAAGTATGGTCGTATAGTAAATCATAGAAGTCCTAAAAATTTATGTTTTCTAAGTTTTAATTACCAAAAATTCTAGAAAAATCTCCAAAAATCTAAAATAACCTAAAATAATTCTAAATGAATATTTATATAAGTAAATATACTAAAAAAATTATTTTCTAGAGAATACTCTAAATAAATTCAACATCTATAATAAATATAATAATATAAAATATACACAAATACCTATTTTGGGTGAGGTAGTTTACAATCTACCCAACTTAAAATAATTTTGTCCTCGAAATTAAAGTAAGACATAATTTGTTAAATCCTTCACATTCGTACACAAGGTATGTCAATCGCAATCTCTTCCAAAAATTTAAATAATAAAATCTATTCGAATCTATTGCGATCACTTCAAAATTAATATAACCACTGTTTAAATCAAAATTCAACCTGTCGTAATCTCTTCTCGATTTTTTAAATAATCAACATCCAAATCTAACTCAAAATCTATATGACATCCCACATCAAAATTTATATCATAATTTTCAACTATCATAATCTCCTCTAGACTTTGAACAATAAACAATTCTAATCAAATCTTATTCCTATTCTCAAATTAAGAATTTTGTACTCTTCAAATATTTAAACTCAATTTACATCCTCAATATTTCAAATAGGTGACCTAACAATCAAAATTAAACTTTTAATTCAAATCATCAAATTGTAAAATTTAAATCTAATTCACCAGTTGTTCAAGTCTAAAATTCTATATTTATCCTAAAAATTTAAATCGATGATTCATCCTTCAATATTCAAAATTTAAATCATGTGCTCAAAGTATAAATATTGGGTCCTCAATATCAAGATTTTTAAAATTCATTAAATCCTCATTATCTTAATCCTTCTTTTAAAATTCTTCATATTTAAAAGGACTTAATCTCTCAATCTAATCCTACTTGACCACAATCTAAAAGAATTCTCCTCAAGTTAATAATGCAATTTCTACTCAACTTAGAATTTACCCATCTATCACATAAGGCTCTTACACTTAAGAAAAATATTCCTCAATTTATTTTCTCATGTCATTCAATCCTCAAAACTTTAACACCAACTATATCATATGTGATATGCCATTAATCAATTATGAAAGATAGTCACCAAATAATGTGATTGGCATATGGGGCATATCTTGTACTATCCGTGTATCACTTATATCCAAGTACGAGATTTCATCTTTCCGAAACAAGGAAAGACGGAAAGCAACGGAAAAGAGTTCAAGGAGGGGTAATAGAATGGAAGTATGGGAATCAAAGCGTTTAAATAATTCAAATGGGAATTGTCAAGACAGTTGTGGATTGAAATCTTAATTTGGTAATTTTCTATTCGCATGCTCACATCGGTGCAGTTATGTACTTGATATGATATGCCTTGTCGTATCTAGAGGGTAAGTATATTTGTCTACTGGTCTACTATACATCTCAATCCACGTAAAATACTATTGCGAAGGACGAATCAAGCGCATTATGGCTAGCTAGACCATAATACACTGATTCTGATTAGATAATTTGTATTAGTGTGGTTGATCAGGCCCCAATAACACATATGTCATGAATAAGCTCGATATAAGATTAAGCTTGCAAAAACTAGGCTATAATAGCAGCATAATTCAAGGTAGCACAGAAAATATAACGCTGGATTATGATGTGAGAAGTTATAAAATAATTCAAGTTCGCAAAAGCAAAAATAACATAAGCAATAATAATAAAAGACTCTACAATTCTACAGTTATCATACAACCTCCTTATCTAAGTCGCTAGTCGACCAAATAGGGCAAGGACCTCTAAATTCTATGGTCTGAATAAACACTGTCATCTTTTGCTAGCATGCGATAAATATCATTCGGTTACACTTCAATTAATAGTTCAAAAGACTATGTGATACTAGGTGTCAAACATTATGGTAAAACTTCTAACTAACTCTAGTAGTGTTTATACTACTCTCAAGTCTTCTTAATACATCAAGGGGTAATGGTATAACAATCTAAAGATAAGGAATTCTAGGTTCACTAGATATTCTAAACTTAGTGGTGTGTCTATATTCTCGTTGTATTCTTAATAGGTGTGCTACTCTAATTATCATCCTAATAACAGGGGTTCCTATATTCTAGCAGAAGACTATACTCAAGGAACTATTAGGGAAGCACATGAATCAAGCAGGATACAATTATTCAAAATAGAACAGATAGGAGGAGATGAATTACAGTCAATTGTGGATGAGATCCTATACTCTAGTCCTAGGTGCAGGCTTGTTCGGTACAGTAACGTAACCGAGACAATATGCTCTCGACCTGCATGGGCCACCACAAAAACATGTCACGCCCCAGTCCCAAAAGTACGTAGGACTATGACACGTAAGCATGCCAGCCGCATGGATATGGCAACTCCAATATATGGAAACCAAATCCATACGTACGCTATAATATAAATATAAAATCCACAAGTGGTATAAAATGTAATACAAGTCACAGGATAAAATCTAAATCTCATCCACCAAAATCATATAGAAATAAATAACAAGTATCTTTGAAACTAGATGTCAATAAGAAGTATCTAAGGATGATAGTTGGATGGAAACAAATCCACTACCAACTCGAATATAAGAGCAAATACAATATAAGTACAACACCACAACACAATATAAGAATACCAGCTATCCATCACAGCTCGAAGAAAAAACATCCTCGGATCACATGTAACCATCCAAATCTGCGCTCCTACAAATACTCAAGAAAAGATACACCTGGCAGCGGACCAGGTCCTCAGAGGGACGTAACAAGATACAGAAAATACGAGCCAATTTGAATACAGTAAACATGCATATGGTTTAAAAATAAATAAGTACGCTGTACAAGACAATCAATATGAATGCAAATGAGGACAACTTTTCGACGTATGGGCAAGGGTAGGCTACTCGATCTAATCCTCACAACCTCACGCTCGTCAGTGGACATCATCAGCCGACATACCTCTGGGGTAGCGACCCTCGGACTCCATCAATCGACATACCTCGGGGGTAGCGACCATCGGACACGACCACCATAGTGCGTGCTAGTTACTATGGTTTACCAGAGTGGTTAAAAGCCCATACACCTAATGATTGTCCTCTATGATACTAAGTGTTAAGTGTGTGTCAACATATATAATATATAGTAATGACTGAAAGGAACTACACATGCAATAAATAGAAATGCAATAAATATACGGAAATATACTAAGCATGCAAAATACTGTAAGCAATTTGGTAAGGTATCTTGCCTGGGGTCCTGCTGCTGGTATGAATCAGAGTCCAAGTCACAGTCCAAATAGCCTATGTATTACAAATTTATCACGTCAAAAGATAATTTATTTTAGTTTATTTAATTCTGGAATAATTACTCTAAAATCCTATTTTAATCTTATTATTCTGATTTTTATGTTAATTCCTAAATTTTGTCCAAAAAAAAACTGAATTTTATCAACTCGAGACTTATGGCACGCAAATCGAGGCGATCTGTTGACCAAAAAGTCAACTGACACAATCTCAACTTTTATGCATGATTTCCTGTAGATTTTAGCGTCAAAAACATGCTAGAATTTATGGCTCATCCGAATTCAAATTCGTTTGGGAATTATGGCACATACAAATTTTGTATTGTGCACCGATGGTTAAATCCTAACCTAAAAGTTCTACAGAATTAACAGTATGTAAATACTTCTCAATAAATTCTTGAAAAAATATATGTCGATTATCTCGACATTAGCTTTCCGAAACTTTAAACGGTTCATGATTTTGATTCCTGGTTCTCCCGGAATCACGAATACATCAAAACACGTCTATTTTCAGACATACTGTGCTCTACGAATTTTCTAGAATTTAATACTAATAATTTAGAAAAACAATTTATATAATCAGAAATCTAACCTCATTATCGTTTTAACAAAAAAAACTGGAGCGCGTTTGGAGTCCGGAGCTAGGAGATATCGTCTTTTTAATTCGTCATAACTAGTAGAAAATGAGACTGAATTTATGACGAATTTTGACTATTTTTGGACGAAAAAGAGAGGAATTTGGGGAAGAAAAATATGAAGGATGAGGTATTTATAATGGTGGACACTACTTAATTAAATACGACTAGGATTGGTTAATTTGGATAGGATTATGATGAATTTAAATAAGGATAGGATATGCATGAAGTTGATTTCCTAGTAGGTTCAGGATTTGAATTAATTTAAAATAGAGTTTGAATTTATCTCAATAATTTATAATCTTAAATATAATTAAAGATAATACAAATAATTTATAAAATCTTATTAATATCTATTAACACTAAATTAGCATCTATCTAATATTAAGACTATATATATATATCCAAATAAATCCTAAATAATTTAAAAAATCTAAATAAATTTCTTAAAATTCTAAATAAATTACAAAAAAATATAATTAAATATTTTAAACTAAAATAAATATTTGGTAGGAATGACATGCAAGTATGGTCGTATAGTAAATCATAGAAGTCCTAAAAATTTATGTTTTCTAAGTTTTAATTACCAAAAATTCTAGAAAAATCTCCAAAAATCTAAAATAACCTAAAATAATTCTAAATAAATATTTATATAAGTAAATATACTAAAAAAATTATTTTCTAGAGAATACTCTAAATAAATTCAACATCTATAATAAATATAATAATATAAAATATACATAAATACCTATTTTGGGTGAGGGAGTTTACACGTAGCTCGCCACTCGGAACATATAGGCGATCTCCACACCTCAATGTTCCGTCTTCATGAATCCGGAGTCCCGTTTGCATGCCGGCCTCTGTCCTCTCTCATAGTCGTCGAATTCTCGTATCTGTAGGCAGGGCTGCCTTGATCCTCTCAACCAATATAGACTGAACCTCTAGACTGGCCATCTGTCCATCCATGCCTGGCAATACAACCTCTATCCTGAGCTTCTGAGGATCCCCTAATAATTTCTACTGGGTCATCAAAAAGTATGCCATGAATTCCTACATAAGATATCTGCTACTATATTCGCCTTGCCAGGTTGGTACTGCAACGCTATATCATAGTCTATCATCAACTTAAGTCATCACCTCTGTCTCACGTTGAGCTCCTTCTGAGTGTAGACATACTGCAAACTTTTATGATCTGTGTAAATCTCAACACGCTCTCCATAAAGGTAGTATCGCCATAGCTTTAGTACAAATATCACTACAGCTAGCTCTAGATCGTGCGGCGGATAGTTCTTATTATGAACACTCGGCTGTCACGATGCGTAGGCTATCACCTTGGCATGCTGCATCAGTACACATCCTAATCCACTCCCAAATGCATCATTATATACTACAAATCCTCCCGATCCCGAAGGAAGTAACAAAATTAGTGTTGATGTCAGACGCTTCTTCAACTCATCGAAACTCGTCTAACACTACTCAGTCAAGATAAACTCCTCAGCTTTATGCGTCAGTCGCGTCATAGGCACTGTGATCCTCAAGAAGTTTTCTACGAACCTCCGATAATATTCGGCAAGTCCGAGGAAACTCCTAATCTCTGTCACTGATGTAGGGGTAGGCCACGTCCCCACTGCGACAATCTTCTCCGGGTCAACTGATAGTCTATCTCCAGCGATTATGTGTCCCAGAAATGGTACTCTATCCAAGCAGAACTCATATTTGCTGAGCTTGGCATATAGCCTCTACTACCTCAGCGTCTCCAACACAATCCTGCGATGCCTCTCGTGATCCTCATGGCTCTTGGAATACACCAATATGTTGTTGATAAATACGACCATGAACTTATCCAAGTACTAGTGGAAAACCTTGTTCATCAGGCTTATAAATACTACTGGCATGTTGGTTAAACCAAACGGCATGACTAAAAACTCATAGTGCCCGTACTTCGTCCAAAAAAGTCATCTTCGAAATGTCCTTCTTTTGTACCTTGATATGATGATAGCTGGATCAGAGATCGATCTTCGAGAATACACATGCGCCACTAAGCTGATAAAATAAATCATCGAAACGCGGCAAAGGGTACTTGTTCTTTATCGTTACAACATTTAACGCCCTGTAATTGATATACAAACTTACCGTCCCATCCTTCTTTAGCACAAATAAGATGGTTGCTCCCCATGGAGAAATACTAGCCCGAATGAAACCCTTATCTAAGAGATCATCTACTTGAACTTTTAACTCAACCAACTCCTTCGGTGCTAGTCTGTAGACGGGAAAAATAACTGGGTCGGCTCCGGGAGTCAACTCTACAGTGAACTCTATCTCTCTGTCAAGTGGCAGGCCTGGAAGATCCTCTAGAAACACATCCTCAAACTCTAATATAAAGTGAGGGTACATCGGTTCACCTTCTGCAATATGTGTCGCCAAGGTAGGTTGGACACCATGCTCTCGGGCTCTCCGAAGAAACTCAAACTCAGGATGATCTGGTGGTCTAAATATAATGCTATCATGTCAGCAATCTAGCATCACGTGGTATTGGCTCAACCAATCCATGCCTAGGATAATATCATAGTCTAGACTTAACCTCATAATAATTTCTTCCATTCTATTTACAACACTAAACCTCCAAAAAAAAAAATCTTCCCTAATGTATAATTACTCTTTTTCTCAAATTTCTCCTTACAATTGTATTTCTCAAATTTTTTCTTTCCGTTATTTATTGTTCCGAGTCACATAGTGCAATTATAGTAATGGTATCACCCAAGCACATACTAGAATTCCTGGTATAAGATCATCATCTTCCAGGTGAGAGCCTAAAATTTTATCTTCTTCAGTTCATAATATCGTTCCTGGTATCGCCATCATATACTACAACTAATTCCTAGCATCTGGCTATGTATTTCCATAAATCTTTCTAAAGGGTTAGAATCAACGATCTTTCTAGCTCCCAGTACTTTCCAAATCACTGCTATCTTAAGTAAGGGTAGGAATTTACCAGTTCTAGGAACATACTTCTAGGTCCAATTCTTTTGCTAACATTCTACACTAGTTCTAGAATCCAAAAAGAACATATTAACCTACCCTACTGAGGGTAACAATCTTTTCAGAGAATATAATAGAAATCATGTCTTCTGTCGCCTGGACTACGATCTTCTTCTGGAGGGAACCATCAGGCACAAGCATTCGTCTTTCCGAAATAAAAAGGAGATGAGAAACAATGATAACGATATTGATAAAAACTGAACGAATACAATTTGGCGGTCCAAGGACGATAATCAAATACAAAGGGAGTTTTTTTAAAAATTGATTACGGATTGAGATCCTATTCAACAATAAATCCTAAACTGCAGGCTCGTTTGGTACAGTAATGTAAACAAAATAATATGCTCTTAGACCTATATAGGCTACCACCAAAACTTATGCCCTAGTCCCAAAATACGTAGGACTAGGAATACGTAACATACCAGCAACGTATTTTACTAGACTCTAGTCCGACTCGAATACGTATAAGCTGTATTATAATGGTCACTATCTAATTAATCAGGTAAATATAAATATCTATGTATCAATCCATAATGAACATAATACACAAGAATGAGCTATGTGTGCTAAAGTCGGCCGCCCATTAACACACAAACTCGAATAGACTCGAGAAGAAATATGAATATATAAAACTAGGCTACATCAGCAGATAAATAAATAATATGAAATAATGACTATAACTCCGGTAGAAATGATATAAGTATCTGGTACCAATGCCTGCTAGATAAGCAACTCCATCAGCAACTCCAAAGACTCCATAATCATCTACGCTACAAAAGCTGGCAGGAGACCAGGTCCTCAGAGGGACGTAACAAGGTACAAAAATACAACATGCAATAGTATAACAAAAAGAACAAGTGCAACGCCGGTGTAATCTAGCATAACCACCTAAGTGAGACACAATTTTGAAGACAATGTTCGACGTGTGGGTTGTCCAAAATAAAACCGTATCTCCGGACACGGAGACACACGGGACGTACCGTAGCTCTGAGCAAAGAGTCACACGGGTGATACTACTACTCCGGATATAGGAACACTACATAAATTGGACATATACATACATATAGCACGTGCAGAGGAGACCAAACGTCTAGTAACTGTCTTTTCCTCCCAAAGCGGTTAACAAGTGTTCGCTGAACCTGAACCTCTATCTAACAGTCTCGTCATACTGAAGTAACTATCAACAATCATGACCCTAAAGTTATCCCAGTTTTTGTTCAATCTGACAATATCAGGATATAGGAAATCTGGCATGATGACGGTGTCTGAATGTGTCCTAGGGTTATGATGTAACCAAGTGTGTACATCATGGTATTGCGAACATCTATCAATCATAATAAGACATTACCGACGAATGTCTGCACCCGGTTATGACCCAGGCGTGAAGTAATAATTCTGATTCAAAGCACACAAAATGTATATAATAAATAAATAGAAATCTGTTAACTGAAATACAGGATGGCAAGGTATACATGCCTAGATCCAGATGCTAAAGGTGGATCTTTGGTACAACGTCCAAGTCCGCGGGTCCTGTAGTACCTAGAGACGAGATACAAGCTCAATTAATAAACTATCATGATGTTATTCTAAAATAAGAGGTGACACACGTCTAGCATAGGCTTCAGTTTTAATTACACAGCTCACATAGACACTAAGCTAGAGGGTTAACCAAGGTTGACTAGAGGTACACTATATCTAATATGATCAATCATCAGTATAACATCATCATCAAACCCAATCCTTAATCCTACTATTTATCACGGTGTTTTCAGTAGTTCGAGATATGCTCATCCTCAAATTTTATCCCCTTGTATTCACAGACGTTATCATGCATATTTAAATATACTATCCTCGAATAAAATAATTTATAATTATCCCACTTTTTGTTATACCATTATTTTTTTATTCTTTCACCATTTCACAATACATAGCTACTCCTCAAATAATTTCATTATTAATTATCAGCTCTCAATAAATGACCAATATTTTGATATCACAATACCATTTTACAATTAATAACCTGCTCCTTACTACCCATCACAATGCATGGAAAAAATATAACATAAACCCTAAGATCTCCTATGTAGCATTCATAACCCTAACCCTAACTAGGTTTTATTTAACAAGAAGCAACACTACACAAAACAAGGAGATGGGTAAGGAGTTACCCCGGTGCAGCGTGTGGTGGCAGCGTCGACGCTGCGGTTTGTCGAAGAAGGTAGTGTTGCAGCGGTGGTCGGTCGAAGTAATATGGAGCGGGTGATGGTTGGTACTCGTGGAGCGGGGATGTTGTATGAAGGTGGTGGTCGGGATGGTTCTGCCAGTGGAGGAAGGCTGTTGGAGGTAAAGTCGAGGTACAATGGTCAATAGCGGGATAGAGGTGTAGGCGTAGCCGTGGTGGCACGTCAGGTTTGGTCGGAGAAGATGCGGTTGGTGGCAGCTGCTCGGCCGGAGTTGAGGGAGGCGGTCAAGGCTACTGGAGAAGGTGATGGTGGGTGGCAGTTGGCCGAGGGGAACTTCGGCGCAGTGGTGGCAGTAGTAGCATAGTGGCTGGAGTCGGCCGGAGTATGGTGGAGCGGGGGTCGTGAAGGTGGTGAGGATGATGGCGGGGGTGGTGTTGCAGTGGAGAAGGGGAAGTTGGCAGGAGGAGTCGGGTGAATGAGAAGAAGAAGAAGTGAAGGAGAAGAAGAAGAAGAAGAAGAAGAAGAAGAAGAAGAAGTGAAGGAGAAGAAGTGATATTCGGCTGAAGTAGGGATGAGGGAGGAGTGAGAGAGATGAGGGGTTTCCTACCCTTCTAGGGATTAGGGCCTGCTCATTGGGAAAGGTATGAGGAGTGATTTTATAAGAGTGTGTGTGGTGAGGATGATATTTTATTTTGAATGGAGGGCCAAGATTTAACATGAAAAAAGTGTTCAAATAAAAGGGGAGGGGGTATTGTGTATTTTGCATGGGCTTAATGAATAGGGTATTGAATTAAATTTGGGTTAAGTTAGGATTAGTCAAAGTTGGTATCCCTAATTTAATTAAAATAATATGTCATGTGCTCTTAATTTAAATGGGAGCACATGGGGTCTCAATTAGGAGTGACATAAAGGTCATGAATGGTGTAGGCTTGGTGTTAGTCTTGTCCCCTTTAATTGGTTCGGCTAAACGGGTTGAGTTTGTGTCCCAAAATTTATGGCAACAATAAAGGTACGCGACATAGGATTAAAGAATTAATTTTGGGACTGGGAAGTTGTACAATTAAATTAGAGCACAAAGGATTGTGTTTGTGAGGGACGAAAAAGTCCAGTGCCTAGGTTTGCTTGTCAGATCAAGAGTACAATAACTAGTTAGAAATTTAGGACTATTGTTGAGCTATAAATATTGTAGCAACGATAGGGTGCACCAAGGGTTTAAATAAAGAACCAGTCAACTTAGCCTAATTTCTAAACCTCCAACACCTGATGTTAAACCAATTTTTTTTAACCATAACCAGTCTACCTTAAAAAGAATTTGAGGGGGGTTACATGGGCAGTCATTGTGAGGCTCGACCATATATTGTGATATATGTGGGAGATTGTTGGTATTTTTTACTTTGATTTGGGATTTTTAGTCTCACATTGGAAAACCACCAATGTGTATATCACAATATATAGCTTTGCTTAGTATTGGTATATGCACATGGGGTGGTGGCACATGTGGGTTGACTTTCCTAGAGGAATTAAGTGTGAACCCCATTATGACAATCTTTATTTGTCACCGCCTTTGAGAAGTTTTCCTTAGGAACTAAGCCCGATTTGGACTCGCACTCGGGCTCAAGGGCTCAAAGTGGCACTTTGTTGGTGCACTTAGTACTTAGCATGTCAGCATCGTCGTATATCATCCTAGCGCTCCTTTTATACGCGAGTTACATGCACGGTTGTTTGCTCAGGCGCATGCTTCATGGAGCTATGCGGCTTGGCGCTATGGATCCTGGATCCCATACGGCCAGGGACACATGCGTCAAGGTGTCCATGCGTCCAGGAGCACATACGTCCAGGAGCGCATGCGGTCAGGGGCGTATGCAGCCAAGTGCCCATGTAGTCCGGTATCCATGCGTCCAGGTACCCATGTGGCCAGGTGCACATGTCATGCCCCAGTCCCAAAATACGTAGAACTAGGACACGTAAGCATGCCAACCGCATGTATATGGTAACTCCAATATATGGAAACCATAACACATGCGTACGCTATATAATGAATGATAATTCACAAGTGGTAAAACTATTACAAGTCATAGGGTATAATCTAAATCTTATCCATAGAAAATCAAATAAATAAATAACCAATATCTATATAACTAGATCTCAATATAAAGTATCAAGGGATGTCAATCGGATGAAAATAAATCCACTGTCGAACTAGAATATAAAAGCAAATACAATATAAGTACATCACTAATAATCACTGTGACTCGAAGAGAATACCTCCTCAAAATATAGGTAATCAGTCCGGATCTGCGCTCCTGCGAATACTCATGTACATCTACACCTGGCAAGGGACCGGGTCCTCAGAGGGACATAACAAGATACATAGAAGCATGCCAATAAAGTACTGAAATAAATATCCAATGGTCGCCTAACCGTCTAAGTGAATGCAGTTTGAGAACAACTTTCCAACAAGTGGGCTATCTAGCTAAAATAGGATTAGCATGGTTCTCTTGGAGATCCAGGGGCCTATAAAGCATATCGTCTTTTGAACGACAGAGTCTGCCTGTAACATATGGGGTCATCACCACCCGTCGCTCCGGGGGAGCGTCCGGGCGAACAAAAAAAAAGTGCAAATAAGCCCAAATGCCTTACTTGTTGTTCTTTCTACCCCATGCTCTAAGCAAATCACATCCATGACACGATAATACCTCTAATAACTGCCAGATCTACTAGCATGCAAAGTTTCTAACAACAGTTATCCCTAACGCACGGCCAATATGTACAGGAGGCCAGACCTGTCACGCAGTCCGTGATCTATATGAGACTCACACTTGTGTAACAGCTGTGTCATGGCCAATGAAATCTAGTGATGCTTCATGATAATGGGGTGGTCTCATAAACAAGGTCAATACATATACATAATAAAAATAAATCACGATGACAACGTCGTTGCACCGAAGTTTCCTTGGATGAGCATTTTATATAGCAGTTAAAATATATGAAATAATGACAGAAAATAAAGATGCATGCAACATATGGAATATGAATAACAATACAATGACAAGGTATACTTGCCTGGCAATAAGCTGTATAGTACCAATAATCTGCTCCTGTAGTCGCGCAGATAAATCCAATCGGTCCTATATACATATGATATAATAAAACATTAGTCATTACACTAGCACACACATAACCAAAACACACTGGACTCAGAGGGTACGCTAGGGGTGACATGGGTCAACTAACAAGGTAATTTGTGTATTTAATTATGCGGGTGTCGCGTCTTCAAATACTGCGCACAATCAGACAGTCAACTAATACTTGTCTAGCCAGTACGTCGGTGTACACAAGGCAGACACTTTCCTAATGTTCAGGTCACAAGGTCAAGGTAAATATGCGGGCAAAATCCATGGAGTCCTAGGATCGTACACATATATAGTCATAATTATTATTAGCATAGTATTTAATTACTTACAATATATGTACATACCATATATTTATATATGTATATATATAACGACCAATAATTATATACATACCAATTGAATACATATACTAAATATATATATATATATATATATATATATATATATATATATACCAATGAATAATGTACATATACTAAATATATACTAAACATATATATACATACAATATATATATTTATATAACAAATTGCACCATATACGCATACAAGTCATTGGGTTGACCGACACGGTCTGAACTCAACTAACTGTACTAAAGTAATACTGATGGCATACACAAGCACACATAAAAAGGAGAAGAGGGACAGGTTCGAACCTCGAGGGTAGCGTGCACAGGCACGACGGTGAGGTTGATGATGATGACGACGATAGTGACGACGATGATGGTGATGACGACGATGACGATGATAAGGGTTATGATGATGATTATGGATGATAAAGATGATAATGGTGATGACAAGGATGATGATGTGGATGATGGTGATGACAAGGATGGTGACTGGGATGATGATGATGATATGGATGATTAGGGTATAAGGTGCTTAGGGTGAGATGATGATGGTAATGAATGATGATGATGATAGGGATGATGATGATATGTTAATGATGGAGTGATAATGATGATGGTGATGATGGGCTGCCGGAGTCCGGCCAGGGGGAGGTCCGACGAGGGTGACGGAGGACAGGGAGACAGGGAGGAGTGGTGGTTGGGGTGTTGCTCTCAAACGAGAGGAGAAGAAGGAGAATAGCTCTGTGTTGCTCCGACCAGGAGGAGGAGGCAGGTCGTGATGCTGCTCCGGCCAGGCCCAGGCGAGGCGGAGGAGATGATGGAGACTCCGGCGAGTTCGGGTGGCCGCGGGGTAGAGAGGGAACGACTGCTTCGGTCTCCGGCGGGGTCGAGATCAGCTTCAGACAGGTCGGGTCGAGGCTCCGGTCATCAAGGGCGGAGGAAGGAGATCCAGTCGACGAGGATGGCAGGTCTGGTGGAGAATGTGACTGTGGTTCCGGTCTTCGATAGCGGCTTCACGACGGGTTGGTAAATCTGGATCGAGGTGAACCGGTGGGGTGCAGCGGGTCTGCGGGATATACGGCGCGGACGAGTTCGAGGAGAGATAGGGGAGGAGAACATGGAGGAGAGGTCGGCCACTCTGGCGGGGGCTGGCAGTTCCGGCGAGGCCGTCAGGGAAGAAGGGGATGAGGTTGAAGAAGATGCACAGTAGATGTCGGCTAGGGATGGGTTTGGGTTTTGGTAAAAAAAGGAAAAATAAAGAAAAGGGGGGAAAAAGTTGTTTATATACATGTGGACTTTGGATTTGGGTTTGACCTAGGAAATCTTGGGCTTGGTCAACTCTTCGAATTGGGCCTTGGCCTCACATGGGGTGTTTGGAGGGCTATAATTTACATTGTTTAAAAAGCAAGGATAGGATTAAATGAGGGAGCGCTGTTGCGCGTTGTACATTCCAAAAATTCATGGGAAAATTCACATGAAAGGAAAAATAAGTTTCTTCATTTATGTCCATTGGTCTGGACACCTCAATGCACTTTTGCATAAAAGTGCCCAACAATTAGAAAATTGCACAAAGACAAAAATTGGATTAAATTAATTGAAATTAGTGTGCAAGATATTCTTGAATTAATTAAATGTACATGGGAATGAAATTAGGTGGGACACAAGTATCATGGACATAGAGGGCTCAGAGTAGAATATTATCATAAATTAGGTTGCACGAAATGGGTCAAGATGTTATCTCCAATTTTGATTGGAACACACAAGGATACAAAGTCGTATTTATTTAGAATTAATTATAAACGTCTACGACAAATATTGTGTGACTAAAATTTAGCACAAGATAGCATAATTATAAGTTACACAATGGTCAGAATAGAAGACAGGCACGTCTAGGACAAGGTTGTAAAATTTATAGGAAGGCAATGGCTAGTGTAGTGCTCCAATTATCGAAGCAACGGTAAGGTGCAATAAGTGATATAAATCTTGTATAATTAAATAAAATACCGTGTCCTACTTCCAACTAGATACAAACTAGCGCTAGTTTCTCTATCTATGCCAAGTAGACCTAATTTTGGGTGAGGGGGTTTACAATCTACGCAACTTAAAATAATTTTGTCCTCGAAATTAAAATATGGTAGGGTCTCCCTATCTAATCTTACTTGGTCACAATCTAAAAGAATTCACCTCAAGTTTAATAATACAATTTCTACCCAACTTAGAATTTATCCATCTATCATATAAGGCTATATATTTAAGAAAACTATTCCTCAACTTATTTAGTCGTGTTATTCAATCCTCAAAAGTTTTAACATGCAAATATATCGTATATGATATGCCTTAATTACGAAAAATAATTATCAAGTAATGCGGTTGGCCTACGGGTATATCTAGAACTATCTGTATATCAAACTTATACCAAGCATGAGGTTTCGTCTTTCCGAAATAAGGGAAGATGGAAAACAATAATAAAGAATTTAAGGTGGAGGTAATAGAATACAAGTATGGGGATCATGGCGTTTAAGGAATTCAAAAGGGATTGTCAAGGCAGTTGTGGATTGAAATCCTATTTTGGTAAATTCTTATTTACATGCTCATATTAGTACAGTTATGTACATGATATGGTATGCTCTGACATATCTAGAGGGCAAGTATATTCGTCTACTAGTCAACTATATATCTTAATCCACGTAAAGTAGTCATACGAAGAGCGAACCAAAATGCACTAAGGTTGATCAGACCGTAATACACTAATTTTGAATAGACAATTATATTAGTATGTCGACCTAATAATACATATGTCATGAACAAGCTCGATAAAAGAATAAGCTTGCAAAATTAGGCTATAATAGCGGCATAAGTCAAGGTAGTATAGAAAATATAAGTATGCTAGATTATGATAAGAGAAGTTACAAAATAATCCAAGGTCATAAAAAGATAAGACTCTACAGTCTCTATAGTTGTCATGCTAACTCCTTATCTAAGTCGCTAGTCGACCAAATAGGGGCATGGACCTCTAAGTTCTACAGTTTGAATAAACACTATTGTCTTATGCTAGTATACAGTTAATGTCATTCAGTTATACTTCAATAATCAGTCAAGGGGACTATATGATACTAGATTGTGAGGCATACTACCCAACTTAAAATAATAAACTAATACTGTGACACTCTTAAGGGGAATCTACAAAATAACCTTGTTCTTGTAAATAAAGTATAAACTCTTATTGGGCTATACGAGGAAAGGATCTTAGTACTTATTAGGGTCTCCTATTGAATTATATAGGTGATGGTCATCTTAAGTCTTAATCACAGTGCTCTTAGAATAAAGGTATCAATATTGAGAGTGGAAGGGTTACTGGCTCTTAAGTGAAATAGAATATAACTTGTATGGAGATATGTGGAACATGTTACTTGATTTGAAGCTAAAGGATAATCATAAAATCTTAATCTAAATAAACAACTCAAACTATCAAGTTTTAACTACCAAGCACAGAATTTCAAAATTCGAGATTACAGCTATAATCCTAGCAAGCTATATATCCTAACAAAAGGACATCACTTGGCCTATAATCAGAAGTGTCAGGTGGTACGAGTTGAAAGAAAGGAAAAGAAAAGCATAATTAGTCGTCACACAAATAGCGAACGCTAAGGTTGCAGAGAAACAAGATATAAAATTAAAATAGAGAGATTCTAGATAAGATCATGGTTTCCTAAGAAAATATGGTATGCTAATCTTTGTGTTCGAGGTATGATCAAGGGAAAGTTACATTTTATCCCTCTTGGCTCCCTAAGGTACAGTCTGCTAATTCTGCAAAAAAGAATTATAAATTTATAGTTCTCTAATACTATCTCACTATGAAAGTTAGTTTCGGTCCTGATATTAAAGCTTGGATTTCTATTGGTTCCTCAATACTAGGGTCAAACAATATGGTCAAACTTCTAACTAACTCTAGTAGTGTCTATAATACTCTCAAGTCATTCATAATTATATCAAGGGATAATGGTAAACCAATCTATAGATAAGGGGTGCTAGGGTTTACTAGATATTCTAAACTTAGTGATGTGTCAATATCCTAGTTGTACTCTTAATAGGAAGGTTACCCTCCTTATTATCTAACAATATGGACTTTTATATTCTAAGAGGGGGCTATACTCAAGAAACTATTAGGGAAGCACATGAATCAAGCAGAATAAAATTATTTAAATAGAATAGATTAAAAGGAATGTGAGTCATAGTCAATTGTGGATGAGATCCTATACTTTTCCTAGGTGCAGGCTTGCTCGATACAGTATTGTAACCGAGACAATATGCTCTCGACCTGCATGGGCCACCACAAAAATATGTTATGCCCTAGTCCTAAAATATGTAGGACTAGGACATGTAAGCATGACAGCCGCATGTATATGGCAACTCCAATATATAGAAACCATAACACATGCGTACGCTGTATAATTAATGATAATTCACAAGTGGTAAAGCTATCACAAGTCACAGGATATAATCTAAATCTCATCCATAAAAAATTAAATAAATAAATAACCAATATCTATATAACTAGATCTTAATATAAAGTATCAAGGGATGACAGTCGGATGGAAACAAATCTACTGCCGAACTAGAATATAAAAGCAAACACAATATAAGTATATCACTAATAATTATTGTGACTAAAAGAGAAGACCTCCTCAAAATATAGGTAATCAGTCCGGATCTGCGCTTCTGCGAATACTCATGAACATCTACACCTGGCAAAGGACTAGGTCCTCAGAGGGACATAACAAGATACATAGAAGTATGCCAATAAAGTACTGAAATAAATATCTAATGGGTCGCCTAACCATCTAAGTGAATGCAGTTTGAGAACAACTTTCCAACAAGTGGACAATCTGGTTAAAATGGGATTGGCATGGTTCTCTTAGAGATCCAGGGGCCTACATAGTATGTCGTCTTTTGAACGACAGAGGCCGCCTGTAACATATGGGGTCATCATAACCCGTCATTCAAGCGGAGCGTCCGGGCGAACAAAAGAAAAGTGCAAAGGAGCCCAAACATCTTACTTGTTGTTCTCCTTACCCCATGCTCTAAGCATGTCACATCCATGACACGATAATACCTCTAATAACTGCCAGGTCTACTAGCATGCAAAGTTTCTAACAGCAGTTATCCCTAATGTACGGCTCATACGTACAAGAGGTCAGACCTGTCACGCAGTCCATGATCTATATGAGACTCACACTTGTGTAACCGCTGTGTCACGGCCAATGAAACCTAATGATGCTTCATGATAATGGGGTAGTCTCATAAACAAGGTTAATGTATATACATAATAAAAATAAATCACGACGACAACGTCGTTGCACCCAAGTTTCCTTGGACACGTATTTTATATAGCAGTTAAAATATATGAACTAATGATAGAAAATAAAGATGCATGAAACATATAGAATATGAATAACTGTACAATGGCAAGGTATACTTGCCTGGCAATAAGCTACATAGTACCAATAATCTGCTCCTAAAGTCGCACAGATAAATCTAATCGGTCCTCTATATATATAATATAATATAATACAACATTAGTTATTATACTAGCACACAATACATAACCAAATATACTGGACTCAGAGGGTACGCTAGGGGTGACACGGGTCAACTAACAAAGTAATTTGTTCGTTTAATTACGCGGGTGTCGCGTCTTCAAATATTGTACACAATCAGACAGTCAACTAACACTTGTCTAGCCAGAACGTCGGTGTACACAAGGCAGACACTTTCCTAATGTTCAGGTCACAAAGTCAAGGTAAATATGCAGGCAAAATCCAGGGTGTTCTAGGTTCGTACACATATATAGTCATAATTATTATTAGCATAGTATTTAATTACTTATAATATATGTATATACCATATATTTATATATGTATGTATATAACAACCAATAATTATATACATACCAATTGAATACATATACTAAATATATATATATATATATATATATATATATATATATATATATATATATATATATACACACCAATGAACAACGTACATATACTAAATATATACTAAATATATATATACATACAATATATATATTTATATACCAAATTGAACCATATATGCGTACAAGTTATTAGGTTGACCGACACGGTCTGAACTCAACTAACTGTACTAAAGCAATACTGATGGCATACACAAGCACACATAAAAAGGAGAAGAGGGACAGGTTCAAACCTCGAGGGTAGCGTGCACAGGCACGACGGTGAGGTTGGCAACGATGACGACGATGGTGACGACGATGATGGTGATGACGACGATGACGATGATGAGGGTTATGATGATGATTATGGATAATGAAGATGATGATGTGGATGATGGTGATGACGAGGATGATTATGTAGAGGATGGTGATGACGAGGATGGTGACTGGGATAACGATGATGATGTGGATGATTAGGGTTTAAGGTGCTTAGGGTGAGATGATGATGGTAATGAATGGTGATGATGATAGGGATGATGATGATATGGTAATGATGGAGTGATGATGATGATGGTGATGATAGGCTGCCAGAGTCCGGCCAGGGGGAGGTCTGACGAGGGTAACGGAGGACAGGAAGATAGGGAGGAGTGGTGTCGGGGTGTTTCTCTCAGACAAGAGGAGGAAAAAAAGATTGGCTCAGTGTTGCTCCGGCCAGGAGGAGGAAGCAGGTCGTGATGCTGCTCCGGCCAGGCCCAGGCGAGGCGGAGGATATAATGGAGTCTCCGGCGAGTTCGGGTGGCCGCGGGGTTGAGAGGGAACGGCTGATTCGATCTCCGGCATGGTCGAGATCAGCTTCAGGCAGGTCGGGTCGAGGCTTCGGTCGTCGAGGGCGGAGGAAGGAGATCCGGTCGACGATGAGGGCGGGTCTGGAGGAGAACGTGACTGTGGTTCCGATCGTCAATTGCGGCTTCACGGCAGGTTGGCGAGTCTAGATCGAAGCAAGACGGCGGGGTACAGGTGCAGCGGAGGGGGATGTACGGTGCGGGCGAGTTCGAGGAGAGGCGGAGGAGAAGAACGTGGAGGAGAGGTCGGCCACTATTGCGGGGGCTGGCGGTTCTGGCGAGGCCGTCAGGGAAGAAGGGGATGAGGTTAGAGAAAATGCACAGTAGATGTCAACTAGGGATAGGTTTGGGTTTTGGTAAAAAAAGGAAAAATAAAGAAAAGAGGAGAAAAAGTTGTTTATATACATGTGGACTTTGGGTTTGGGTTTGACCTAGGAAATCTTGGGCTTGTTCAACTCTTGGGATTGGGCCTTGGCCTCATGTGGGGTGTTTGGAGGGCTATAATTTATATTATTTAAAAAGCAAGGATAGGGATAAATGAGGGGGCGATGTTGCGCGTTGCACATTCCGAAAATCCATGAGAAAAATTCACATGAAAGAAAAAATAAGTTTCTTCATGTATTGTCCAATGGTGTGGACACCTCAATGTGCTTTTGCATAAAAGTGTCCAATAATTAGAAAATTACACAAAGACGGAAATTGGATTAAATTAATAAAAATTAGTGCGCAAGATGTTCTTGAATTAATTAGAAGTATATGGGGATAAAATTAGGTGGGACACAAGTATCATGGACATAGAGGGCTCAGAGTAGAATATTATCATAAATTAGGTTACACGAAATGGGTCAAGATTGTGTCTCCAATTTTGATTGGAACGCACAAGGATACAAAGTCGTATTTATTTAGAATTAATTGTAAACGTTTACGATAAATGTTGTACGACTAAAATATAGTACAAGAGAGCATAATTATAAGTTACACAATGGTCAGAATAGAAGACGGGCATGTCTAGGACAAGGGTATAAAATTTATAGGAAGGCAATGGCTAGTGTAGTGCTCCAATTATCGAAGCAACAGCAAGGTGCACTAAGTGATATAAATCTTGTATAATTAAATAAAATATCGTGTCCTACTTCCAACTGGATACAAACTAGCCCTAGTTTCTCTATCTATGCCAAGTAGGCCTAATTTTGGATAAGGAGGTTTACAGCCCATGTGGCCCGGTGCGCATGCGGCCAGTAGCTCTTGCGGCCCAGTGCCATGCGGCCAAGGGTCTTGCGGCCTGGAGCTATGCGGCCAGGTGCTATGTGGCCAGCAAGTTAGCTTAAGCAAGTCGAGTGTGGAGGGGATAGGGACTACTGTTGGTTCTGTGCAGCACAAGTGGCGTATGGTTTTTTATGCCACGTGGCTACAACTTTCGGTGCCTGGCGGCGCTGTCTGCTCTGTACAGTACAGTGCATAGGCAGTTCATGGCTCTCTGTGCCATGCAGCTACAACTTTTGGCGCCTAGTGACGCAGTCTGCTCTGTGCAGTACAGCATGCAGGCGGCTCGTGGCTCTCTGTGCCACGCGGTTGCAGCTTTTGTCGCCTGACGACGTTGTCTGCTCTATTCAGTACAGCGACGCATGTGGCACATGTGGCCTAGTTTTTTCCTCAGGCTGTATGGGAGCTGAAATCCCCTTTTTATAGAGGCTATCCTCTTTCAATTTGTGTAGTTGGAAAAAATTGAGAGAGAGAGAAAGAGGAAAATCGAGAGCACCAGCATGACCTGCGACATCAGTAAGCATCCTTCTAATTGAGTCTTGCGAGTAATCCGAAGGAGACCAAGAAGGGTCCAAAAGTTCTCGTATGGACTTACTGGATCCTGGGGGTAGTTTATTGTATAACGCGAATCTTGCCTTGAGCTTTGGTGGTTTTAATCATCCTAGCAGGAGTTTCCTTCTTTGTATTTTTTGTTCTTGTTTTCGTTCTTCTAGATGTAGCATCTGCGAACGTAAAAAGAAGAACAGTTTTCTGATTCTTGTTGTATTTGCATTTCTTTGGGTTGTCAGTTTGTAACATATTCCTGGTTTAGAACTTTTATGGGGTTGTGTGTTTTCGTTCTTTGGGTTGTCAGTTTGTAACATATTCCACGGTTTTCTTCTTTGTATTTTTGTTCTTCTTTTCGTTCTTCTCGGTGTAGCGTCGGCTAACGTAAAGAGAAGAACGGCTTTCTGATTCTTGTTGTATTTGTAATTTTTTTCGGTTTCATGTTCCTGGTTTAGTACTTTTGTGGGGTTGTGTGTCACTGTAGAGGAACTCTTGTGTGAATCTCAGTGCACCAACTTCTCTTCTGGAGTTTGTAGAGACAAACACTTGTGTGAGTCTCTATTTTATGGCTACCTCTTATTCTTTGATCTGACTTCGGGACTGACAATATGACCGCATCAAAATCATTCCTAGATCATATATGTTCTCACATCTAGCTTTTGTTGATGGCCTCCTTCTATATGGTCATTGCTCCATTGATAATATAATCCAAATCAAACATATTCTTGCTACCTTTGAACAATGGTCGGGCCAAATGGTCAATTTTGATAAATCTTTAATTATTTTCACTAAAAGGTTATACTCATATATGCGCCAACTGGTTCTTGATTTGCTTGTGTAAAGATCATGAACTCCTCTAATAAGTACCTAGGACATCATTTACTGCTTTCAAGAAAAAATATGCTTTAAACTTTGACAACCTCCTCAACTCGAGCAAATCTAAACTCCTTGTAGATGTATCTCCCATACTGGCAGGACCAGCCTCATTAAATCCTCTCTCTCCTCTCTACCTACACATTAAATATCTTCTTATATCCTCACCAAAAAGGTAACGAGGAAGCTACCTTAACAATAATATGATTTTTGGTGGGGTGGCTCTGACAACACTAAGAAAGTTCACTTCACTACTTGGTCGACATTCACCAAACCAAAATTCCATAGAGGTCTTGGAATCAGAGATCCTACCATCAGCAATATGGCTATGATAACTAAGCTTGCTTGTCTATTTTTCATGAATCCCGAGTCAGTTTGGGTAAAACTCCTCAAGAGCAAATACTTATCTAATGCTAGCTTCTTGTCAGCAAATCCTTCCTTATCATCATCTGCTACCTCCTTAACAATATATTTTGGTCGGTTGGCAATGGTACTAATATTAACATAATGAAAGACCCGTGGGTGCCAGCCTTGCCTTAACACAGAATTACTGGTTTCCATAGTGCGGATCAGACTATTCAAAAATTTAGTGAACTCATAAATAAGGATACCTGTAGCTGGAAGTATAATCTGATTTCCCTACTCTTCTCTCCACATGAAGCCTATACGATAACTAAGATCCCTTTGTCTCCTAAAAGTATATCCGACAACCTGATCTGGATACACACAAAGAATGGTAGTCTCAATACCAAATATGCATATAGGCTCATTCATGAGAGGACTAACAACTATCATAATGCGGCCACTCAATCTAATTTTAATGAATGAAAGACACTTTGGAAACTCAATCATATATCCCCTAGAGTGCTCTACTTTGCTTGGAGAGCTCTCAATAACTCTATTCACCAGACACCTTTATCCACAAACTATAATTGCTACCTTCCTCAAGATTATCCTCACAAGTAGGAATTGCAACACTATGTCTACAAGCTTATACATGATGTGGATCATCTAAAAATATATCATCAAACAGAAACCAATCTGCATAAGAAAGATAATGGAAAATGCTCACACACTTCAAAAGAAATATGAGACTGCCAAATCGAACACTACTCAACGATTCAAAGTTATACCAAATTCCAGAGAGAATATAAGATGACCCACCCCCCCACCCCCCAATCAACAATGGAAAATCAACTTTGATGGCACGTTCCTTGATCCTAAGATAGGAGCGGGTGCAATCATTAGGGACAGTGAAGGTAACTTTTAGGGTGCATCATCTTATCATCAAGAATGTGGGTCGCCTCTGGAAGCGGAAGCTATGGGTATTCGTCTGGCTATGGACATTTGCATCAGCAAAGGCTTATCCAATGTTGTCATCGAACGGGACTGCAAGATCCTCATTGATGATATCCGCCATCCAAAAATAGAGATATAATGGTGTGGTCAATATGCCATAGAACAATGTCGATTATTATTGAGCAATGGCTTAGACATCTCTTTCTCCTTTGTATCTAGAAATGCTAACACAGCAGCACACTCCCTAAGTGCTTTAGCTATTCTTTCTGATCATCCATCCTCTCTTAAGCTGTATGTGTTGAGAACGAAAGCGTGGAAATTGTTCCCCAAACCAGAGAGTACCTGTGAGAGAATCGAGCAAACACATAAACCAAAAAATGCCAAACATAAATCTCTGACACAAAGATTTTGGACGTGGAAAATCCTTGCGGAAAAAACCACGGGACGATCAGATTCCAACCCTAAAAAGTCTCCACTAATGAAATAAAAAATACATCGACTCCTTACAAACTTCTCACCAATCCAAACGGATTACCACAACTCTTTTGAAACAAAAAATAGATTATAACCACGAAGAAGAAAGACAACGAAAAATACCCGAAACTGATCTCCTTCTTCGAAACGGCCTCCAATTCTTTTTTTTTCTCCTCTCCAATGTTGCAATGGCACTCTTGCCTCATTTTCTCTCCTTGTTGCTATATTTTTATTTTTATTTTTAGAGAGAGTTATTTATTTTAGGGCCAGGAGACACCTATATATAGCCTCAAACCCACAACCAGCATTCCTGTTATAGATAGGAATATCCAATCCAAATCCAAATTCAAATCCATTAAGATATTCCTATTACATCTAGGAATATCCAATACAAATCCACTGAGATATTCCTATTATATTTAGAAATATCCAATCCAAATAAATTGAGGCATTTCTATTATATGTAGAAATACTCAATCATACTCCGGAGTATTTTTCACATAGGTTGGGAACCCCATCCACTCCAACAAATCTTCCCCTTCACAACTATGTGGAGGGTGTCGTTATCCCGATAATCCGCCTGCAGTACTCAAACTTTCCTCTTGGTAGAACCTTTGTGAACATATTTGCTCCGTTGTCATCTGTATGAACCTTCTCAAGTGTCGCTTCCTTCTTGTCAACCATATCACGTATCTAATAATACCGGATATCAATGTGCTTGGACCAACTATGAAATTTCTGGTTCTTCACAAGGTGAATAACACTCTGACTATCGCAAAGCAAAGGATACTGCTCCTGCTTTAGTCCAATTTTCTGCAGCAGCTTCTTCATCCACAGCAGCTCATTGCAAGCCTCCATCGTTGTAATGTATTTTGCCGCTGTCGTCGACAAGGCAACACACTTCTGTAAACGTGACTGTCACGATAATGCTCCACCAACAAATACCATCACATATCCTAAAGTCGATCGCCTCATCTCTATATCTCTAGCCATATCAGCATCGGTATATCCAACCAGCTTCTGCTCGTCACCACCAAATAAAAGTCTCCAATCGGCAGTATCCTGAAGATATCGTAGAATCCACTTGACCCCACTCTAATATACCCTTCCAGGATTGGAAGTGTACCTGCTAACTGTGCCGACTGCGTGAGCAATATCTGGCCTCATACATACCATAGCATACATAAGACTCCCCATGGCTGAGGCGTATGGAACTCGCTCAGTATCTTCCTTCCCGTCCTCGGTAGATGGACACTGCTCCTTAGTGAACTTAAAGTGAGCCGCAAGGGGGTTACTCACTTTCTTCGACCCGTCCATCCCGAAACATTGAAGTATCCGGTGAATGTACTTCTTTTGGGACAAGTGTAGCAGCTTGGACTCTCTCTCTCTCTCGGCTGATCTTCATTCCAAGAATAGTCTTCACTATGCCCAAATCCTTCATAGAGAAGGCCGCGCCCAGTTGGCGCTTCAACTCTGCTATCCTGGTGGCATTTTGACCCACCAACAGTATGTCATCAACATAAAGCAACAAAATAATGAAATAATCCTCGACGAAGTACCTCACAAAAATACAATGATCCGATGTCGTCCGTGCATAGACATACTCTCCCATAAACGACTCGAACTTCCTGTACCACTGCCTTAGAGCCTGTTTCAGACCATACAAGCTCTTTCTCAACCGGCAGACCAAATGTGACTTGCCCTTCTCACAGAATCCCTCTGGCTGCTCCATGTACAACTCCTCCTCAAGCTCACTATGGAGGAATATCGTCTTCACATCCATTTGCTCGACCTCAAGTCGAAACTGGCTGCCAATGCTAGCACCACCCGTATAGACAATTGTTTGACGACTGACGAAAAGATTTTATCATAATATATGTCTTTCTGCTGACCGTAGCCTTTAACTACCAACCTTGCTTTGTATCGAGGGCGAGTAATATCATCTGTCTGCTTCACTCTGAACACTCATCGATTATTCAAAGCCTTCTTGTCCTTTGGCAACCGTATCAGATCATAAGTAGAGTTGGCCTCCAAGGAACTCATCTTCTCCTGCATGGCCTCCATCCACTCCTGCCTGTGTTCATCTTCCATAGCCTCTGCGAAACTTTCGGGTTCTCCTCCGTCAGTCAGTAACACATACTCACTTGGTGAGTATCTCGTAGATGGTCGACGCTCTCTATCGCTCCTCATCAACGGAACCACTGGTGCTGGCTGTATATCTACAGCCTCCTCCCCTCCAGGAACTGCCTCATCGGCATGCTCATCCTCCTGAGGGTCACCCTGACCACCATCAACAGGCTGATGATCAAGGTTGGGAGCAACTCCATGTACTAGCTCTCCCATAACTGGATCCTCTGCGATGTCCTCAGAAAACTGCTCAAAGTGAAATGACTCTAACTCAAGCAATTTATCAGCCTCAGAAGGCATCTCGGAATCCTGAGTGTTGGTCATGGTCTGATCCTCGACGAATACCACATCCCTGCTTTTGTAGAGCTTTCTTCCCACTGGATCATAGAGTCTATAGCCAAACTCATCCCGACCGTAGCCGACAAAGACGCACCGCCTAGTCTTTGGCTCAATTTTGGATCTCTCGTCCTTCGATACATGCACGAAAGCCTTACAATCAAATACTCACAGGTGATTGTATAACAACTTTTTGTCGTACCATACTTTGTCAGGCACATCACCCTGCAAAGGAGCACTAGAAGATAAATTAATAACATAAGAAGTTGTGTAAAGTGTCTCATCCCAATAGCTGCCTGGCAAGTTTGCTTCTGACAGCAAACACCGCACCCTCTCCATCAGTGTCATGTTTATCCGCTCTGCTACACCGTTGAGCTGCGGTGTCTTTGGTGGAGTCTTCTGGTGTCGTATTCCTTGCTCTTTGCAATAAGCATCAAAGGGACCTATATACTCGCCGCCATTGTCTGACCGACACATAGTAGCTTCTTGCCCGTCTCCCTTTCAACGGAGGTCTGAAACTCTTTGAAAGTGGAAAGCACATGATCCTTGGTCTTTAAGGCATAGACCCAAACCTTCTTGGAACAGTCATCAATAAATGTTATAAACTAAGAAGCACCACCAATAGATTTTGCCTCCATAGGACCGCAGACATCCGAGTGAATCAACTCGAGCAACGCCGGCTTCCTTGAACTTGGGTGACTTTGGAAAGACACCATATTTTGCTTCTCCGCCAAACAGTGCATGCACTTTTCCAACTTTGTAGACTTTAGCCCTGGAATCACCTTCCTGTTCACCAAGTAGCTCATCCACTTCTCGCTGATAATGTTGAGCCGCCTGTGCCACAACTCAGTAGACGCATCAGTAGTTGCGTTAACCTCCTGTATCCCATGTGCGCTCTCTTCCATATAGTAGATTTCGGACCTCTTGCTTCCTCTAGCAATCACTATCGAACATTTGGAAAGCTTCCACTGATTGTTCCCGAAGAGACTGAAAAAACCATTGTCATCCAACTTTCAACTGACATCAGGTTGAAACGGATATCAGGGACATGACGGACATCTTTGAGAACAAGAACTGTACATGTATTTGTCCTCAAATGCACATCTCCAATGGCAACCGTCTTTGACACATCTTTATTGCCCATCTTCAACACTCCGTAGTCGCATGTTGTGTATGTAGTAAATAGTGCCCTGTTGTAAGATACGTACGCTGAAGCACCTGAGTCCACCAGCCAAGAGTTATTATCACAGGCGAGGTTCATAACTATCTCTTTACCTACAATGATCATGTCACCTCCATGTGTCGATATCGTCGCTGTAGTGTTCTCACTTTGCTTCTCCTTGTCGCCCTTCTTCTCTCTCTTCCAAGCAAAACAGTTTCGCTTGATGTGGCCCTTCTTGCCACAATGGTAATACTACGAGTCCCCGTACTGACTCTTGGACCTTCCCCTACTTTTGTCTCTACCACAGCATGGACCCCTTCTTTTATCCCTTCTGTGGCTCTCTCAAACAAGCGCCTCTGAGTGGGATGTGGATGAAGTGCCCTGAGAACGTCTCCGTATCTCTTCATTCAGTACCCCGCTCTTGGCAAACTCCAGACTGACCACGCCTTCCGGAGCAGAAGCGATCATAGACACTCGTACGGTCTCCCACGAGTCTGGCAATGTACACAGCAGCCATAGTCCCTAAATCTCGTCGTCGAACTTGACTCCCATCGAGGATAGCTGGTCAACCACGCCCTGGAACTCACTCAAATGATCCGTAATAGACGTCCCATCTTTGTACCGCAGACCCATCATCATCCGGATCAGGAACAATTTATTTACCCCGGTCTTCTTCCCATACAAAGATTCTAGCTTATCCCACAGTGTTCTCGCATGCTCAATACTGGCAACATGGTTGTACACGTTCTCATCAACGAACTGCCTGATGTACCCACACACCTGTATATGCTCAAAATTTTAGTCCTCTTCGGATTTGTCACTAGGCCTCTCGGAAGCAAATACCGGCAGATGCAGCTTCTTGACAAATAGCAAATCCTCCATCTTGCTCCTTCAGTAATGATAGTTGGTACCGTTCAGGTTTACCATGCGCACCGGCTTCGCATCCATCTCTCCTCCCTGGTTTGCCTGTCAACTCCTGACACCCTTCTGAAATTCCAGAACCTGACTCTGATACCACTTTGTTGGGAACAAAAGTACGAAAACCGTTCCCCAAATCAGAGAGTACCTGCGAGAGAACCGAGCAAACGTACAAACCAAAAAATGTCAAAAACAAATTATTGACACAGAAATTTTTGCGTGAAAAACCCTTGCAGAAAAAACCACGGGACGATCAGAGTCCAACCCTAAAAAGTCTCCACTAATGGAATAAGAAATACATCGACTCCTTACAAACTTCTCACCGATCCAAACGGATCACCACAACTCTTTTGGAATTGAGAATAGATTATAACCACGAAGAAGAAAGACAACGAGAATACCCGAAACTGATCTCCTTATTCGAAACGGCCTCCAATCCTGCTTTCTCCTCTACAATATTGCAATGGCACTCTTGCCTCATTTTCTCTCCTTGTTGCTATTTTTTTTTTTAGAGAGAGTTATTTATTTTAGGGCCAGGAGACACCTATATATAGCCTCAAACCCACAACCAGCATTCCTGTTATAGATAGGAATATCCAATCCAAATCCAAATTCATTGAGATATTCCTATTACATCTAGGAATATCCAATACAAATCCGTTGAGATATTCCTATTATATTTAGGAATATCCAATCCAAATAAATTAATGTATTTCTATTATATGTAGAAATGCTCAATTCTACTCCGAAGTATTTTTCACATAGGTTGGGAACCTCACCCACTCCAACACCATGTGTCTCATTCCTTTTTAGCAGTATATCAAGAAATGCTTAATATTGAGACATAATTGGTAAATATAAAATAAAACTAATACAAATCAAATAACGGAAAGAGACGTGATCTTTAGTAGGCATGAAACATGATGGGACCAAATATAGCAATGTCAAAAGTTTACTAGTGATAGAGGATAGTAGTGTAACATCAGGTTAGAATAGAGAACTAAACTGTATCCAATTTTTCTTTTCTTTTTTTAGCGTATTTGATCTTTGGCTATGTTTTACCTATTTAGAATTTAGACCAAAAAACTTCCTTATATGACCCACCCACCAACTGTAATAGCATGATCCCCATTAAACACTATATCAACGCTGCTACAAAAATGGTTAACAATAACGACTAAAAATGCTAATTGATAATATTTGTCTGACCGTCATCTAATATATGTCGTCTTTATTTACAAACGATAACTTCTATCATGAGACAATAATGACAGCTCAATACACGTCATCTTTGCTTATAAAATATAACTTTTATACGTCATCTTCATTTACTAACAATGACTTACATGCGTCATCATTATTTATAAAATATGACTTTTAACGTGTAAAAATAATGACAGCTCAATACATCATTATTATTTACAAATGATGACTTGTATAAGTTATTGTTTTTATAAAAGATGACTTATATTCGTCATCTATATTTACAAAAGATAACTTTTGTCAAAGGTAAAACAATGACAGCTCACAATACGTTATCATTTTTTATATATAAGATAACTTTTATGTGTCATCATTATTTACAAATCATGACTTACATTAGTCATAGTTATTTATAAAAGATAACTTCTATCTTTGGAAAACAATGACAGCTCAACAAACATCATAAATATAAAAAAATGACTTTTATCAATGGTACAACAATGACGGCTCAAAACAATAAAATGTACACAATATCTCCTTGAAGAAAACAAAGAAGAAGAAAATGTAATATGTAACCCAAGGCAAAAACATTTCATTTCATAATTATTTAAAGTCATGACATTGAAGTAAACAATATTCCTTCATTATCATATACTTAAAATATAAAATTAATAATACTTCCAAAATTTTCTTAATACATAGTCTTCATTAACAATATCTATGATAAATTTGGCCAGCTCTCCTCTCATTTCATCAATTTCTTTGATGGAGTAATCCATTCTCCCAGCAAACTACAAAATAAACACAAAATTAACTATTATGTTAATGATGTCATATTGTACCAATACAACCAATATTACATTAATAGAATCATCTTAACATCTAACTTACCACTTTTTCAAATTTGGTAGTAGAAAGTTGGAATATGTCCATATATTTTATTACATAGTAACCACTTTCAGTATTATTTGGTTATTTAGGACACTGCATTAGAAAATGAAAAAAATATAGGAGTTGGCTTTTCCATTTCATCTCCTTTTGAGCGAACCATATCTTAAAAGTCATACAATAATAAATGTAACATATAGTGGTTCCTAAATGGTAAAGAATTCTATTATATATATTACCTAAACACTTGCATTGAAATTAACATTCTTAAGTCATCATGCGGATGAAGCCCAAGCAGATAAAAAAAGTAGATACTTTGAACATATGGATCAGTAACAACCAGCATCCAATGTTAGCTATATATATATAACAAAAGTGATGTGTTGCTCTGAAGAGTCTTACTTTCACAAAAAAACACGAAAAGCTTCAAAGAAGTACACTAGACGGGGAGGGTTGAGAATTCTATCAGATCCTTGAATAAGGATGCAATTGTTTGCAACAAAAGCTGCGGGTGCGTCTAGCTAAAAGGTGCTATATAAAATCATTACATAAATGTAAATGATCATGTTTCATTGTTAGATTTATTTAAACCATATGATTCAACAAAGCAACTCCTTTCTTTTAGTCCCATATAGGAAAGGAGAAGTCATTCTCCTTTCCATATATTGCTTTACCCCTCTTAGTAGGTAAATGGGCTTTGTAGGCTTTGTAGGGGATGGGCTAGATCTCATCCAACCCGCGAGCGGGTGCACGTTTTTACGCATTTATTATTCACGCAATTTGCACGCTTACACGCCGCAGAACGGACACGGGTACAAAGGTAATTTTATAACTTATTTTATTTTATTTTTTATTTCCGTTGATTTGGTCTGGTGGATTGCTGGTCTTCCGCCGAACTGTTCTCACGTAATCCCGTTACGGAAATAGTGGAAAAGGTTACGTGAGAGATATCCAGGACACGATCCTGAGATCCGGAAAAAAACAAAAATCAATTTTTTCCTTCTCTCTCTCTCGCTCTCTGTTCGGAACGAAAGAACGATCGTACAGAGACGAAAAAAAAGGAAAACACCAGAACCATAATTCCTCCAAAAACTCCTCCGTCCAATCTCTAATTTTCGTGCAAGGTTGTGATCGTTCGTGGGATTCGCCACTGGGTGCACGGTGAAGTGAATCAAAGGATTCATTGTATCTCGGGGATAGATCGCCAGGAACCCACTGCACTGTTCGTGGGACGAAATTCTATTCTAAGGACTAACGTGCCTCGAATCCTCCATTATTTTTTGTCTTTAATTTTACATCTTCCTATTTGCATTTTTTAGAAATTTAACCAACAATCTTAGAATAGAAATTATTCACGTAGCTTTAGTCTACTTTCTATTTTCTGGTTGAAAAAATTCCTATCTACAAGATGAACACCATAGAAGAACTGACCACCAACATTCATAACTCCTCCAAACCGGAGAAGTTTGATGGCCTGAATTTTAAGAGATGGCAGCGTAGGATGACCTACTGGCTGACTTGCTTGAAACTGGTTAAGGTTCTCAAAGAACCAAAAATCCAACCTGACTTACACGAACCTGTCAGGACCTACGAATTAGAGTCCTACAATGAGACAGACATTATCTGTCACGGTAAAATTCTCAGTTATCTTTCTGACACCCTCTATGATATATACTGCACTACCTCTACGTCCAGAGAGCTTTGGGAAGCTCTCGATAAAAAATACTTTAATGAAGGAGCGGGTTCTGAGATTTACATTGTTGACAGATTTTTAGAGTTTAAAATGGTAGATGAGAAGTCTGTTGTCGAACAGACTAATACCCTTCAAACTATCATACACGAGATGTCTCAGAAAGATATGCCATTTGCTGATAAGTTTCTAATTGCTGCCTTCATTAATAAACTTCCCCCATCTTTGAAGGAATTTGGTTTAAAACTAAAACATAATAAGGAACCCATGTCTTTAGACGACCTGTTTGTGTCCTTCCGTATTGAGGAAGAAGGTAGAACTAGAGACAAGGAACCTCTTAGTACTGAATTCGAGGCAAAGTTACACATTGTTGAAACCAAGGGAAAGCCTAAGGGCCAACCCTATCAACAGAGGAACAACCCCCAGAACAGGAACCCTGCAAAGAAACAGTTTATTAAGCCAAGAGCTATGATTGGAAAAGACAACAGACCTAAGCGGGAATGTTACAACTGTGGTAAGCCTGGTCACTTTGCTAGGCAATGCCGCCACAGGAAGAAGGGTCGGGGATTTCAGAAACCTGATCGTCGAACTCCTGCATACGCTACTGTTGTTCCACAGGCTCATGTTATCATATCCGGGACCGAATCTATCGGTACCGATGATCAGAGGTTTGTAACCGTATGTTCTATTTTTGAGTCCTTGTATCAGCCTACTGACTGGTGGGTTGATACAGGGGCAAATGTCCATGTATGCCCTAATATTTAATCTTTTTCCTCCTACCGACAGGTTGAGAAAGGCGTATCAGTAGCTATAGGAAACTCGAGTGCTGCCAGAGTGCATGGAAAGGAAAGAGTGAACCTCAAGTTGTCTTCGGGCAAGATTCTCCCTTTGCATGATGTGTAGCACGTACCGGACGTAAACAAGAACTTAATTTCTGGTTATTTGCTAAATAAACATGGTTACAAACTGGTATTTGAGTCTGATCGAGTTGTAATCTCCCTGAACGATAACTTTATTGGGAAAGGCTATGTATGTGGGGGTTTGTTTAAACTTTCTGTGGACATGCCTTGCAGTACATTAAATTCATGCTTAAATAATATTGCATCTACTTTACTTCTGATTCAAATGCTCTCTTTTATAATACTGATAGTTGTGATATTTGGCATGGTCGTTTGGGACATGTCAATTTTAACTCTTTAAAGAGAATGTCTAAGTTACAATTGATTCCTAAGATTTACATTAGCAGGAATGGAAAATGTGAGATATGTACACAAGCCAAACAGCCCAGAAAATCCTTTCATTCTGTTGAAAGGAGTTCTCAGCTAATGGAGCTTATTCACAGCAATATTTATGAATTGAACGGTATTCTTACTCGTAGTGGTAAACGGTATTTTATTACATTTATACATGATTATTCAAAATACTGCCATGTTTACTTGCTTAGAACTAAAGATGAAACTTTCAGTAAGTTTGTATCTTTTAAAGCTGAAGTTGAAAACCAACTTGAGAAAAAAATTAAAATTCTTAGGTCTGATCGTGGGGGTGAATACACCTCTACTGAGTTTGACTCCTTTTGTGAATTGTATGGCATTATACATGAGGTAACCGCTCCTTATGCTCCTCAACAGAATGGGGTAGCAGAAAGAAAAAATAGAATATTTCTTGATATAATTAATGCTATGTTAGGTAGCTCTGGTTTATCTGATTATTTGTGGGGGGGAAGCCCTTCTTTCTGCATGTCATATCTTAAATAAAGTTCCTTTCAAAAAGACTGATAAGACCCCTTATGAACTTTGGAGAGGTAGAAAGCCATCTTTGAAATATTTCAAAGTGTGGGGGTGTCTTGCTAACATTTCTGTCCCTCCTACCAAGAAAAGAAAATTGGGACCAAAGACCGTAGATTGTGTATTTTTTGGGATATGCCACAAATAGATCTGCTTATAGATTTCTTGTAATTAAGAGTGAGGTAAATAGTATTGATGCTAATACAGTTATGGAATCTAGGGATGCTACATTTTTTAAAAATGTTTTTCCATTAAAAAATAGAATTTCTAGTTCTTATATTTATACACAAGTCCCTCTTGTAACCTCTAGTTCACAACCAGAGGAGATTACCCTAGGAGAACCCAGAAAAAGTAAAAGAACAAGACGAGAACCAAACCTAGGTGAAGATTTTTTTACCTACCTCGTTGAAGAGGATCCTATATCTTATCAAGGGGCTATGTCCTCAGTCGATTCCTTATTTTGGAAAGAGGTCATAAATAGTGAAATGGATTCTATTATATCAAATAGAACTTGGGATTTGGTTAACCTTCCTGCAGGTTGCAAACCAATAGGTTGCAAATGGATCTTCAGAAAGAAGTTAAGACCTGATGGGTCTATTGAGAAATTTAAAGCCAGGTTAGTGGCTAAAGGGTTCAAACAAAGAGAAGGGGTAGATTTTTGTGACACTTACTCTCCTGTTACAAGAATTGCTACAATTAGAATGTTAATAGCTATTGCATCTATTCATAAACTGTTTATTCATTAAATGGATGTAAAAACTGTATTTTTGAATGGAGATTTACATGAAGAGATTTACATGGAACAACCAGAAGGTTTTTTGTTCCAGGGCAAGAACACAAGGTATGCAAATTAATTAAATCTCTCTATGGGCTGAAACAAGCGCCAAAGCAATGGCATGATAAATTTGACAAGGTAATTCTATCATATGGTTTTGCTATTAATGATTCTGATAAATGTGTATATAGCAAAACTATTGGTAGCTCTTGTGTAATATTATGCCTGTATGATAATGACATTCTTATTTTTGGTACTGACATGGATATTATTTATGATATCAAATCATTTATGTCTCAAAATTTTGATATAAAAGATTTAGGACCTGCTGATATAATTTTAGGACTTAAACTAAGTAGCATTTCTGAGGGAATTGGTATCTCCCAATCTCACTATATAGAAAAGGTTCTAAAAAGATTTAACTATTTTGATTCTAAACCTGTAAGTACTCCATATGATGCAAGTATCAGATTGAAGAAGAATAAAGGAGACATTGTGGCTCAGTTAAAGTATTCTCAGTAAATCGGATGCCTGAACTATATTGCTAACCGTACCAGACCTGATATTTCCTACGCAGTAGGAAAGCTTAGTCGGTATACTAGCAATCCGAATAGTTCACATTGGACTGCTTTGGAACGGGTAATGATACCTAAAGGGCACGATATCCTATGGATTATTCTATGGAGGATACCCATCTGTATTAGAAAGGAATACTGATGCGAACTGGATCTCTTATACAGATGAGACCAAAGCCACAAATGGATATGTATTCGCATTAGGTAGAGCTGATGTTGCATGGAACTCTACCAGGAAGACCTGTATTTCTAGATCTACTATGGAGGCAAAATTTATAGCTCTTGACCTCACCAGTGAGGAAGCAGACTGGCTTAGGAATCTGGTAACAGATATTCCTCTGTAGAGCAAACCAGTTCATGCTATCCCTGTACAGTGTGACAGCCAAGCTATAATAGCAAAGGCTCAAAGGACAAGTTATAATGGAAAATCCAGACATATATGTCTGAGGTACAATCGGGTGAAGCAATTGCGATCTAGTGGAGTAATTGCAATTGACTTCGTCATATCAAAGAACAATCTAGCAGATCCTCTAACTAAAAGGCTCTCAAGGAGACTTGTGTTGGAGACGGCAAAATGAATGGGGTTAAAGCCCATAGATTGAGTCACCTCAAAGGTAACCCAACCTTTGATTGGAAGCACCAAAAAAAGGTTCAATGGGTAACAATAAAATTGATGTGTGACTGGAAACACTATATGATAGTAATTGTAAAGAACCATTCCTCTAATGTGTAGTGTTGATCTGCAATAAATAAAAGGGTGATTGTAAAATCTCAATAAATATGTGGCTTGTAAAGCAGGGTATATAAATTGCAGAATACCTAGAAAGATTCACCTATTTAAGAGTGAAAGTGGGGCCACTTTCTATGGGAACTCGGGCTGTTCTCTAGAGCTCTTAAGAAATCGAGATAGCACATGGCCGAAAAGTGCACAACTGTTGATACGATCAAATGCCTACAATGTGTTTGTGTGTATGTTGAGTCTGTACAAGTAAGATCCTAAGTTCAAGACTCAAGTCACTTTGGGCCTGTATAGATGAGATGTATAACACTAAGGGGAGGTTCAAGTCTGGAAGACACATTTCTCTGATACACAGTGCGATTGCCCATATCTTGTTTTCCTTCCTATATGTCCTATCATGCTATACCTTCCTTTTCTTTTGTTGAATCATGTGGGGGATTGTTAGATTTATTTAAACCATATGATTCAACAAAGTAACTCATTTCTTTTAGTCCCACATGGAAAAGGAGAAGTCATTCTCCTTTCCATATATTGCTTTACCCCTCTTAGTGGGTAAGTGGGCTTTGTAGGGGATGGGCTAGATCTCATCCAACCCACGAGCGGGTGCACGATTTAATGCGCATTTTTACGCATTTATTATTCACGCACTTAGCACTTTGCACGCTTGCGCGCCGCGGAACGGACACGGGTACAAAGGTAATTTCATAACTTATTTTATTTTATTTTTTATTTCCGTTGATTTGGTCTGATAGGTTGCTGGTCTTCCGCGGAACTGTTCCCACGTAATCCCGTTACGGAAATAGTGGAAAAGGTTATGTGAGAGATATATCCAGGACACGATCCTGAGATCTGAAAAAAATAGAAATTAGTTTTTTCCTTCTCTCTCTCGCTCTCTGTTCGGAACGAAAGAACGATTGTACAGAGACGAAAAAGAAAAGCAAAACACCATAACCATAATTCCTCCAAAAACTCCTCCGTCCAATCTCTAATTTTCGGGCAAGGTTGTGATCGTTCGTGGGATTCGCCACTGGGTGTACGGTGAAGTGAATCGAAGGATTCGTTGTATCTCGGAGATAGATCGCCAGTAACCCACTGCACTATTCGTGGGGCAAAATTCTATTCTAAGGACAGCGTGTAACGTGCCTCGAATCCTCTACTATTTTTTGTCTTTAATTTTACATCTTCCTATTTACATTTTTTAGGAATTTAACCAACAGTTTCATGATTCCAACATTACATATGATGCAAGGCCCTCATGAATATGAGCACTCACCCTGCACATCTCGGTACAATATCACCCGTAGCTATCCGTCTAGTGGAGCCCTCTAACCGCTCATCATCAGCATCCAAAATCTGGTGCCGGTGCCGCATGGGGTTCAATATCGCATGGAGTCCTCTGCTGCATGGAGTTCTCTAGGACTTAGCAAAATTTTCATTCGTTCAGTGAGTGAAAGCACAAGGTATTCAAGGACACTGTCACTACCCAATTCTAGAAAATAGGATTTTTTTTATTTTTATTTGGTAAATTGTGTATTGTATTTAAATAATTATAATTGTATTTAAATAGTGATTGTATTATTTTTTATTATTTTTATTTTGATTGTTTTAGGGTTTTGGCTAGCCTGGACCCATGTCAGACCCTAGTGGACCCATGTCCGACCCAGCCCACACCCTTGTGAGAATTATTTTGGGGCTTAGATTTATTATTTTATTTTTAGGAGGTTAGTTGGAGAGATTTGGAGCTAGTTTGAGCGCATTTGGAACCCGGAACCCAAAACCGAGTGAGTAGGGGCATTTTGGGAATTTGGTGACTTATGTACCCATTTATTTGCCAAGGCCAGCCCCTACCTACCCCCACCCGTGGGATTCCAGCAGTAGCCCCCTCCCCTCTTTGCATTCTTCTTCATTCCACTCTTCTTCTTCTTCATTTCTTCTTCTCCACTTCTCCTTTCTTCTTCCTTCTTCTTCCAAGTAAGCTTCTCTTCACTTTTCTTCTTTCTTTCTTCCATTCCTTCTTCTTTAAGCTAACCCTAACCTTACATTTTCTCTAACCTAGGTGTGAGGAGCTTAGATCTAGTGTGAGAGCTAGATTTGGTGGCTTGGAGCTTGAGGGAGGTGATTTCTAGGGGTTGTGAGACTTTGGCCTTGGGATTCCAACTCCCAAGAGGTAAAACCTAACTTTCCCCTTCCTAATTATTTTTGTGTAGTGTAATTAGTGTTGTAGAACCTTCCTAGACCTTAACCCTACCAGTAGGAGGAAGTTGGAACTAGTTTGGGTGAGTTTAGAAACTTTGACATTAGGTTTTGTGTCAAATTCGGGTGAAATCCGAATTTGGCCCAATTTTGGGTGATGCCCTAGGTTAGATGGACCTAGGTAGACGTAGTCGGGTGTCTAGAGGGTGAGTGCGTGTCTCCGTTCGGACACGGGAAGCCGTGTCGCGGAGAAACGGGCATTTCGGGCAAAATTGGGGCTTTTCGTCGTCGCCGATTCTAAGTGTGTGTGCGTTTCCACCACGGACCTAGAATCGACGCGGGAGTACATTTTCTAGGATCTAGACATCGTGTAGAGTGCGTGGGTAAATTTTGGGCCGATTCCGAGTTCGTTTGGTGTGCGTTTCAGGAGGTTTTCCGAGCCGCGCACCACGTGTTCGTCGAAATGACCGAACGGCCATTTCGACTTGGTTTCCTCGTTTTGGGCTTGTACGCGCGTTGGATTAGTATCGGGGAGTGTGTGCTAGAGTTTTCGGGCTATATTTTATATATTTTAGGGTATTGGTGAGTGTCGGGGTCGTTGGGCGTGAGTAGGGCTTGTGGTTTGAGTGTTGTGTGCGTGGTTGTGTTTGTATTTATGTGTGTCTATATATAAATATATTTATATATATTTGTATGTGTGTTTATGTATATATATACTTATATTTATGTGTGTATTTATATTTATGTACTTGTATGTGTATATGTCTATGTGTATATATATATGTATGTGTAAGTGTGCTTGTGTGTATATGTATATATATTTGATTGTGTGTGTATATATATATATCTTAGAGTGTGTGTGTGTATTGGTATATATATATGTATTCGTATGTGTGTATATATATATTAATATAAGTGTTTATATATATATATAGCTATGTATATATTTGTATGTGAGTGTGTTAGAATAGATATAAGTGTATATATATAGGTATTTAGTTGTTTATATATATAGTTATATGTGTGTGTATATATATATATATATAGGGTGATATATATGTATATATATGGATGTGTGTGTGTGTGTATGTGAGTTGGAAGGGGGGGTTCCAGACTGCAGCAAGGAGCAGCTGCTGCTGTACTGCAGCAGCAGCACAGCAGCAGCAGGAATAGCTGCAGCAGCAGCAGTACAAAGAGCAAGAGCAGCAGCATCAGCAGTAGCATGGAGCAGCAGCAGCAGGAATAAGAAGCTTCAGCAGTAGCAGCGGGTAGTAGCTAGTGAGGAAGAGAGTTTGATATATAGATATATATATATGTTGATAGATAGGTAATAGATAATAAGTTAGATAGATAGATAGTAGGATAAATAGATAAGATAGCTAGTTAAATAGTTATTAGATATTTAGATAGATAGATACTAGATAGGTAGATAGATAGTTTTATCTATCTAAGATATAGATATCTATATACCTATAGTTATATATATATATATATATAGATATCTTGATAGGTATATATATATATATGTTATGATTAGGTAAGGTAATGGGTATAAGTGTATATGTGTGTGTGGATATATATATGTATATAGGTAGATACCTATTTAGATATATATAAATATGATAGGTATCTATATTACCTAGCCTAGATTAATAACTAGGTGCATAATCAATAGCTAGATAGCTAGTTAGAGGGTTTTAGAGCGAAACCTCAATACCTTGAGATACCGAGGTATCTCGATACCTTGAGATATTCAAGTTATTGAGTTTCGAGCGGGGTATTTGAGCATTAGCCTAGGAAATGCTTTGGAGTGATTTTTGTATGTTTATATATATATAATTACGCGTGCTAGCATAGGTTTTAGCGGGTTTAAGCGGGGTGCGTGGCCTAGGGCGAGGTATCGGATACCGAGGGTATCCCGGTATCTCGATTAGGCGAGTTTGTGAGTTTAGTAGCTTAATGAGCTCGGTTTGACCTAGAATTTCAGGGGCACCCTAGTTTGACCTAGCTTTGACCAAATTTGTCCTCGTTGACCGTAAAAGTCAACGTTTGACCTAGTTTTGACCTAGAGTTGACTTTTTGGACCCCGGGTTGACTTTTTGACCCGAATTTCACCGGTTTGACCCGTTCGACCTAGAATAGCCCTAGAAGCCTATTTTTTAATTATTTTATATCAGTTTTAATCCTTAGAACCCTGTTTAATTCTGCTTTTCGCATTAGGTCCTTGCGGCACCGGTCCGGACCTCGATCCTCATCAGTTGCTCAGGACATCAGGCGAGTACCTACCTCTGATAGTTTCCATTTCATGATAGCGTTTATATCACCTGTTCTAGAACTGTAATACTTGATTCTGACACATTGTTACACGAGCTGGTGCTAGTGGATCCCGTCATGAGATGCAATCCCCCCTTACCGTGTTCAGCGGGTACTCTATCACGTGTATTTCATCATGTGCTTCGGGTATTGATTCTCATGTGCTATCATGTGCTTCTTGTGCTCTCGCCTTCATGTGCGCGAGCTATTATCATGTACGTAGCGTGTTGTGGTTGGATCCAATGGTATTAGTGGGGGAGGGGAGTAGGAGTTGGTTATATGATCAAAGCCAAACAGTATTCATGTGTATGTCGGTTATGCAACTCACGCATAACGGAGTTATCTTAGTATTTTTCATGTGCAACCTAAGCCGATCATATAACGAACTTGTGCTCAAGGCACTTAGCTAGTATTCATGTTTCTCACCTGCAGTTACTTTTTTACTACTTGTATCGTTCTCCAGTTTATATTGCAGCTACTTATTGTGCTCCAGCATATATTTATTTCCTGTGCATCTTGATTACTTTTTTATTGCTTGTCATATACACCTTACCATGTATTTGGAGTTGCTTTCAGAGTTATATACTTCGCTCCAGTCCTGACTGGGCATATTTTTTCCAGAGGATCCTGAGGACTATTGCCCTACGTTCTACGGGCCTGGTATTGACGACTGTTGTGACCCCGAGGAGGAGTGCGCCGAGGAGACGCCGATAGCACCCTAGTTAGCTAGGTGGGTTTTCTGGGTTATTTCCAGTGGTTTGTATTTTGGATGACTGTACTTATTCTTTTGTTGCTTGAGATGTTGTAGCTATTTGTAGACTTGGACTGTATTATTTTGGATTGTCTTGCTCTCTTGGTTCTGTTTCTTTGTTTATATCATATCGTGCTTATATTCTTCCTCTAGATTTTGTGATTGAGATCTTTGATATATATTGCGTGGTTGCCTCCTTTGGGAGAGGATTTTATATATATATTACGTGGTTTTGCCCTCCTTTTGGAGAGGTCATGCCGGATTTTTCAGTGAGATGTAGATAGATATGGTTGACCTAGAACGGACCTTTACAGCGTTCTACCGCCGATTCTGTGGCGTAGGCTGGACGTACCCACGGCTCATGCCCGATTTTCGGGTGCGGGTCGTGACACATTTTTGGTGGTGGCCCATGCAGGTCTGCTTTTTAGGGTTACCTGCAATAGGATATAGGAGATAGGCTGAGAGAGTGTGTGCTCAATCACAACTAGGACCCTTCCTACTTCCTTTTGCTATCTTTAATTTTTCTGAAATTATTTCTTTGTAATATTACTGTCCTTCATTGATGTTATCGTTTCTTGCACTGTATTGACTTCTTTTGATCTGTGTTCAGAATGCCTCCGAAGACCATATCTCAGCGCACCGCCTCAGCAGCTGCCACCGAGAGGTCTGCCACCTCTCGACCTGCTCGACGTCCGGCAGCCGCTACCGCTCCACTCGCCACTCCTGCGGTTGAGGGAGCGTCAGTTTCTCTCGGAGATCCCCTTACTTCCATTGATCCGAGAGCCACCCCAGTTGTCCTGGTGGTACCTCCTCCACCACCGCCTGCGCCAGTAGATGCTACGCAGTTGTTCGCATTCTTCCGAGAGATGATGGATGCGCAGCACCGCCAGGTAGATATTTTGAGGATGGGTATTGAGAATGCTCATCAGGTGGCTTTGACAGCTGTCGACAGAGTGGCTCAGATCCAGCCACAGCCAGAGCAGGCTCAGTATCCTAGGCCGGGTACTATCATCGATTTTCAGAGGATGCGGCCTAAGGAGTTCCGCGGCACAGAGGGGATCATGTACGCCGACGACTGGATCGAGCATATAGAGGGCATTTTCAGGCTGGCGATGATCCCAGCCAGCATGCAGATAGAGGCAGCGGGCAGCCAGATGTTCGACCTTGCCCTCACTTGGTTCCGTACAAATACGCGGATAGCAGCTCCGGGATTGACTTGGGAGGCTTTTAAGAAGCTTTTCAAGGAGAAGTTCTTCCCGAACGTGGCTCTCAGTGCCTTAGAGAGTCAGTTCGAGGCGCTCGTCCAGGGGAGTATGCTAGTGGACGAGTATGCAGCGAAGTTCTGCCGTCTGGGCAGATTTGTTGAGGGGTTGTCAGAGACAGCAAAGGCGCGGAAGTTCCGCAAGGGCTTGGTCATGGCGGTCAAGTCCTTGACTAGGAGCGACCGTGAGGCGACCTTCGAGCAGATTGTCAGCGACGCTCAGAGGGCTGAGGATGATTTGGAGCTGAAGACGAAGAGGGGCAGAGATACTTCCGGAGCAGGCAGCAGTGCAGGCCCGGCCAAGAGGCCATTCCAACAGACCCAGCAGCACCAGGGTCAGGGTCGTGCGCCCTTCCTACAGGCGCCCCAGCAGCAGAGGCAGGGTCAGCAGCAGGGCCAGAGGCAGCCCATCGTTTGCCCTTTCTGTAGGAAGCCAGGGCACGGATGGGACATATGCAGAAAGTGGCTGGGCAGATATTTATTGTGTGGCGCCGTAAACTACCAGCTGAAGGATTGTCCGTCAGCACTTGCCCGTACAGCTCAGGGCGGAGGAGCCGCTCAGAGGGCACCAGCCAGAGCACCTGCAGCGCAACAGAGAGGACAGCCTTTGCAGACTCAGCAGCAGAGGTTCGCCCAGCACCAGCAGCAGCACCGAGGAGGACAGCAGGGGCGAGCTTTTGCCCTGACAGTGGACGAGGCCGAGCCAGTTGGTGATGTTATCTCAGGTTCTGTTCTCCTTGATTCCATTCCAGCACTTGCTTTATTTGATTCCGGTGCTTCCCATAGCTTTGTGTCTGTATCTTTTGCTGTTAGACACCATCTTGTTGCTGAACCTTTAGCTAGACTCTGCAAGATCACGACCGGGGGTGGTATCATCCTAGTCCGTGATGTCTGCAGAGACCGGAGAGTTACCTTGGGAGGCCGGGAGTTGAGTGTGTGCCTACTCGTAATGCCACTTTCGAGCTACGATATTGTACTCGGGATGGATTGGTTGAGTACGCATTATGCTAGTATAGATTATCGTGGAGGCAGAGTTTTGTTCAGTCCGCCAGGTGAGCCAGAGTTTCAGTTTGCCAGAGGAGCAGCGGAGCAGACAGAGGGAGTCTTCTGCGGAGCCCTGGTGGTAGAGCCGAGGTCGCTACATCCACTAATAGAGGAGTACATGGATGTCTTTCCGGAGGAGTTGCCAAGGTTACCTCCGGACAGAGATGTGGAGTTCTCTATAGACTTGGTGCCAGGCGCGGAGCCGATATCCCAGCACGTCTATAGAGTCAGCAACAGTGAGCTGATAGAGTTGAAGAAGCAGGTGGATGAGCTTCAGGACAAGGGATTTATCAGATCTAGTTCTTCTTCGTGGGGTGCTCCGGTACTTTTTGTGCCGAAGAAGGATGGGTCGATACGGATGTGTATCGACTACAGGGCTCTGAACAGCCTCACAATCAAGAACAAGTATCCGCTGCCGCGTATTGATGATCTTTTTGACCAGTTGAGCGGAGCGAGGGTGTTTTCCAGGATTGATCTGAGGACAGGCTACCACCAGGTGAAAGTCAGGAAGGAGGATATTCCGAAGACAGCTTTTCGGACCAGATATGGACAGTATGAGTTCTTGGTGATGCCGTTTGGGTTGACTAATGCCCCGGCAGTGTTCATGAATCTGATGAACAAGGTGTTCCATCAGCATCTGGACAGGTTTGTGGTGGTGTTTATAGATGACATCTTGGTGTATTCGAAGACCCCAGAGGAGCATGAGGAGCATCTGAGGATAGTGCTGGAGACTCTCAGGAAGGAGGAGCTTTATGGAAAGCTTTCGAAGTGTGAGTTCTTCCTTGACAAGGTTGAATTCCTTGGTCATGTGGTGACTGGAGAGGGTATCTCGGTGGATCCGAGAAAGATCGTGGCAGTTGAGGCATGGAGTGCTCCGAGTTCAGTAGCCGAGGTCAGGAGTTTCTTGGGACTGGCAAGCTACTACAGGAGATTTGTTCAGGATTTTTCCCGGATTGCAGAGCCGTTGTCCAGGCTGACCCGGAAGGACGTGGAGTTTGTTTGGTCAGAGGAGTGCCAGATCGCCTTTGATGAGCTGAAGAGGAGGTTGACGACAGCTCCAGTGTTGACGTTGCCATCAGGTTCTGGAGGATTCACTATCTATAGTGATGCATCGGGGAAGGGACTGGGTTGTGTGTTGCAGCAGAATGGAAGGGTGATTACCTATGCTTCCAGGCAATTACGTCCTCATGAGAAGAATTACCTTACCCACGATTTGGAGTTGGCAACGGTCATTTTTGCTCTGAAGTTGTGGAAACACTATTTATATGGAGAGCGTGTGGAGATCTTCACAGACCACAAGAGCTTGAAGTATGTGTTTACCCAAAAAGAGCTGAACATGAGGCAGAGAAGATGGTTGGAGTTGATGAAAGACTTCGACATATCATTGCAGTATCATCCAGGGAAGGCGAACGTAGTTGTGGATGCATTGAGCAGGTATCCGGTAGCTATGTGCCTGACTACAGATCGTTATCTTCTGGCAGATCTAGAAAGCTTGGGCATTGAGGTGATAGTGCCTGGAGTTGAGATGCAGATGTGGGGACTGCAGATTCAGTCAGAGTTGGTAGACCGGATCAGGGCTACACAGTTTGAGGATGAGTCCCTGAGGAGCATCAGGGAGCAGGTTCAGATGGGTTTATCAGATGACTTCACCATTGCTGATGATGGTTCCTTGCGGCACGGTACCAGGTTGTGTGTGCCGAGTGGGTCGTTGCGCGAGGAGGTTCTCCAGGAGGTGCATCGATCCCAGTACTCTATGCATCCCGGTGCCAACAAGATGTATAGAGATCTGAGACAGCATGTATGGTGGTACGGGATGAAGCGGGAGGTAGCACACTTCGTATCCCGATGCTTAGTGTGCAAGCAGGTGAAGGCGGAGAGGCAGAGGCCAGAAGGATTACTCCAGCCGCTACCCATTCTGGAGTGGAAATGGGAGCATGTGACAATGGATTTTGTTTCTGGACTTCCCCGTTCTCCAGGCGGGAAAGATGCGATTTGGGTCATCGTGGATAGGTTGACCAAATCGGCCCACTTTCTACCATTCAAAGTGGGTACGTCTACAGAGAAACTCGCAGAGATGTATGTGCGCCAGATAGTCAGACTGCATGGATTTCCAGTGAGCATAGTATCAGATCGGGACAGTCGCTTTACTTCGCATTTCTGGAGGAGTCTGCAGGCTAGCTTGGGCACCCAGCTCAAGTTTAGTAGTGCGTATCACCCGCAGACAGATGGTCAGTCAGAGAGGACCATTCAGACACTTGAGGACATACTTCGGACCTGTGTTTTGGATTTCAGAGGCTCTTGGGAGGATCACTTGCACTTGGTAGAGTTTGCTTACAACAACAGCTACCAAGCTAGTATCGAGATGTCACCTTTTGAGGCATTGTATGGACGGAGGTGTCGCACTCCGTTGTCATGGGATGATGTAGGTGAGAGAGCTTTGCTTGGCCCGGAGATGGTGGTTGATGCAGCGGAGAAGGTCAAGCTCATTAGAGATAGACTTCGGGTGGCGCAGGACAGGCAGCGGCATTGGGCCGATAGCCACCGGAGACCTTTGGAGTTCGAGGTATAGCTTAGAATCTATTTTTTGTTCTTGTGTTTGCTTGTGATTGCTTGTTTTAGACTAAGTGCAGAGACCTTATTTGTGCTAGGTTGGAGATCTGGTGTTCTTGAGGATTTCTCCGACGCGGGGCACTATTCGCTTCGGTGGAGGCGGGAAGCTTAGCCCACGTTTCGTCGGACCCTTCCGTGTTCTTGAGAGGGTCGGCGCCGTGGCGTATAGGCTTGAGTTGCCGCCTACGCTGGAGGGAGTTCATGATGTGTTCCACGTGTCGCAGTTGAGACGGTACGTGGCAGATCCCAGTCACGTATTGGATCACTCGGAGATCGCAGTGGGCCCTACTCTTAGCTATCCAGAGCAGCCGATGGAGATTCTGGATCGGCGAGAGAAGGTGTTGAGGAACCAGACTATTCCCTTGGTTCGCGTCGCGTGGAGGCATCACTCTCCAGGGGAGTCGACCTGGGAGAGGGAGGATGAAATGCGCGAGCGATACCCCTATCTCTTCGAGCCCTGAGGTATGGTTCTTTCTTTGCATTCCTGTCCTAGTTTCGTATTTTAATTTCGAGGACGAAATTATTTTAAGGAGGGTAGACTTGTCAATACCCAATTCTAGAAAATAGGATTTTTATTTTATTTTTATTTGGTAAATTGTGTATTGTATTTAAATAATTATAATTGTATTTAAATAGTGATTGTATTATTTTTTATTATTTTTATTTTGATTATTTTAGGGTTTTGGCTAGCCTGGACCCATGTCAGACCCTAGTGGACCCATGTTCGACCCAGCCCACACCCTTGTGAGAATTATTTTGGGGCTTAGATTTATTATTTTATTTTTAGGAGGTTAGTTGGAGAGATTTGGAGCTAGTTTGAGCGCATTTGGAACCCGGAACCCAAAACCGAGTGAGTAGGGGCATTTTGGGAATTTGGTGACTTATGTACCCATTTATTTGCCAAGGTCGGCCCCTACCTACCCCCACCCGTGGGATTCCAGCAGCAGCCCCCTCCCCTCTTTGCATTCTTCTTCATTCCACTCTTCTTCTTCTTCATTTCTTCTTCTCCACTTCTCCTTTCTTCTTCCTTCTTCTTCCAAGTAAGCTTCTCTTCACTTTTCTTCTTTCTTTCTTCCATTCCTTCTTCTTTAAGCTAACCCTAACCTTACATTTTCTCTAACCTAGGTGTGAGGAGCTTAGATCTAGTGTGAGAGCTAGATTTGGTGGCTTGGAGCTTGAGGGAGGTGATTTCTAGGGGTTGTGAGACTTTGGCCTTGGGATTCCAACTCCCAAGAGGTAAAACCTAACTTTCCCCTTCCTAATTATTTTTGTGTAGTGTAATTAGTGTTGTAGAACCTTCCTAGACCTTAACCCTACCCGTAGGAGGAAGTTGGAACTAGTTTGGGTGAGTTTAGAAACTTTGACATTAGGTTTTGTGTCGAATTCGGGTGAAATCCGAATTTGGCCCAATTTTGGGTGATGCCCTAGGTTAGATGGACCTAGGTAGACATAGTCGGGTGTCTAGAGGGTGAGTGCGTGTCTCCGTTCGGACACGGGAAGCCGTGTCGCGGAGAAACGGGCATTTCGGGCAAAATTTGGGCTTTTCGTCGTCGCCGATTCTAAGTGCGTGTGCGTTTCCACCACGGATCTAGAATCGATGCGGGAGCATATTTTCTTGGATCTAGACATCGTGTAGAGCGCGTGGGTAAATTTTGGGCCGATTCCGAGTTCGTTTGGTGTGCGTTTCAGGAGGTTTTCCGAGCCGCGCACCACGTGTTCGTCGAAATGACCGAACGGCCATTTCGACTTGGTTTCCTCGTTTTGGGCTTGTACGCGCGTTGGGTTAGTATCGGGGAGTGTGTGCTAGAGTTTTCGGGCTATATTTTATATATTTTAGGGTATTGGTGAGTGTCGGGGTCGTTGGGCGTGAGTAGGGCGTGTGGTTTGAGTGTTGTGTGCGTAGTTGTGTTTGTATTTATGTGTGTCTATATATAAATATATTTATATATATTTGTATGTGTGTTTATGTATATATATACTTATATATATGTGTGTATTTATATTTATGTACTTGTATGTGTATATGTCTATGTGTATATATATATGTATGTGTAAGTGTGCTTGTGTGTATATGTATATATATTTGATTGTGTGTGTATATATATATATATCTTAGAGTGTGTGTGTGTATTGGTATATATATATGTATTTGTATGTGTGTATATATATATTAAAATAAGTGTTTATATATATATATAGCTATGTATATATTTGTATGTGAGTGTGTTAGAATAGATATAAGTGTATATATATAGGTATTTAGTTGTTTATATATATAGTTATATGCGTATATATATATATATAGGGTGATATATATGTATATATATGGATGTGTGTGTGTGTGTGTATATGAGTTGGAAGGGGGGGTTCCAGACTGCAGCAAGGAGCAGCTGCTGCTGCAGCAGCAGCACAGCAGCAGCAGGAATAGCTGCAGCAGCAGCAGTACAAAGAGCAAGAGCAGCAGCATCAGCAGTAGCATGGAGCAGCAGCAGCAGGAATAAGAAGCTTCAGCAGTAGCAGCGGGTAGTAGCTAGTGAGGAAGAGAGTTTGATATATAGATATATATATATGTTGATAGATAGGTAATAGATAATAAGTTAGATAGATAGATAGTAGGATAAATAGATAAGATAGCTAGTTAAATAGTTATTAGATATTTAGATAGATAGATAGATACTAGATCGGTAGATAGATAGTTTTATCTATCTAAGATATAGATATCTATATACCTATAGTTATATATATATATATATAGATATCTTGATAGGTATATATATATATATGTTATGATTAGGTAAGGTAATGGGTATAAGTGTATATGTGTGTGTGGATATATATATGTATATAGGTAGATACCTATTTAGATATATATAAATATGATAGGTATCTATATTACCTAGCCTAGATTAATAACTAGGTGCATAATCAATAGCTAGATAGCTAGTTAGAGGATTTTAGAGCGAAATCTCAATACCTTGAGATACCGAGGTATCTCGATACCTTGAGATATTCAAGTTATTGAGTTTCGAGCGGGGTATTTGAGCATTAGCCTAGGAAATGCTTTGGGGTGATTTTTGTATGTTTATATATATATAATTACGCGTGCTAGCATAGGTTTTAGCGGGTTTAAGCGGGGTGCGTGGCCTAGGACGAGGTATCGGATACCGAGGGTATCCCGGTATCTCGATTAGGCGAGTTTGTGAGTTTAGTAGCTTAATGAGCTCGGTTTGACCTAGAATTTCAGGGGCACCCTAGTTTGACCTAGATTTGACCAAATTTGTCCTCGTTGACCGTAAAAGTCAACGTTTGACCTAGTTTTGACCTAGAGTTGACTTTTTGGACCCCGGGTTGACTTTTTGACCCGAATTTTACCGGTTTGACCCGTTCAACCTAGAATAGCCCTAGAAGCCTGTTTTTTAATTATTTTATATCAGTTTTAATCCTTAGAACCCTGTTTAATTCTGTTTTTCGTATTAGGTCCTTGCGGTACCGGTCCGGACCTCGATCCTCATCAGTTGCTCAGGACATCAGGCAAGTACCTACCTATGATAGTTTCTATTTCATGATAGCGTTTATATCACCTGTTCTAGAACTGTAATACTTGATTCTGACACATTGTTACACGAGCTGGTGCTAGTGGATCCCGTCATGAGATGCTATCCCCCCTTACCGTGTTCAGCGGGTACTCTATCACGTGTATTTCATCATGTGCTTCGGGTATTGATTCTCATGTGCTATCATGTGCTTCTTGTGCTCTCGCCTTCATGTGCGCGAGCTATTATCATGTACGTAGCGTGTTATGGTTGGATCCAATGGTATTAGTGGGGGAGGGGAGTAGGAGTTGGTTATATGATCAAAGCCAAACAGTATTCATGTGTATGTCGGTTATGCAACTCACGCATAACGGAGTTATCTTAGTATTTTTCATGTGCAACCTAAGCCGATCATATAACGAACTTGTGCTCAAGGCACTTAGCTAGTATTCATGTTTCTCACCTGCAGTTACTTTTTCACTACTTGTATCGTTCTCCAGTTTACATTGCAGCTACTTATTGTGCTCCAGCATATATTTATTTCCTGTGCATCTTGATTACTTTTCTATTGCTCGTCATACACACCTTACCATGTATTTGGAGTTGCTTTCAGAGTTATGTACTTCGCTCCAGTCCTGACTGGGCATATTTTTTCCAGAGGATCCTGAGGACTATTGCCCTACGTTCTACGGGCCTGGTATTGACGACTGTTGTGAACCCGAGGAGGAGTGCGCCGAGGAGACGCCGATAGCACCCTAGTTAGCTAGGTGGGTTTTCTGGGTTATTTCCAGTGGTTTGTATTTTGGATGACTGTACTTATTCTTTTGTTGCTTGAGATGTTGTAGCTATTTGTAGACTTGGACTGTATTATTTTGGATTGTCTTGCTCTCTTGGTTCTGTTTCTTTGTTTATATCATATCGTGCTTATATTCTTCCTCTAGATTTTGTGATTGAGATCTTTGATATATATATTGCGTGGTTGCCTCCTTTGGGAGAGGATTTTATATATATATTACGTGGTTTTGCCCTCCTTGTGGAGAGGTCATGCCGAATTTTTCAGTGAGATATAGATAGATATGGTTGACCTAGAACGGAACTTTACAGCGTTCTACTGCCGATTCTGTGGCGTAGGCTGGACGTACCCACGGCTCATGCCCAATTTTCGGGTGCGGGTCGTGACAGACACTGTGCAAATCAGCAGTCATGCGTCCAAAAAGATGGATGCATGCTATCAGTATGCGGCAAGAGTTTAGGCCGCATAACCCTCTCGGGATGCATGGCACTCTTAACCGCATAGCTCGCTGGCCATATGAAGACTTCATCTTCTCTAACAGCAGGTTCAGCCATGGCAAAAAAGCTCCAAAAACTGAAATCTTGTTTTCTTCATAAAAATCTCATTTTAAGTCCAAATCGGGTGACCCAAAAGCCAAAATGCTATAAATTGAAATCTCTATCATGTAGCAAAAACTGGTTTTCAAAGATATAAGTTTAATAGATCAAAACCAAAAAAACTCATGAAACTCATAAAATTCTAAGTTTAGAAATGTAGATCTACACTAATCCATCCTTCAAAACAGAAAACTCCAAGAGCTAAAAGTGCTTAAAAATATATAATAAACATAATGGAACAATAATATGGAAGATTTTTCCATTTCTCATGCAAGGTGTACTTGTCTATGAAATGGGGAGAGAAAGCTAAAGAAGGAGAAAGTAATGAAGAAGTGGAGAGAGAGAGAGAAAATATTGGGTTATATATGGTAGGGTTTGAGGGTTGAACCAAAGGTTCTCATGAGTTGAACCAACCCACAAAATAAACTATGAGCAAGGTTAAACCAAAGAATGGGTCTAGTCTCCATGCACATGCAATTATGCTAAAATAAAAATACGTTCGAAATACGTATATCGGGAACGGGGAGTAACATCACTATCCACCTTAGAAAAAATTTGTCCTCAAAATTCGAATCCAAGCAATAGCTAGAGAAGTCATGACAAGCACGATATAAATCTACTAGCAACTACACATACAAGCAATATCATCACAACAAAAGGGTGATCACTAGATCACAGAATCCGAGATATAAAGGCATAAGAAAGAATATACCTTCTGGATCGAATAGGTGCGGGTACCAAGACCTAATATTGTCCTCGCGCTCCCACGTCGATTCTCCAAGTGTCATGCTCCAGTCCCAAAATACGTAGGACCAGGAATATGCAACATGCCAGCTACGTATTTGACCAGACTCTGGTCCGACTCGAATACGTATAAGCTGTATAACAATAGTCACTATCTAAATAATCCCGTAAATATAAATATCTATGTCTCAATCCACAATGAACAGAAATACACAAGAATGAGCTACATGTGCTATAGTCGGCTGCCCAATAACACACAAACTCGAATAGACTCGAGAATAAATATGAGTCTATAAAAACTAGGCTACAACAGCAGACGAATAAACAATATAAATAAAATAACCATAACGCCGATAGAAATAATATAAGTACCTGGTGCCAATGCCTGCAAGACAAGCAATCACTACTAGAATAAGCGGGATTAGCGACGTATTTTAGCGACTCCTAGTAAAAACGTTACTAAATTAGCGACTCCGTAAAAATTCGTCGCTAGACGTCGCTAAATGGCGACATTTAGCGACGTTTAGTGACTTTTATTAAGATTTTAAAATATTAGTAGCTATAAGTTCAATTAAGGTCGCTAAACATCGCTAATATATCTGATTTAGCGACGTTTAGCGTCGTAATTAGCGACGTATCTATCAAAAATATTTAGCAATGTATTTAGCGACGTCTTGGACGTCGCTAATTTTTATAACGACGTTGTTATTTGACGTCGCTAAACGTCGCTAAATTTTGGTTAATTAGGGCTCAGTTTTCTTTTCCCCATCTCTCAAAAATTTCAAAACTTTTCGATTTCCCCCGCCCCCCCCTCTCCGGGGACCGGCTCTCCACGGCTGCGGCTACTCCGGCATCCCCCTCCTCCTCCTCCTCCTCGAGCTCTAGGTAATCTCTCTCTCTCTCTCTCTCTCTCTCCCTCTCTCTCTCTCTCTCTCTTCCTCATGTGACACTGACACAAGACACACTTGACAGAGACGACACACAGACACGACACACGTACACAGACACTGACAGACACACACGACACATACACACAGACGCAGACAGACACACACGACACACACACACAGACGCAGACACACACACATGACACACACACACAGACACAGATTAGGGTTAGGATTAGGGTTAGGTTTAGGGTTAGGGTTAGGGTTAGGTTTTTTGACCTAGGGTTAGGGTTAGGTTTAGGGTTTTTGGTCAGGGGTTAGATTTAGGGTTTTTGATCAGGGGTTAGGTTTAGGGTTTTTGGTCAGGGGTTAGGGTTAGGGTTAGGTTTTTGATCAGGGGTTAAGGCTACGGAATATTACTATCACCATTTAAATCAATATTTGTTGCAAAAACAAAAGTGCAACTGCCACATTGATTATCTTGTAATATGTGGTACAACTTCCCCTTTTTTTGTTTTATGAACTCCTAGTACAGTTTTAGCAAACTTAACATTAACTTGTCTAATTTGATTGATTATCAATGCCAATTCTACGTAGCACTTGAATGTGGATCATATTGTTAGCAATAGAGAATTAATTAATAGTTGGATAGCCTAAGAAGAAGATAGCCACACATATCGACAAACCTCTTTCCGCTAATTCTTCAAAATCGAGGCAATCTTCAAGATGGTTGAGAGATTGTGTTGAAAATCATATTGGAGCTAAAGGAAACCTTGAGTAGTCTCCAGATGGCAGGCTGGAGAAATATTACGATCACAATGACTATATATATATATATATATATATATATATATATATATATATATATATATATATATATATATATATATATATATACTGAAAAAATGGTTAGTTTTGTTTCATGCATGTCTTTTTCCAATCAGAGGTTTAATTAATTTTTCATCTAAGTTATTGTGCTTGCATTTCAGGTTTTTTTTTTTACTTGTTGTTTGCTTTTGTTTACACTTAAATCAAAGGTAGTTTTGAGGATCTGACACTACAAATTCCAATCAACTTTGCTTACCTAGTTGTAATTCATGTTCTGCTAATTAGTTATCGATTAAGTACTAGCTGATCTAAGAAGAAAGGTCTTTGACCCAAGTGATTTAGAAACTCATCGCTTAAGTATTCACTATTTTGATCTAATTCAAACACTCTTGCTGATTTGTTTCTCTACTCTATATCGATTGTCCTATGAACTAGTGGCTCTTTCTCCTTTTTTTTTTTAATGAAAAAGAAGTTCGAGTATTTTACCTATGATAAAAAATTCACTAGTAGGATATAACAGAAATGAAAAATAATGTTTTCATCCTGCTTGTTAATCTTATCTTCACAAATACATTCTAGCCTAAGGTGCCACATGTATTTGGGATTAATATTATCTTTAGAATCTCTTAAACATGATTGATTAATGTTAAATACATTATTTTACAATACAAACATACAGATGATTTATTAATGTCCATAATCACCTTTCTCAAAACTGAAAGGGATAAATATTCATCATCATTCGTATTATCATCTCCATCATCAACACTACCAATAGATTTGTATCTGTTGGTTGACTAGATACATCTTATAGTATTTTTATTGTTAGGACATTATTATACTGCAACAAACAGCTAATTCTTTAAGAGTCATCTAATTCTTCCGTTCCGGTCCAATAGCTAATTCTTTGTTTTCATCTATCTTACCAGATGGCACCCAAGAGAGTGACACCTCCTACTGTTAAGGAGGAAGTGATGCCTCCTACTGTTAAGGAGGAAGAGATACCACCTGCAGGGAGTTCCAGTCACCCAGCACCTATCGCGGCTGTATCTCAGACGGGTAATTCCAGTCACCCAGCACCCATAGCTGAGCTTGATAACATAAACGCTGTTTATGTGCAGTATTTAAGGGACTGATATCTGCCCTATTTTGGATACCCTCGAGATTGATACTGTGATGTTTCATATACTTATATATTATGCATTTTGTGTTACTGTGATACTCTGATACTTATATATTATGTATTTTGTGACGCTGTTTATGCCCATTTTGTGTGACTGTGATACTGTGATACTTTTATGACTGTGATACTGTGATACTTTTATAACTGTGATACTTTTATTCATATTAAATATTGTTAATCCGGTATTGAGTGTTCCATCGAAGGGGTCGACGAACCCATAGAATTCAACGGAGGGTTGCTCCGGGTCTATTTTTAATTAGAAATTTATAAACTACAGGAATAATAGTTTGGAACAATTCAGTTTTTTTTTTGTAAAATTAGCGACGTATTTAGCGACGTTTAGCGACGTCTAGCGACATTTTTATAAGTCGCTAAAAAAGTCGTTAATTAGCGACGTGTCATTAGCCATCGTTAAGGACGTCGCTAAATATGTCGCTGTACGTCATAAATTGCTGACATGGCAGTACTGCCAGGTCATTAAAGACGTCGCTGTTACGTCACTATATAAGTCGCTAATTAGCGACGTTTAGCGACATTTAATTATGTCGCTAATTAGTGACTCAGAGTCGCTAAACGTCGCTAAGTTAGCGACACATCTAAGTCGCTAAAAAACGTCGGTATAGCGACGTTTAGTGACGTTTTTCCTTTCAGCAACGTAATTATTACCGACTTTATTGCAACGTCGCTAATTACGTCGCTAAACAAGATTAGCGACATTTTTTTTTGTCAATTAGTGACATTTTTGGTCATCGCTAATTTGACTTTTTCTGGTAGTGAATTCCATCAGCAACTCCAAAGGCTCCGTAATCATCTATGCTGCAAAACTGATAGGAGACCAGGTCCTCAGAGGGACGTAACAAGGTACAAAAATAGTATGCCATAGTATAACAGAAAGAAACAAGTGCAACGCCAGTGTAATCTAGCATAACCACATAAGTGAGACACAATTTTGAAGACAATGTTCGACGCGTAGGCTATCCAAAATAAAATTGTAGCTCCGAACACGGAGACACACGGGACGTACTGCAGCTCCAAGCAAAGAGTCACACGGATGATACTATTACTCCAGATACAGGAACACTACATAAATAGGACAGATACATATATATAGCGCGTGCAGAGGAGCCCAAACGTCTAGTAACTATCTTCCCCTCCCAAAGCGGTCAACGAGTATTCGCTGAACCTGAACCTCTATCTAACAGTCTTGCCATACTGAAGTAACTATCAACGATCACGACCCTAAAGTTATCCCAGCTTTCGATCATGTTGACAGTATCAGGATACAGGAAATCTGGCACGATGACAGTATCTGAATTGTCCTAGGGTTATGATATAACCAAGTATGTACATCCAGGTGTTGCGAACATCTATCAATCATTACCAGACATTACCGACAAACGTCTGCACCCGGTTATGACCCGGATGCGAGGTAACAATTCTGATCCAAAGCACGCATAATGCATATAATAAATAGATAGAAATCTGGTAACTGAAATACAATATGGCAAGGTACACTTGTCTGGATCCGGATGCTGAAGATGGGGCTCCGGTACAACATCCAAGTTCGCGGGTCCTGTAGTACCTAGAGACGAGATACAAACTCGATCAATAAACTATTTTGATGCTAAAATAAGAGGTGACACACGTCTAGCATAGGCTTCAATCATTGTTACAAACTCACATAGACACTAAGCTAGAGGGTTGACCAAGGTTGACTAGAGGTACGTTACATCTAATACTATCAATCCTCTGTATAATATCATTAGACAATTCCTCAATCCCCTATATTTATCATGGTGTTTTCAGTAGTTCGAGTATGTTTATTCCTTATATTTTATCCTGGTCTTCACAGACGTTATCATGCATGTTTACATATATCATCCTCAACTAAAAATAATTATTATTTATTAAACCCTCAATTATATAAAATAGTTTTTTAATTATTTGAACATCATTTCACATATACACAGTTACTCCTCAAATAACTTCATTATTAAATATCAGCTTTCAATATTAACCAATAGTTTGATATTACTCTACCATTTCATAGTTAACCTGCTCCTCGATACCCATCACAAAGCATAACCTAAAACCCTAAATATCATATATATATATATATATATATATATATATATATATATCATTCACAACCAACAAATGTATATAATACATAACATCAAACCCTAAATTCAATGCATTCAAAATCATAAAACCTTATATCAAACTTCTTAAACCCTAACCCTAACTATATTATATTAAACCATAACAATATTACACTACATAAGGGAAAGGGTGAGAGGTTACCTTGGCAGCGGTACGTGGTGGTGCGAGGGTGGAGCTGCTGTGGTTACACGTTCGAGGGAGGTTGCTGTCCGTGGAGGTGTTGGCAGTGGTGGTACAAGGTGAACGGGGTGGTGAAGGTGGCGATGGCTGCTGAAGGTAGTGGTGTCTCGGTGGTGATGATGATGATGATGATGTCGAAGAGGATAGGTTGTGGTCGATACTGGTGATGGTGGTGATGGTGGCACGGATGGATGCAGGGGCGACAACGTGGATCCGACACAGTTGATGCAATAGCGGGTTGTCGGTGGAGGTGTAGGCGGTTGGTGGAGTAAGTAATGGAGGAGGAGACACGGTAGTGGTGGAGTAACAGAGGTGGGTGGCCGTAGTAACAGAGGTGGGATGGCAGTCAGGTTTGAGGTGGTTCAACGAGGGATGGCCGGAGTGGAGGGAGGCAGATCATGGGGATGCTGGAGATCCTCGCCGGAGTGGAGGGAGTTCGGCTGGAAGGGTGACTCGGGTTGAAGAAAGAGAAGAGGAGGAGGAAGAAGAAGAAGAGAAATGGAAGGATTCAGTTATGGATGAAGGTAGAGGGAGGAGAGAAAGAGGGGGTAGGGTTTTCAATGTCCCTAGGGATTAGGGCCGGCATGGGAAAAAGGGAAGTGAAGAGGGATTAAACAGGAGAGTGTGTAGTGAGGATGAGTTTTAAATTTTGAATGGATGGCTCAGATTTTACATGGAGAAGTGTACATCCAAAGAAGGAGAGAGAGGGGGTGATTGACCGGTCAAGAGATGAGGCTGAGGGTTTCTTCATTTGCCTTAGCCAATAAGGTGGTGACACCTATCACCACTTTTGCAAATAAGCCCCTTAACTTTTGGGTATTTGCACAAGTATGTAAAATAAAGGAGATTTGGTGTGGGGAGTAGTGTTTGGTATTTTGTAGGGTGAGGGGGTGTTTGTGTGTTTTGTATGGGCTTAAAGAATGAGGTATTGGATTAAATTGGGGTTAAGTTAGGATTAGTCAAAGTTGGTATCCCTAATTTAATTAAAATAAAATATCATATGCTCTTAAATTAAATGGGGGCACATGAGGTCTCAATTTGGAGTGACACAAAGGTCATGAACGGTGTAGGCTTGGTATCAGTCTTGGACCCTTAAATTGGTCGGGCTAAACGGGTTAAGTTTGTGTCCCAAAATTGATGGCAACGACAAAGGTATGCGACACAGGATTAAAGAATGGATTTCGGGACCGAGAATTTGTGCAATTAAATTAGAGCACAAGGGATTGTGTTTGTGAGTGACAAAAAATCCAGCGCCTAGGTTGGCTTGTCAAGTCAAGAGTGTAATAATTTATTGAAAATTATGGGCTATTATTGTGCTCCGAATTTTGCAACAACGGTAGGGTGCACTAAGGGTTAAAATAAAGAATCAGACATGGCAACTCAAATTCTAAACCTCAATTACATTGTTGCTATACAATATTTCTAACCCTATCTAGTCTATCAAAAATAAAAATTAAGGGGGTTTACATCCTTCCCAACTTAGAAAAATTTTGTCCCCGAAATTAAAAGTATAGCACGAATAATAGCTACGAGAATTTAAAAGTAAAGGTAAACGAATGCAGTACGTAAATTCGTACCTTGTTCCTCAAATAAATACGGAAAATACTATCGAATAGAATCCTCGCACTCCCAGGTAGACTCGCCTGGCGAATGATGCTTTCATGCAACCCTGACCAGTCAAATAGTCTGACCCCTCAAAGTCTTCTCATTGTGATAGAGTATCCCCACTGGCTGCTCTGCATATGATAAAATGGGCCCGAATGTAAACTCTGAATGATCAAGCACGTGGCTGGGGTCTGGCACGTATCTCCTCAACTATGATTCGTAAAATACGTCATGCACTCCTTCTAATGATGGAGGCAATGCAAGACGATAAGTCACTTTGCCAACTCGTTCAACGATGTCAAAAGGTCCGATGTACCTCAGACTCAGCTTGCCTCTGCCTCTAAATCTGATGGTACCACGAGTGGACGATATCTTCAAAAATACATGGTCACCTTTCTTGAACTTCAAAGGTCTACAGTGTGCATCTGCCCAATACTTATGTCTATCCTGTGCTGTACGCAGGTGGCTCTAAATCTACTTTACTTTCTCCACTGTCTGTGTCACCAACTCTGGACCAAGTATCTGACGCTCTCCCACGTCACTCCAACATATCGGTGACCTATACTTCCTGCCGTACAATGCCTCATAAGGTGTCATCTGTATGCTGGCCTGGTAGCTGTTGTTGTAGGAGAATTCCACCAAGTGTAGATGGTCCTCCCAAGATCCTCCAAAGTCGATCATGCACGCCCTCAACATATCCTCTAGTATCTGAATTGCGCGCTCTGACTGGCCATCAGCCTGTGGATGATATGCAGTGCTGAACTTGAGGCGAGTGCCTAGACTCTCCTGCATACTCCGCCAAAAATGTGACATGAATCTGGAATCATGATCCGATATAATGCTGACAGGCACTCCATGTAGTCGTACTATCTGCCTCATATACATGTCAGCTAAAATCTCCGTGGACTGCCCTACTCTAAAGGGCAAGAAATGTGCAGACTTGGAGAGTCAGTCTACGATAACCCAGACTGTATCCTTTCCGCTAGGGCTTCTCGGGAATCCAGTGATAAAGTCCATGGTAATGTGTGTAAACTCCCTCACCCAAAATAGGTATTTTGTGTATATTTTATATTATTATATTTATTATAGATGTTGAATTTATTTAGAGTATTCTCTTAGTTAATTAGAAAATAATTTTTTTAGTATATTTACATATATAAATATTTAATTAGAATTATTTTTAGGTTATTTTAGATTTTTGAATATTTTTCTAGAATTGTTAGGTAATTAAAACATAGGGAACATAAATTTCTAGGACTTTTATGATTTACTTTGAGACCATACTTGCATGTTATTCCTACCAAATATTTATTTTAGGTTAAAATATTTAATTATATTTTTTTTATGATTTATTTAGAATTTTAAGAAATTTATTTAGATTTTAAAATTATTTAGGATTTATTTGGATATATATAGTCTTAATATTAGATAGATGCTAATTTAGTGTTAATAGATATTAATAAGATTTTATAAATTATTTGTATTATCTTTAATTATATTTAAGATTATAAATTATTGAGATAAATTCAAACTCTATTTTAAATTAATTCAAATCCTGAACCTACTAGAAAATCAACCTCATGCATATCATATCTTTATTTAAATTCATCATAATCCTATTCAAATTAACCAATCCTATTCGTATTTAATTAAGTAGTATCCACCATTATAAATACCTCATCCTTCAAATTTTTCTTCCCCAAATTTTTCTCTTTTTCGTCAAAAAAAAGTCAAAATTCGTCATAAATTCAGCCTCATTCTCTACTAGTTATGACGAATTAAAAGGACGATATCTCCTAGCTTCGGACTCCAAACGAGGCCTAATTTTTTTTGTTAGAACGATATTGAGGTTAGCTTTCTGATTATATAAATTTTTTTTACGAAATTATTAGTATTAAATTCTGGAAAATTCGTAGAGCACAGCATGTCCAAAAATAGACGTATTTTGATGTTTTCGCGATTCCGGGAGAACCAGGAATCAGAATCATGAACCGTTTAAAGTTTCGGAAAGCTAATGTCGAGATCATCGACATATATTTTTCCCAGAATATATTTCGAAGTATTTATATACTGTTAATTCTGTAGAACTTCTAGGTTAGAATTTAACCATCGGTGTACAATACAAAATTTGTATGTGCCATAATTCCCAAACGAATTTGAATTCGGATGAACTATAAATTCCAGCATATTTTTGACGCTGAAATCTACAAAAAATCATGCATGAAAGCTGAGTTTGTGTCGGTTGACTTTTTGGTCAACAGATCGCCTCGATTTGCGTGTCATGAGTCTCGAGTTGATAAAATTCAGTTTCTTTGGACAAAATTTAGGAATTAACATAAAAATTAGAATAATAAGATTAAAATAAGATTTTAGAGTAATTATTCCAGAATTTAAATAAATTAAAATAAATTATCTTTTGATGTGATATATTTGTAATACATAGGCTATTTGGACTGTGACTTGGACTCTGATTCATACCAGCAGCAGGACCCCAGGCAAGATACCTTGCCAAATTATTTATAGTACTTTACATACTATTTATATTTCTATTTATTCATTACATGTGTAGTCTCGTTCAGTTATATTCATTGCATGTGTAGTTCGTTCAGTCATTACTATATATATTAGATATGTTGACACACACTTGACACCTAGTATCATGAGAGAACAATCATTAGGCGTATGGGCTTTTAACCACTCTGGTAAACCGTAGTATATAGTTCGCACTACGGGCGTGTGTCGCGCTGGTCGCTACCCCCGCGGTATGTCGATTTCTGATGTCCATTGACGTGTGTGTGAGTTATGAGGTAGATCGAGTAGCCTACCCTTGCCCATACGTCGAAAAGTTATCCTCATTTGCATTCATATAGATTGTCTTGTATAGCGTACTTATTTATTTTCAAACCATATACATGTTTACTGTATTCAAATTGGCTCATATTTTCTGTATCTTATTACCTCCCTCTGAGGACCTGGTCCGCTGCCAGGTGTATCTTTTCTTGAGTATTTGCAGAAGCGCAGATTTGGATGGTTACATGTGATCCGAGGATGTCTTCTCTTCGAGCTGTGATGGATAGCTGGTATTCTTATATTGTGTTGTGGTGTTGTACTCATATTGTATTTGCTCTTATATTCGAGTTGGTAGTGGATTTGTTTCCATCCAACTATCATCCTTAGATACTTCTTATTGAGATCTAGTTTCATAGATACTGGTTATTTATTTCTATATGATTTTGGTGGATGAGATTTAGATTTTACCCTGTGACTTGTATTATATTTTATACCACTTGTGGATTTTGTATTCATATTACAGCGTACGTATGGATTTGGTTTTCATATATTGGAGTTGCCATATCCATGCGGCTGGCATGCTTACGTGTTCCTAGTCCTACGTATTTGGGACTGGGGCGTGACATGTTTTTATGGTGGCCCATGCAGGTCGAGAGCATATTGTCTCGGTTACGTTACTGTACCGAACAAGCCTGCACCTAGGACTAGAGTATAGGATCTCATCCACAATTGACTGTGATTCATCTCCTCCTATCTGTTCTATTTTGAACAATTATATCATGCTTGATTCATGTGCTTCCCTAATAGTTCATTGAGTAGAGTCTTCTGCTAGAATATAGGAACCCCTATTATTAGGATGATAATTAGAGTAGCACACCTATTAAGAATATAACGAGAATATAGACACACCACTAAGTTTAGAATATCTAGTGAACCTAGAATTCCTTATCTTTAGATTGTTATACCATTACCCCTTGATGTATTAAGAAGACTTGAGAGTAGTATAGACACTAGTAGAGTTAGTTAGAAGTTTTACCATAATGTTTGACACCTAGTATCACATAGTCTTTTGACCTATTAATTGAAGTGTAACCGAATGATATTTATCGCATGCTAGCAAAAGACGACAGTGTTTATTCAGACCATAGAATTTAGTGGTCCTTGCCCTATTTGGTTGACTAGCGACTTAGATAAGGAGATTGTATGATAACTGTAGAGATTGTAGAGTCTTTTATTATTATTGCTTATGTTATTTTTGCTTTTGTGAACTTGAATTATTTTGTAACTTCTCACATCATAATCCAGCGTTATATTTTCTGTGCTACCTTGAATTATGCTGCTATTATAGCCTAGTTTTTGCAAGCTTAATCTTATATCGAGCTTGTTCATGACATATGTGTTATTGGGGCCTGATCAACCACACTAATACAAATTGTCTAATTAGAATCAGTGTATTATGGTCTAGCTAGCCATAATGTGCTTGATTCATCCTTCGCAATAGTATTTTACGTGGATTGAGATGTATAGTGGACCAGTAGACAAATATACTTACCCTCTAGATACGACAAAGCATATCATATCAAGTACATAACTGCACCGATGTGAGCATGCGAATAGGAAATTACCAAATTAAGATTTCAATCCACAACTGTCTTGACAATTCCCATTTGAATTCTTTAAATGCTTTAATTTCCATACTTCCATTCTATTACCCCTCCTTGAACTCTTTTCCATTGCTTTCCGTCTTCCCTTGTTTCGGAAAGATAAAATCTCGTGCTTGGAAATAAGTGATACACGGATAGTACAAGATATACCCCATAGGCCAATCACATTATTTGGTGACTATCTTTCATAATTGATTAAGGGCATATCACATATGATATAATTGGTGTTAAAGTTTTGAGGATTGAATGACATGAGAAAATAAATTGAGGAATATTTTTTCTAAATGTAAGTGCCTTATGTGATAGATGGGTAAATTCTAAGTTGGGTAGAAATTGCATTATTAAACTTGAGGAGAATTCTTTTAGATTATGATCAAGTAGGATTAGATTGAGAGATTAAGTCCTTTTAAATGTGGAGAATTTTAAAAGAAGGATTAAGATAATAAGGATTTAACGAATTTTAAAATCTTGATATTGCGGACCAAATATTTATACTTTGAGCACATAATTTAAATTTTGAATATTGAAGGATGAATCATCGATTTAAATTTTGAGGATAAATATAGAATTTTAGACTTGAACAACTGGTGAATTAGATTTAAATTTTATAATTTGATGATTTGAATTAAAAGTTTAATTTTGATTGTTGGGTCACATATTTGAAATATTGAGGATGTAAATTGAGTTTAAATATTTGAAGAGTATAAAATTCTTAATTTGAGAATAGGAATAAGATTTGATTAGAATTGTTTATTGTTCAAAGTCTAGAGATGATAGTTGAAAATGGTGATATAAATTTTGATGTGGGATGTCATATAGACTTGAGTTAGATTTGAATGTTGAAAAAAAAAATCGAGAAGAGATTACGACAGGTAAAATTTTGATTTAAACAGTGGTTATCTTAATTTTGAAGTGATCGCGATAGATTTGAATAGATTTTTTTATTTAAATTTTTGGAAGAGATTGCGATTGACGTACCTTATGTACGAATGTGAAGGATTTAACAAATTATGTCTTATTTTAATTTTGAGGACAAAATTGTTTTAAGTTGGGTAGATTGTAAACTCCCTCACCCAAAATAGGTATTTTATGTATATTTTATATTATTATATTTATTATAGATGTTGAATTTATTTATAGTATTCTCTTAGTTAATTAGAAAATAAATTTTTTAGTATATTTACTTATATAAATATTTAATTAGAATCATTTTTAGGTTATTTTAGATTTTTGAAGATTTTTCTAGAATTGTTAGGTAATTAAAACATAGGGAACATAAATTTCTAGGACTTCGATGATTTACTTTGAGACCATACTTGCATGTTATTCCTACTAAATATTTATTTTAGGTTAAAATATTTAATTATATTTTTTTTATGATTTATTTAGAATTTTAAGAAATTTATTTAGATTTTAAAATTATTTAGGATTTATTTGGATATATATAGTCTTAATATTAGATAGATGCTAATTTAGTGTTAATAGATATTAATAAGATTTTATAAATTATTTGTATTATCTTTAATTATATTTAAGATTATAAATTATTGAGATAAATTCAAACTCTATTTTAAATTAATTCAAATCCTGAACCTAATGTACTTTGCTCCTTTCCTGACTGGATATATTTTTCCAGATGACACTGAGGAGTACCCTACCTATAATGGACCCCAGGATGTTGTGGGTTTAGATTCGGAGACCCTGGCTCAAGAGGGACTTATCCCAACTGAGACAGTTGACCCTGGAGTGTAGCTTGTAGTATGATAGTATTCTTTTGTACTGGATTTGTCTCCAGCTTATTTTTGTTACTCTTCAGACTCATTGATGTATTATTTTAAACTCATGAGTTGATGACTATTTTATTCTTATCTGATCCGTGTTCATTCTATCTTAGTTCTGTGATTGAGTACACTATCTTTTGGTGGTTCATTATATTAGATAGACTTTCTAGACAGCGTTCTACCGCCGATTCTGCGGCGTAGGCTGGGCATTGTTTCCGACTAGTACCCTTACCCCGGGTGCGGGTCGTGACATGTTTTTGGTCAACCTCATGCATATCATATCCTTATTTAAATTCATCATAATCATATTCAAATTAACCAATCCTATTCATATTTAATTAAGTAGTGTCAACCATTATAAATACCTCATCCTTCATATTTTTCTTCCCCAAATTTTTCTCTTTTTCGTCAAAAAATAGTCAAAATTCGTCATAAATTCAGCCTCATTCTCTACTAGTTATGACGAATTAAAAGGACGATATCTCCTAACTCCGGACTCCAAACGAGGCCTAATTTTTTTTGTTAGAATGATATTGAGGTTAGATTTCTGATTATATAAATTTTTTTACGAAATTATTAGTATTAAATTCTGGAAAATTCGTAGAGCACAGCATGTCCGAAAATAGATGTATTTTGATGTTTTCGCGATTCCGGGAGAACCAGGAATCAGAATCACGAACCGTTTAAAGTTTCGGAAAGCTAATGTCGAGATCATCGACATATATTTTTCCCAGAATTTATTTCGAAGTATTTACATACTGTTAATTCTGTAGAACTTCTAGGTTAGAATTTAACCATCGGTGCATAATACAAAATTTGTATGTGCCATAATTGCCAAACGAATTTGAATTCGGACGAGCTGTAAATTCTAGCATATTTTTGATGCTGAAATCTATAGAAAATCATGCATGAAAGCTGAGTTTGTGTCGATTGACTTTTTGGTCAACATATCGTCTCGATTTGCGTGCCATAAGTCTCGAGTTGATAAAATTCAGTTTCTTTGGACAAAATTTAGGAATTAACATAAAAATCAGAATAATAAGATTAAAATAGGATTTTAGAGTAATTATTCCAGAATTTAAATAAATTAAAATAAATTATCTTTTGACGTGATAAATTTGTAATACATAGGCTATTTGGACTGTGACTTGGACTCTGATTCATACCAGCAGCAGGACCCCAGGCAAGATACCTTGCCAAATTATTTACAGTACTTTGCATGCTATTTATATTTCTGTTTATTTATTGCATGTGTAGTCTCGTTCAGTTATATTCATTGCATGTGTAGTTCGTTCAGTCATTACTATATATATTAGATATGTTGACACACACTTGACACCTAGTATCATGAGAGGACAATTATTAGGCGTATGGGCTTTTAACCACTCTGGTAAACCGTAGTATATAGTTTACACTACGGGCGTGTGTCGCGCTGGTCGCTACCCCCGCGGTATATCGATTTCTGGAGTCTCGCTGGCCGCTACCCCCGCGGTATGTCAATTTCTGATGTCCATTGACGTGTGTGTGAGTTGTGAGGTAGATCGAGTAGCCTACCCTTACCCATACGTCGAAAAGTTATCCTTATTTGCATTCATATAGATTGTCTTGTACAACGTACTTATTTATTTTCAAACCATATGCATGTTTACTGTATTCAAATTGGCTCGTATTTTCTGTATCTTGTTACGTCCCTCTGAGGACCTGGTCCGCTGCCAGGTGTATTTTTTCTTGAGTATTTACAGGAGCACAGATTTGGATGGTTACATGTGATCCGAGGATGTCTTCTTTTTGAGCTGTGATGGATAGCTGGTATTTTTATATTGTGTTGTGGTGTTGTACTCATATTGTATTTGCTCTTATATTCGAGTTGGTAGTGGATTTGTTTCCTTACAACTATCATCCTTAGATACTTCTTATTAAGATCTAGTTTCATAGATACTGGTTATTTATTTCTATATGATTTTGGTGGATGAGATTTAGATTTTACCCTGTGACTTGTATTATATTTTATACCACTTGTGGATTTTGTATTCATATTACAGCGTACATATGGATTTGATTTCCATATATTAGAGTTGCCATATCCATGCGGCTGGCATGCTTACGTGTTCCTAGTCCTACGTATTTGGGACTGGGGCGTGACAATGTGTTCCCACTTCCACTCGGGAATGGAAAGCGGCTGCAATAGTCCTGCGGTCCTCTGATGTTTGGCCTTGACTTGCTGACAGACCAAACATCTCGCCATGAATCTCGCAATCTCCCTTTTAATCCTTTGCCACTATTAGTGTTATCTCAAATCTCGCTACATCTTCGTACCCCTGGGATGAATAGAATAAATCGATCTATGAGCCTCGATCATCAACTCCTGGCGTAGCTCGCCCCTCGAAACCTATAGGCGATCTCCATACCTCAATGTTCCGTCTTCATGAATTCTGAGTCCCGTCTGCATGCCGGCCTCTGTTCTCTCTCGCAGTTGTCAAAAATTATGCCATGGGCTTCCTGCTTAAGGCATCTGCTACTACATTCGCCTTCCAGGGTGGTACTGCAACTCTATATCATAGTCTGTCATCAACTCTATCCATCGCATCTATCTCATGTTTAGCTCCTTCTGAGTGTAGACATACTTCAGACTTTTGTGATCTGTATAAATCTCAACACATTCTCCATAAAGGTAGTACCGTCATAGCTTTAGTGCAAATATCACTGCAGCTAGCTCTAGATCGTGCATCGGATAGTTCTTCTTATGAACTCTCAGCTGTCTCGATGTGTAGGCTATCATCTTGCCGTATTGCATCAGTACACATCCTAATCCACTTCTAGATGCATCACTATACATTACAAATCCTTCCGATCCTGAAGGAAGTGTCAAAATTGGCACTAATGTCAGACGCTTCTTCAGCTCATCGAAAGTCGTTTGACACTCCTCAGTCCAGATAAACTTCTCGCCTTTACGTATCAGTCGCGTCATAGGCGTAGCGATCCTCGAAAATTTTTCCATGAACCTCCGATAATATCCGACAAGTCTGAGAAAACTCCTAATCTCTATAACTGATGTAGGGGTAGGGCACGTCTCTACTGCAGCGATCTTCTCCGGGTCAACTGATAGTCCATCTCCGGTGATTATGTGTCCCATGAATAGTACTCTATCCAAGCAGAACTCACACTTTCTGAGCTTGGCATACAGCCTCTCCTGCCTCAGCGTCTCCAACACGATCCTGAGATGTCTCTCGTGCTCCTCCTGGCTCTTGGAATATACCTAGATGTCATCGATAAATACCACCACGAACTTATCTAAGTACCGGTGGAAAATATTGTTCCTCAGGCTCATAAATACTGCTGGCACATTGGTTAAACCAAAAGGCATGACTAGAAACTCATAGTGCCCATACTTCATCCGAAAAGCCATCTTCGAAATGTCCTCCCTTCGTACCTTGATCTGATGATAGCCGGATCTGAGATCTATCTTCGAGAATACACATGCGCCACTAAGCTGATCAAATAAATCATCGATGTACGGCAATTGGGTACTTGTTCTTTATCATTACAGCATTTAACACCCTGTAATCGATACACAAACGTACCATCCCGTACTTTTTTGGCACAATTAAGATGACACTAGCCCGAATGAAACCCTTGTCTAAGAGATCATCTACTTGGACCTTCAACTCAACCAACTCCTTCGGTGCTAGTCTGTAGACGGGGAAAGTAATTGACTCGGCTCCGAGAGTCAACTCTATAGTGAACTCTATCTCTCTGTCAGGTGGCAGGCTTGGAAGATCCTTTGGAAACACGTCCTCAAGCTCTGATATAAAGTGAGGGTACACTGGTTCACCTTCTACAATGTGTGTCGCTAAGGTAGATTGGACACCATGCTCTCGGGCTCCCCAAAGAAACTCAAACTCTGTTTGATCTGGTGGTCTAAAAATAATACAACCACGTCGACAATCTAGCGTCGCGTGGTATTGGCTAAACCAATCCATGCCTAGGACAATGTCATAGTATAGACTTAACCTCATAATAAATTCTCACATTCTATCTACAATACTAATCCTCCAAAATAAATTTCTTTCCCTAATGTATAATTACTCTTCTTATCAAATTTCTTCCTACAATTGTATTCCTCAAATTTTTCCTTTCCGTTATTTATTTCTTCCAGATGAGAGCCTAAAATTTTATCTTCTCCAGTTCATAATATTGTTCCTGGTATCACTATCATATGCTACAACTAATTTCTAGCATCTGGCTATGCATTTCCATAAATTATTCTAGAGGGTTAGGAGCAATGATCTTTCTAGCACCCAGTACTTCCCAAATCACTGCTATCTCAAGTAAGGGTTTACCAGTTCTAAGAACATACTTCTAGGTTCAATTCTCTTGCTAACACTCTACACTAGTTCTAGAATCTAAAAAGAACCTATCAACCTATCCTACTGAGGGTAACAATCTTCTCAGAGAATATTACATAAACCATGTCTTCCGTCGTTTGGACTACGATCTTCTTCTGGAGGGAACCATCAGGCACAAGCCTTCGTCCTTCCGAAATAAAAGGAGATAAAAGACAAGGATAATGATATTGATGTAAAATAGACGAATACAATTGGGAAGTCCAAGGGCGATAATCAAATACAAAGGGAGTTTTTAAAAATCAATTATGGATTGAGATCCTATTCAATAATAAATCTTAAATTGCAAGCTCGTTTGGTACAGTAACATAACCGAAATAATATGCTCTTGACCTGCATGTGCTACCACAAAAATATGTCATATTCCAGTCCCAAAATACGTAGGACCAGAAATACGCAACATGCCAGCTACGCATTTGACCAGACTCTGATCCGACTCGAATACGTATAAGCTGTATAATAATGGCCACTATCTAAATAATCCCGTAAATATAAACATTTATATCTCAATCCATAATGAACAAAAATATACAAGAATGAGCTATATGTGCTATAGTCGGACGCCCAATAACACACAAACTCGAATAGACTCGAGAAGAAATATAAGTCTATAAAAACTAGGCTACAACAACAGATGAATAAACAATATGAATAAAATAACCATAACGTCGGTAGAAATGATATAAGTACCTGGTACCAATGCCCGCAAGACAAGCAACTCCATCAACAAGTCCAAAGGCTCCATAATCGTCTATGCTGCAAAATTGGCAGGGGACCAGGCCCTCAGAGGGACGTAACAAGGTACAAAAATAGTATGCCATAGTATAACAGAAAGAAACAAGTACAATACCGGCGTAATCTAGCATAACCACCTAAGTGAGACACAATTTTGAAGACAATGTTCGACGCGTGGGCTGTCCAAAATAAAACCGTAGCTCCGGACACGGAGACACATGGGACGTACTGCAGCTCCGAACAAAGAGTCACACGGGTAATACTACTACTCCGGATACATGAACACTACATAAATAGGAAAGATACATATATATAGCGCATGCAGAGGAGCCCAAACGTCTAGTAACTGTCTTCCCCTCCTAAAGTGTTCAACAAGTATTCGCTGAACCTGAACCTCTATCTAACAGTCTCGTCATACTGAAGTAACTATCAATGATCACGACCCTAAAGTCGTCCAAGCTTTCGGTCACACCGACAGTATCAGGATACAGGAAATCTGGTACGATGACAATATCTGAATATGTCTTAGTGTTATGATATAACCAAGTATGTACATCCAGGTGTTGCAAACATCTATCAATCGTTACCAAACGTTATCGAATAACGTCTGCACCCGGTTATGACTCGGACGCGAGGTAACAATTCTGATCCAAAGCACGCACAATGCATATAATAAATAGATAGAAATCTGGTAACTGAAATACAGGGCGGCAAGGTAAACTTGCCTGGATCCGGATGCTGAAGATGGGGCTCCGGTACAACATCCAAGTTCGCGGGTCCAGTAGTACCTAGAGACGAGATACAAGCTCGATCAATAAACTATTTTGATGCTAAAATAAGAGGTGACACACGTCTAGCATAAGATTCAATCATTGTTACAAACTCACATAGACACTAAGTTAGAGGGTTGACCAAGGTTGACTAGAGGTACGTTACATCTAATACTATTAATCCTCTGTATAATATCATCAGACAATTCCTCAATCCCCTATATTTATCATGGTGTTTTCAGTAGTTCGAGTATGTTCATTCCTCATATTTCATCCTGGTCTTCACAGACGTTATCATGCATGTTTACATATATCATCCTCATATAAAAATAATTATTATTTATTAAACCATCAATTATTTAAAATAGTTTTTTTTAATTATTTGAACATCATTTCACATATACACAGTTACTCCTCAAATAACTTCATTATTAAATATCAGTTTTCAATATTAACCAATAGTTTGATATCACTCTACCATTTCATAATAATTAACCTGCTCATCGATACCCATCACAAAGCATAACCTAAAACCCTAAATATCATATATATATCATTCACAACAATAAATGCATATAATACATAACATCAAACCCTAAATTCAATGCATTCAAAATCCTAAAACCTTATATCAAACTTCTTAAACCCTAACCCTAACTATGTTATATTAAACCATAACAATATTATACTACATACGGAAAAGGGGGAGGGGTTACCTTGGCGGCGGTGCGTAGTAGTGCGAGGGTGGAGCTGTCACACCCCAGTCCCAAAATACGTAGGACTAAGAATACGTAAGCATGTCAGCCGTATGTATATGGCAACTCCAATATATGGAAACTATAACACATATGTACGCTGTATTATGAATAATAATTCACAAGTGGTATAGATTTATGTCATAAGTCACAGGATATAACTAGATCTTATCCACAGAATCAAATAACCAATCAACTATATAACTGAATCAAGTATAAAATGCTTGATAAGAACAAGTAGTTGGATGGAGACAAATCCACTACCAACTAGAATATAAGAGAAATAAAATAAGTATATCTATTGAACAATGAGACTCGAAGAAAAGACCTCCTCGAAAGATAATAAAGTAGCAAGTCCTGGTCCGTGCTCCTGAAAATAGTCAAGATCGTCTACACTTGGAAAGGGACCAGGTCCTTAGAGGGACGTAACAAGATACATAGAAGTATGCCAATTGAATACAGTAAAATATGCATAATAGATAGAAAATATATAAGTACGCTGTACAAGATAACCTATATAAAATACATAATGAGGATAACTTTTGACGTATGGACAGGGGTAGGCTACTCTATCTAATCTCACAACTCACACACACGTCTAGAACATCATCAGCCGTCATACCGCGAGGGTAGCGACCATTGTGACACCATCGACCGGCATACCGCGAGGGTAGCAACCATCGCAACACAACTACCATAGTGCGTGCTAGTTACTATGGTTTACCAAAGTGGTTATAGCCCATACGCCTATTGATTGTCCTCCTCTCCCAGGATACTATGTGTCAAGTGTGTGTCAACATATATAATATATAATAATGACTGAAAGAAAATACACATACAATAAATATATGAAAATATAATAAGCATGCAAAATACTGTAAGTAATTTGGCAAGGTATACTTGCCTGCTCTGAAAAAGAATGAAGTCCCAACTCAAGGCGTCGTCCGATCTACCCGTCACATAAATTAAACAAGTTAGGTTACAAAAGTGAGTGAATATGTTCCTCCATTTTAATATATTTTAATTCTGAATAAAATAACCTAAAATAGTATTTTAATCTTATTATAATCTAATTTTATTATTAAACCCTAATTTTGGTCCAAAGAAAGTCAACTTTACGGATTTGTGATCTGTGGCACGCAAATCGAGGTAATCCGTTGACCAAAAAGTTAACCAACTCAAATCCTGGATTGTGTATAAAATCTTATAGATTTTAGTGCTACATGAATATCGGAATCGACGGTTTCATAAAATCACAAGTCGGTAAAGAGTTATGGCCATAAAGGCGCACAGATGATAGTTTTTTGTGATTTTCTATTTACATCTATGTTGCACGAATTTTACAGTAGATTAAACTTGCATGTTAAATTCTAAAAAAATAATTTTATGAAATTTCATCATTTCATATTTTTGAAACTTCAAACGGCTCATAATTCCGAGTTCGGGATCTCCCGAAATCTTGAAAACACAAAAAATGCGTCTGATTTCGGACAACTAGCACTTTTAGAATTTTTTGGAAAAATAGGTTCATAAATTATTAAAATAATTTATATATTCAGAAAATTAACCTTGATATGGTTCTAACAAAAAAACTGGAACGCGTTTGGAGTCCGGGTCTTTTTAAGTCGTCATAACTACTAGAAAATGAGGCTGAATTTATGACAAATTTTGACTATTTTTGGATGAAAAAGAGAGGAGTTTGGGGAAGAAAAATATGAAAGAAAAGTTTATTCCATAAGTCTAATAGATATTTATAATGGCGGAGACTACTTAATTGAATACGACTATGATTGTCTAATTTGGATATGACTAGGATGAGTTTAAATAAGGATAGGATATGCACTGAAGTTGTTTTCCTAGTAGGCTCAGGATTTGAATTAATTTAAAATAGAGTTTGATTTTATCTCAATAATTTATAATCTTAAATACAATTAAAGATAGTACAAATAATTTATATATAATCTTATTAATATCTATTAACACTAAATTATCATCTATCTAATATTAAGACTATATATATCCAAATAAATCCTAAATAATTTCAAAAATCAAAATAAATTACTTAAAATTATAAATATATTAAATAAAAATATAATTAAATAATTTAACCTAAAATAAATATTGGTTAGGAACAATATGCAAGTATGGTGTCATAGTAAATCATGAAAGTCCTAGAAATTTACGTTCCCGATGTTTTAATTACCTAACAATTCTAAAAAAATCACCAAAAATCTAAAATAGCCTAAAAATAAAAATAAATATTTACATAAGTAAATATACTAAGAAATTTATTTTCTAATTAACTAAGATAATACTCTAAAGTAATTTAATATTTAAAATAATCTATAATAAATATAATAATATAAAATACATACAAAATACCTATTTTGGGTGAGGGAATTTACAATCTACCCAACTTACAAAAATTTTATCCTCAAAATTAAAAAATAAAAATAATTTGTTAAATCTTTCACATTCGTATCTAAGGCAAGTCAACCGCAATCTTCTTAAAAATTTAAATGATAAAATTTATTCAAATCCATCATAATTTCTTCAAAATTAAAATAACCACTGTTTAAATCAAAATTTAACCTACAATAATCTTTTCTAGATTTTTAAATAATTAACATCCAAATTTAATTCAAATCTATATGATATATTGAAGATTTAAATAACCCACATCAAATATTATATCACGATTTTCAACTATCATAATCTCCAATAAATTTTAAACAATTCTAATCAAATCTTATTCCTATATTTCAACTTAAGAATTTTGTACTCTTCAAATTTAAATTTAATTTCTATTATCAATATTTTAAATAGGTGATCCAACAATCAAAATTTTACTTTTAATTCAAATCATCCAATTGTAAATTTTGAATTTAATCCATCAATGTTCATGTTTAGAGTTCTATATTTTTTTCTCAAGATTTAAATTATTAATTCAATATCTAATATTCAAATTTTAAATCATGTGCTCAAATTATAAATATTTGGTCTACAATATCAAAATTTTAAAATTTATTCTAGAAGGCATTCTTATCTTTAAAGTTAAATCCTCATCATCTAAATCATTCTTCTAAAAATTCTCAAAATTAAAATGACTTAAATTTCTCAATCTAATCTTACTTGATAACAATCTAAAAAAAAAATTTACCTCAAGTTGATAATGCAACTTCTACCCAATTTAGAATTTATCGATCTATCACATAGGCTATACTTTTAAGAAAAACGTCCTCAAATTATTTAATCGTGTTATTCAATCCACAAAATATCTCACATATTTTATGTCCTTAATTACAAAGATATTCACCAAGTAATGTGATTGGTCTATGAGGTATATCTAGTACTCTCCGTGTATCAAACTTATACCAAGCACGAACGTTCGTCTTTCCAAAATAGGGAAAGACGAATAACAATAATAAAGAATTCAAGGAGGAGGTGATATAATACAAGTACGGGGTTCAAGGCGATTTAAAGAATTAAAAAAAGAATTGTCAGGACAGTTGTGGATTGAAGTCTTATTTTGATAAATTTCTATTTGCATGCTCATATCAGTACAGTTATGTAACCGATATGATATGATCGAACATGTCTAGAGGGCAAGTATTTTTGTCTAACAAGCTGAGTCAACTATATATCAATCCACGTAAAGTAGTCATACGAAGAGCGAACCAAGTGCACTAAGGTTGATCAGACCATAATACACTGATCTGATTTAGACGATGTATTAGTAGGCGTCTCCAATAACACATACGTCATGAACAAGCTCGATAAAAGAATAAGCTTGCAAAACTATGCTATAAAATAGCAGCATAAGCGGAGGTAGTCCAGAAAATATAAGTACGCTTGATTATGATGGAGGAACGTACAGAATAATTTAAGTTCACCAAGAAGATCGGTGTTGTACCTCTACAGTTGCCATACTAAATTCTTGTCTAAGTCTCTAGTCGACCAAAGAGGGGTATGGGCCTCTAAGTTCTACAGTCTAGATAACCACTATCTTCTTATGCAAGCCTATAGTTGGTGTCATTCAATTACACTTCATTAATAGGTCAAAAAGACTATATGATACTTGGTTATGAGGCATACTACCAAACTTATAAGAATTTAACTAAGAGTGTTATTGAACAATAGAGTGTATATACCTAGTACAAGTCATCTTCCTAACCCCTATCAAGCACGAAAGAAAAGATAAGATTAACGTTGAGAAGGGATCAAGCAAGATGCAATGCAAGCAATCAAATAAGAATGCAAAATAAAATCAAGGGAGGTGATTAAATAAGTGGATAAGATCCTATATTCTAATCCTATGCGCAGGCTTGCTCGGTACAATAACGTAATCGAGACAATATGCTCTCGACCTTCATGGACCACCACAAAAATATATCATGCCCCAGTCCCAAAATATGTTGGACTAGAAATACGTAAGCATGCCAACAGTACGTATATGGCAACTCCAATATATGAAAACCATAACACATGCGTACGCTGTATTATGAATAACAATTCACAAGTGGTATAAATTTATGTCATAAGTCATATGACATAACTAGATCTCATTCACAGAATCAAATAACCAATCAACTATATAACTGAATCAAGTATAAAATGCTTGACAAGAACAAGTAGTTGGGTGGAGACAAATCCACTACCAACTAGAATGTAAGAGAAATAAAATAAGTACATCTACTAAACAATGAGACTCGAAGAGAAGACCTCCTCGAAAGATAATCAAGTAGCAAGTCCTGATCCGTGCTCCTGCGAATAGTCAAGATCATCTACACCTGGAAAGGGAACAGATCCTCAGAGGGACGTAACAAGATACATAGAAGCATGCCAATTAAATATAATAAAATATGCATAATAGATAGAAAATATATAAGTACACTGTACAAGATAGTCTATATGAAATACATAATGATGATAACTTTTGACGTATGGACAGGGGTAGGCTACTCTATCTAATCTCATAACTCACACACACGTCTAGAACATCATCAGCCGTCATACCGCGAGGGTAGCGACCATCTTGACACCATCGACCGACATACCGCAAGGGTAGCGACCATCGCGACACAACTACCATAGTGCGTGCTAGTTACTATGGTTTACCAGAGTGGTTATAGCCCATACGCCTACTGATTGTCCTCCTCTCCCATGATACTATGTGTCAAGTGTGTGTCAACATATATAATATATAATAATGACTGAAAGAAAACACACGTGCAATGAATATATGAAAATATAATAAGCATGCAAAGTACTGTAAGCAATTTGACAAGGTATACTTGCCTGCTCTGAAAAAGAATGAAGTCCCAACTCAAGGCGTCGTCCGATCTAGCCTTCACATAAATTAAACAAGTTAAGTTACAAAAGTGGGTGCATAGGTTCCTCCATTTTAATATATTTTAATTCTGAATAAAATAACCTAAAATAATATTTTAATCTTATTATAATCTAATTTTATTGTTAAACCCTAATTTTGGTCCAAAAAAGTCAACTTTACGGATTTGTGATCCGTGGCACGCAAATCGAGGCAATCCGTTGACCAAAAAGTTAACCAATTCAAATCATGGATTGTGTATAAAATCTTATAGATTTTAATGCTACATGCATGCTGGAATCGACGATTTCATAAAATCACAAGTCAGTAAAGAGTTCTGGCCATAAAGGCGCACAGATGACAGTTTTTTGCGATTTTCTATTTACGTTTACGTTGCACAAATTTTACTGTAGATTAAACTTGCATGTTAAATTCTAGAAAGATAATTTTATAAAATTTTATCATGTCATATTTTTGAAACTTCAAATGGCTCATAATTCCGAGTTCGGGATCTCTTGAAATCTCGAAAACACAAAAAATGCGTCTGATTTCGGACAACTGGCACTTTTAGAAATTTCTAGAAAAATAGGTTCATAAATTATTAAAATAATTTTTATATTCAGAAAATTTGGTTCTAACAAAAAAATAGGAACGCGTTTGGAGTCCGGAGCTAGGAGATATCGTCTTTTTAAGTCGTCATAACTACTAGAAAATGAGGCTGAATTTATGACGAATTTCGACTGTTATTGGACGAAAAAGAGAGGAGTTTGGGGAAGAAAAATATGAAAGAAAAATTTATTTCATAAGACTAATAGATATTTATAATGGTGGAGACTACATAATTGAATACGACTATGATTGGCTAATTTGGATATGACTAGGATGAGTTTAAATGAGGATAAAATATGCATGAAGTTGCTTTCCTAGTAGGCTCATGATTTGAATTAATTTAAAATAGAGTTTGAGTTCATCTCAATAATTTATAATCTTAAATAGAATTAAAGATAATACAAATAATTTATATATAATCTTATTAATATCTATTAACACTAAATTATCATCTATCTAATATTAAGACTATATATATCCAAATAAATCCTAAATAATTTCAAAAATCTAAATAAATTTCTTAAAATTCTAAATAAATTAAATAAAAATATAATTAAATATTTTAACCTAAAATAAATATTTGGTAGGAACAATATGCAAGTATGGTCTCATAGTAAATTATGAAAGTCTAGAAATTTACGTTCCCTATGTTTTAATTACCTAAAAATTCTAGAAAAATCTCCAAAAACTAAAATAGCCTAAAAATAAAAATAAATATTTACATAAGTAAATATACTAAGAAATTTATTTTCTAATTAACTAAGAGAATACTCTAAAGTAATTCAATATTTAAAATAATCTATAATAAATATAATAATATAAAATACACACAAAATACTTATTTTGGGTGAGGGGGTTTACAGGAGCTGCTGTGGTTACACGTCGGAGGGAGGTTGCTAGTCGTGGAGGTGTTGGCAGTGGTGGTGCAAGGTGAACGGGGTGGTGAAGGTGGCGGTGGCTGCTGAAGGTGGTGGTGTCTCGGTGGTGCTGCTACTGATGATGATGATGATAATGATGCTGTTGGAGGGGAGAAGTTGCGATCGATGCTGGTGATGGTGGTGATGGTGGCACGGATGGATGCAGGGGAGGCAGCATGAATCCGATGTGGTAGATGCAGCAACGGGTGGTTAGTAGAGGTGTAGGCGGTTGGTAGAGGAAGTAATGGAGGAGGAGACACGGTGGTGGTGGAGTAACAGAGGTGGGTGGCCGGAGTAACAGAGGTGGGATGGCAGTCGGGTTTAAGGTGTTTCAATGAGGGATGGCCGGAGTGAAGGGAGGCGGATCATGGGGGTGCTGGAGATCCTCGCCGGAGTGGAGGGAGTTCGGCTGGAAGGATAACTCGGGTTGAAGAAAGGGAAGAGGAAGAAGAAGAAGAAGAAGAAGAAGAGAAAGGGAAGGATTCAGAGTGGATGAAGGTAGAGGGAGGAGAGAGAGAGGGGATGAGGTTTTCAATGTCCCTAGGGATTAGGGCCGGCATGGGGAAAGGTAAATAAAGAGGGATTAAATAGGAGAGTGTGTAGTGAAGATGAGTCTTAAATTTTGAATGGATGGCTCAAATTTCACATGGAGAAGTGTACATCCAAAAGAGGGGTGATTGACCGGTCAAGAGATGAGGGTGAGGGTTTCTTCATTTGCCTTAGCCAATAGGGTGGTGACACCTATCACCACTTTTGCAAATAAGCCCCTTAACTTTTGGGTATTTGCACAAGTATGTAAAATAAAGGGGATTTGGTGTAGAGAATGGTGTTTGGTATTTTGTAGGGTGAGAGAGTATTGTGTGTTTTGCATAGGCTTAAAGAATGAGATATTGGGTTAAATTGGGGTTAAGTTGGGATTAGTCAAAGTTGGTATCCCCAATTTAATTAAAATAAAATATCATGTGCTCTTAAATTAAATGGGGGCACATGGGGTCTCAATTTGGAGTGACATAAAGGCCATAAATGGCATAGGCTTGGCGTCAGTCTTGGACCCTTAAATTGGTCCAACTAAATGGGTTGAGTTTGTGTCCCAAAATTGATGGCAACGACATAGGTACGCGACACAGGATTAAAGAATAGATTTTGGGACCGGAAAGTTGTGCAATTAAATTAGAGCACAAGGGATTGTGTTTGTGAGTGACGGAAAGGTCCAGCGCCTAGGTTGGCTTATCAAGTCAAGAGTGCAATAATTTGTTAGAAATTATGGGCTATTGTTGGGCTCCGAATTGTACAACAACGGTATAGTGCACCAAGGGTTAAAATAAAGAATTAGACACGATAACTCAAATTCTAAACCTCAATTACATTGTTGCTACACAATATTTCTAACCCTATCTAGTCTATCAAAAATAAAAAATGAGAGAATTTACACCATGAGAGTGATGGCCCCAAGCAACCCGGACAAGAAAAATAATTCGATTCTTGAGCACCTTCTCCCTTCGGTCCAATATGGATACGGGTTGCTCCTCGTATGATAAGTCGGTGCCAACGACTAATTTAGAGTGATCGAGGATATGACTCAGATTCGGAACATACCTACACAACTGATAAACATGAAATACATCGTGCACCTCACATAGAAAAGGTGGAATGGCAAGACGATAGGCAACATCGCCTACCCGCTCGATAATATCGAACGGACCTACGTATCGCGGACTAAGCTTCCCGCGAACCCCGAATCTAATGACTCCTCGGGTAGACAAAATCTGTAAAAATACGTGGTCGCCAACACGAAACTCTAAAAGTCTACGATGCTGATCCGTCCAATAATGATGCATGTCTTGTGCAACCCGAAGTCGCTCTATAATCTGCTTGACAACCTCTACTGTCTGCGTGATCATTTTAGGACCTAACAACTTTCGCTCACCAATGTCGTCCCAAGCCAACGGTGACCTACACTTTCTGTCGTTGTGTAAGTGACAAATAGTGTCCTGTTGTGAGGTATGTGCGCTGAAGCACCTGAGTCCACCAGCCAAGAGTTGTCATCGCAGGCGAGATTTATAACTACCTCATCAACTACAATGATCAGATCGTCTCCATGTGTCGAGGCCGTTGTTGTAGTGTTCTCATCCTGCTTCCCCTTGTCGCCCTTCTTCTCTCTCTTCTAAGCAAAATAGTTCCGCTTTATGTGGCCCTTCTTACCACAATGGTAACACTCCGAGTCCTCGTACCGACCCTTGGACCTTCTTCTGCTTTTGTCTCTACCACCGTCTGGATCCCTGCTTTTACCCCTTCAATGGATCTCTGAAACCAGCGCATCTGATTGGGATGTGGATGAAGTGCCCTGAGAACGTCTCTGCATCTCTTCATTCAGTACCCTGTTATTGACAAACTCCAGACTGACCACGCCTTCCAGAGCAGAAGCGATTATAGACACTCGTACGGTCTCCCACGAGTCTGGCAATATACAAAACAGTCATAGTCCCTGAACCTCGTCGTCGAACTTGACTCCCATCGAGGATAGCTGGTCAACCACATTCTGGAACTCACTCAAATGATTCATAATGGATGTCCCATCTTTGTACCGCAGACCCATCATCATCCGGATCATGAACAATTTATTTACCCCGGTCTTCTTCTCTTATAAAGATTCTAGTTTATCCCACGGTGTCCTTGCATGCTCAATACTGGCAACGTGGTTGTACACGTTCTCGTCAACGAACTGCATGATATACCCACACGCTTGTTTATGCTCGAACTTCCAGTCCTCTTCAAATTTGTCACTGGGTCTCTCAAAAGCAAATACAGACAGATGCAGCTTCTTGACAAATAGCAGATCTTTTATCTTGCTCCTCCAGTAATGATAGTTGGTACCGTTCAGGTTTACCATGCGCACTGGCTTCACGTCCATATCTTCTCACTGGTTTGTCTGTCAACTCCTGACACCCTTCTGAAATTCTAGAACCTGGCTCTGATACCACACTGTTGGGAATGAAACATGAAAACTGTTCCCAAAACCAGAGAGTACCTAGGAGAGAACCGAGCAAAACGCACAATCCAAAAATACCAAACACAAATTGCAGACACAGAGATTTTTACGTGAAAAACTCAGATGAAAAAAAAATACGGGACGATCGGAGTCCAACCGTGAAGAACCTCCACTAATGGAATAAAGAGATTACACCCTCTACAAGCTCCTCACCGATCCAACACGGATTACCGTAACTCTTTATAATAGAAAATAGATTACAACCACGAAGAAAAAAAACAATAAGAAATACCCAACTTGATCTCCTTCTCTTAAATGGCCAATAATCATTCTTTCTCCTCTCCAAAGTTACAATGACACTCTTGCCACATTTTTTCCTCTCTCTTATTTTTCTTCTTCTTATTGTTGTATATTGCATGAGCCTTTATATATAAACTCTTGGATGAAATAGAGTTTCCATATGAAAAAATATATATAAAAACCAAAAATAATTATAAAAATACAATTACATTCAATCATATATTTAATGAAAATTAAATCATAAATTGACTTGCCATAAATTGAAAATTCGATTATATGGAAAGTTAATAAATGAAAGGTTCAATCATAAATATATAATTAAAGTCAAAGATGAAAATCTAATATAATATTTGTTTACCATAAATGTTACAATACACGACGCTCGATGTACTTTTCGAACTTTTTCGACACACGGATAACGCTCATCGCACTCCAAAATATTTTTCACATAAATTGAGAACCCACCCATTCCAATACCATGTACTACACTAATTCTCAACATACATGCATTCATTGTATTATGCATGCATTGGTGTAACAAATAGTTGGACTGTAAGGAGATTGGAGAATTATTCTTTTGTATTGATAATAATATTATTATTATTATTCTCAAGAACATCTTTTTTCGTGTCTTTGGATATAAACCAAAAAGGGTTACATTTCTTTGTACATAAATATTTCTAAGGATTTCAAGATTAGTTCTGCCACTTTCAGGATAAGTTTTCAGCTTGTTTCTTATAAAAAGAATTAACGGGTTGATGAATCATAAACTCTTATAATATTCATATAACATTATGAACAAATGATTTTTCTATCTCGAACGATTGGAGACAAATAAGAAATAAAAACAAGAAAAAATAGAATTAAACAATCACACAAGCATCTTGTTTACTGGATATGGCTCCGTGATGGAATTTAATTTTTTCTTCCTTGAAAAAAGAAATATAGAATCCCTACGATTCAAATCGTTGAATGATCCATTAATTATCATCAGAAAATTTGCTGTACAGAAATAATTTTGAAAAAATTTGAAATCAAGAAAGTTTTTGCCATCTCTGATGGCGAAATTTTGAATTTTTTTTTATATTTGTCAAATTTTCGCCAACCAAGTTGGCGAAAATCTGGCAGTGAATTTTTTTTTTGGGTTTTTTTCTTTTGGTTTGGTTTATTATGTTTTTTTTGTGATGAATTTTTTTATAATTGGATTTGTTTTTTTTTCTTTTTTTTCTTTTGTTAGTTTTATTTAGATTTAGTTCTTTTTTTAAAAAAGTTGTTGTAGCAATAATTCTTTTAAATAAATTAGAAAAAAAATAAAATTTAACAACCAAAATAAAATATGTTATCATTGAACAACAACAACAAAAAATATGTCGTAAGAATATTACGTCTGTCGTCGAGCAGACTTCGAGGAGTCATAACTATTTATTTGGAAATCGTTTTTCATCAAACAATAGATCGAGTTTTATGTTTTCGACGAGAGTAATGCAATTCGTGTAGAAAGAATTTTCATCTAAAATAAGATGCACATGTTACAGGCAAAAATATAAAGTTTAAAACATTAAATTATCATAATTTTTGACTAAGAGATCGAAATAAGGTCCAGTTTGTGCCAAAATGACCGTATCGAAAAGTACTATGGGATAAACCGTTTTACAGTTTAACGGATTTCGAAAATTTTTAGAATCGCAAAAAAAAGATGTAACGAACTCCAAATTTTACTTTAGATAATTTTATTTTCGAATTTTTTATTATCTATACTAAATTGTTATTATCTATACTAATATGAATGATAACAAAATCTGTTGATTAATATTATTATCAATATTATATTTTTCTTTTATATCACTAAAAGATAATTTATTATTATTTGTACACAAAAATTATTTAAAATAATTAATTATATAGATAATAAATAATTAGTTTGTTATATGTTAAATTGTGATATCTATTTTAATTATAATTTCTCATAAATATATGTTTTAAATTTTGAATATGTATTTAGTTAGATAATAGCAAATTACTATAGATAATAATTATATTTTAAAAATCATATTAGTATACATAATAACAAATTAGTATAGATAATAATCAAACGGTTGCTATTTCTAAAATTATATTTTAAATGATAATAGATGTGGTATCTAATATTTGAAAAAATATTTTAGTTAATTTTAAATTGTCATTAGAAAATCTATTGGTTAATTATTTATAAAACCAACACACAAAAAAGCCAAACACAACTATCCAAAAAAACCAACACAAAAAAAATCAACACAAAAAAAAACCTAAAAAAATAAACCAAAAAAAAATATATTGTCAAATTTTTGCCCAATGAAAATTTGGCAAACCCAAAGTTTTACCAACCTAGTTGACAAAAATTTAACAAATATAAAAAATATACATTATTTCATATTTTTGCCATCAGAGATGACGAAAGCTTTCGTAATTTCAATTTTTTTTACAAATTATTTCGTTTTTGTTAATTTATTTAAAAATATTTTCTGTACAACAAAAGGAAAAAAAAGGTTTTGTTGCTTTTGCATATCTCGTTTGTAATTTAGTATTCCATAAGTTCCTTTTTGACTTTTCAATACCAACAAAATAAGTAAAAAAGACTAATCATTTATTCTCATTTTCGTACTATATCTTTTTTTTTCATAAAATAAATATCAGTAGTCTTCTAGTGTGGAAGAAAATGAATTGTGATGCTGAAATATATTCCAGACACATAAGATGAAATAAATAAAAAACCCTTGTTTCATACTATTATTTCATACAAAAACTCATGTTAAGAACAATAACGGATTGTTCATATCGAACTCAAAGTGCTATACTATTATTAATTATTATTCATATTCGATGTGACGATAATATTATGTTGTTAACATTTAGGCTAAATTTTAACTTGATACCATTAACTATTCAAAATTTTTAACTTAATATCCTAAACTTTAATATTCGACAACTTAATATTTCAACTATAACTGTACAACTTAATATCCTAACAGTTTTAACCGAAAATCCTAAATGACAAAAATATTTTCCGCATTCGTGGTCATTTCATATACCTCCAGGGATATGATTAATTTGGACAAAAAAATATTATTTATTTTTGTTGAAATAAAAAAATTAAGTTCTGATTGACGGTGGATGTTCACTTGAAAATATTTAATAGTTAAGAGTAATGGTTGATATGACATTAAAGTATAGGGTATTGAATTGAAAAGCTTGAATAATTGAGGGTATCAAGTTGAAATTAAGCCTAATATCTATAGGCATCAAATTTATAAATAAAAAAAAAATGTTATCATATTTAGTTTAATATATATAATATTTTTGGAATTGTAGAATTTATGTGTAAGAATATGACGTTCTTAATTCTATTATGTTATATTTAGTAACATTGTCTTGACAATCAAATTCATTTGGATCTTTGTTTTGGCTTGGAGAACCAAGGTTCAACCCCACCAATTAATCTCATTTTACTTTTAATTTTTTAGTATATTTTTTGGAGATTGGTTAGTAAAATAATAAGAGGAGAATGATTAGTTAATTCAATGGTACTCTTATCTCATACCAAACTCTGGCTATGCTATGACTACAATCAAATGCCTACAACTCTCTTATAACTGCCACGTGACGTCCACGTGGCATCTACGTGACGGTCATCCATTGGAGGAGGGAGAAGAGGTGGAATCCGGTGGCTGTCCGGGTGGTCGCCACGTGGCCGAAATGCCACATGACGATCGTTCATTGGAGGAGATGTGGGACCGGAGGTGGCCCACGTAGTAGGGGGGTGAGAGGGTTGTTAGAAGGTTGTAAGTATTTGGTAGTAAACTTAGCATTATTGTACCCAACTCCGACTTGGATGGTCTGGACCCAAACTCATGTGTTGGACTGACGAGATTGACCTAGACCATGACTTACCTTGACTTTTACCTAACAAGTTTGTGAAAGCTAATGTTCAAAATAATTGTACGGGCATCCATAAGGACTTTGTAAATCACATAATTTTGTTTTGAGATTGTTCTTTAAATTAAAAAAAAAAAAAATATCGTACAAGTCTATGAAAACTAAATTTCTAACAGGAAGTCTAACTTTGTTAAAAGAATTGACTGCAGTAAAAACCGATAAGCAAAATAATCTGTTGAAAGAAGAAAGCAATAACAATGTTGCATTGTTTGTTATAACTTCACCGCTACTTTATTCTCGAGTCTTTGGAGCCTATTTTCTAAGAAAGTTTTCTAAAAGACCGTAAAAAAAAAAAAAAATTGTTGATTGTGAAATTAGATTTAAACCACTACAAAATAAAAAAACTTTATCATACTAACCACATGAACTAAAAAGACCACTTGTATATATAAGTCAATAAATAAATGTTCAAATATTAAAATACACTTTGTTCTAAAGTGAAAATAGTGGGATCGTTTTATGTTTGAACCAGCCCCAAAAGATGACATTTTAAAAGTTAAATGATGCGATCAGAAATTGCATGGAGATTGTGAACTGAAAAGTGTGAAGTATGCCAACAAAAATTGGGTGGGATATGATGTTCTCAAATATGGTGTTGGGTTCCACTGATTTTATTAAAAAATAGAATAATACTATTCGTACCTCCAAAATATCGTTCGGAATCATTCTTCCGTATCTGGTAGCTTGATGTGGTACGTTAAATCAAAATAGCAATATGTGTGATCTAACATGACAAATTTTAACCCAAAAATATATAATATTAATATTATTTTATTTTAATATTAATATTAATGTTAATTTTAATGTTAATTTTAATTTAAAATTTTGTCATATCAGTTGTCACATGAAGAATAATTTGAAAGAACATTTAAAGATACAAATAGAATTACTATAAAAAAAAAAATAACACGTTCAACCGATGAACTCCAAAATTCATAGGAGGAGAACAAATTAGAGATCATATTTAATGACAGCAGGTCCCGTCCCAACCAAAATACATGAATTTGGAATCCAAATGCCATGATTTTCAATCCTATGAACGCCTACTAATTCATCGAACTCGAATTGTAAGACACCGATACTTGGACCGCGTTGAGTAGATTTACATAAATGTTGCTCGTTGCGACGAGAAGGCTGAACGCAGAGCAGGAGGGAAGGGGTGGGGCCGTCTTTTGCTAGCTAGTGAAAGGAATTTTTTTTTTTTTTTTTTTTTTTTTGCTTGTTTTCTTCAAACAAATATTATTATTATTATTATTATTATTATTATTATTATTATAATCTATAAATAAGTAACCGCAATTTTCTTTCTCTGCTCCGTTTCCCATGTCTAAATCACAGCTTGGCAGCATTTTTCGAGAAATCTACGGAGCAGATAGTCTTGAACACCTCGGCGTGGTCCTCCAAGAGAGCCATGAACACGTCCGCCCCGCCGTCGTCCTTGTACGATCTCACGAACACTATCAGCCCCTCCACGGGAGGCACGTTCGGAGAAAATTTCGCGCAGGGCGCCCCGCTCCCGAAGTCGAGCTCGTGGGAGTCGAACCCGAGCCAACTGTCCACCTCCAGATTCGGACTCAGCACGGACCCACCCTCCGGCGCGGAGCCCACGACCTCTCCCCTGCTCTTCAGCGTCTCTCCGAAGTCGACGAACGACCTGAAGTACTCCCCATCGACCCCGCCCACCGCGTCGCGTATCGCGCCCACGACGCGCTCGTGGCTCGCGCGGACGAGCTCGCCGGCGAGCATTTTGGGGTACGCCCACAGCACCAGGTTGCCGAAAAATTCGGGAGGGAAGCCCAGTCTGGCTCGCCCGTTGACCGCTATCCTCACTTGCGTCGGCTCGTCGTGCTTGAGTGCTCGAGCAATGGTAGTCTTCTTCCAGACGTAGGCGAGGAGGTTCTCGAACGTGGTACTCCTGCCCGGGACTTTCGACTTTAGCTCGGCGATAGCTTTGGGCGAGAAATGGAGTACGAAGTCCGTAATTACAGGAGATGGGCTACTTGAGGAAGAGGAAGAGGGAGATGTGTGTAGTTTGAATTCGATGCCGAGGTGGTTGAAATCGCATTTTGGAGGAGTTCTAGGGAGGCAAGTGGCCGCTCGGTCGAGATGAGGCGCCGGAGTGGTTATCGTGCCGGAGTTGTGAACGGTGGCGGCCCATGCAGCGTAGAAGCGGTTCATGGATAGGCCGTCGGCGACACGGTGGTGGGAAGTGGCGCCGATGACTAGGCTGCCGCAGGCGTAGCGGTTGAGCTGGACTTGGAAGAGCTCCTTCACTCCTGGTTACAGAAAAAAAGTTACAATTAATATTGCAATTTTCAAGACGAAACGAAGTAGATCGACCTTGAATTCAGAGCATTGAAGTGAGGTGATATTGCTCTCACACCATCCTTCGGAATAATATTTTCTATACAAAAAATCTGCTAATTAATTAATATCAACTATCTATTAACCTTAACCTAAACTTCCTACGTATGCTGGAAAAAATTTTTTTTAGTTACATCCACTTTATTTATCTATATTCAGGATATACTTTACATAATTTTTATAATGTACAAGTTCTCCCACTTTTGACGAAATTCGTCCCTAATTGACGGTCAACCCATTTAACTGAGAAATTTGGACGAAAATACTACTATCTTCTTTACTATACTTGATCTCGCGCCCCCGAATTCGGTACCGCCCTCCTTCCCCGCCCCCCCCCCCTCCCCGCTACTGCCGCCGCCCCCCGTCTCCAACCCCCTCCCCCTCCCAGACATCGCCCCCCCCCCCCCCCCCCGACATTGTCGCCGCCCTCCCCGCCACCGCGATTGCTGCTGCTGCTCGCGAGAGCGCACGACGACAACAATCGCGGTGGCGGAGAGGGGGACGAGGTGGGATGGGGAGGGAGGTGGGGTGGGATGGGGAGGGGGGGGCAGTGTCGGGGAGGGGAGTGGGGGGTTGGGGACGGGGGGCGGCGGCGATGGCGTGGAGGGGGGAAGGAGGAGAGGGATGAGAGGGAAGAGGGGGGGCAACGACGGTGGTAAGGAGGGAGGGCGGTGGTGGTGGCCGTGCGGGGGTGGGAAGGCGGAGGGGCGGCGGTGAGGGGGGCGCAGCGGTGGCAGGAATGAAGGGTGAGAGGGAAGAGGGAAATAAAGGATGGATATTTTCGTCAAAAAATTGGTCAAATGGGTTGACAGTCAATTCTTGACCAATTTCGTCAAAAGTGGAGGGTATTGTACATTATGGAAATAATGTAAAATACATCATGAATATGGATAAATAAAGTGGGAGGTAACTAAAAATTTCTCAAAAAAAAGACCTATTCAACGCAATTTTTTTTTTTACTTCGTTTATTCATTTTCTATTCTCAAAGGATTCAAAAAAAAATACTACGCACAAAAACATATACCGGAAGGACATTTCTTTTCCAAAAAAACACCTTCGGTGTAATAGTTTTCGTGATCCGATTTTTTTTGTTTGGCTGTCAAAAGTTTCGTAAATCAGAACGGCATTTTAATCCTCTAAATATAAATTTTCTAAACTTTGTATTAAGGATAAAAATTTATTAAAAATTTATGCTGTGTATATAATTTTTTACGATTATAAGAACATCCACAGTGGAAGATGTTTCAAGTACTACATTTTAACTTTAGTCAAATTTTGTAGCACTTGAAAGATGTAGTGGACACTTATGCATACTTGAAAAATACTAGAAAGCTACGAGACACTATAGATTTGAATGTGTCTTAGTTCATCTATATTAATTGTTGGGTCCACTAAAAATAACCAAACAAAAAAAATAAAGAGAGGAAAAGAGAGAAAATCTTTACCAAATAGGAAAGCAAAATAAAGAGAAAAAGAGTAAAAAAAGAGCAGATTAATTTGGAGTGTACCATTATGTGCCAATATCATAAGAACACTAAAAAAAATTAATTTACATAATTTTTAATAATTTAAAGTATGTGTTTAGAGTGCTCTCGCGGTGGATGCTCTAATACTGATCGAATTACAATTACCTTCTTCTACCGGTGGGTACAAGTCCGCTAAATTTGTGGCGGTCTCGAGCGGCAAGCACTCCTCAAGTGTCGCACGGACTCGAGCCTCGACGAGGCGGACGCCGGCATTGTTGAGAGCTATGCACGGGCGGTTGCGGTCGTCGACGGTCATCCGGCCGCACAGGTGAGGGTAGAGCGCGAGGATCTTGGATAGGCCATCCTTGAGGGCGGAGTCGGAAGGCGCGGGGGCGCGGAAGGCGAAGATGACGGGGACGTGGTTGTTGAAGGTGGCGAGGTCGAAGATGGTGAGAGGTACTAGAATGTTGCTTGGAAGTGCCGGCTGGTACGGTTTCAAGATTGTGTCGCTCGTGATTTCGATGGCCATCTCGTACCCGTAAGGTGGTTTTCAAGATTGATGTAGTTTTTGCGAGGTCGGGGAAGGTAGAACACTTCTACTTAAAGGAAAGAAGGAATGAGAAATTCATACACTGGATCAATTTGGTTCGAGCCTTCTTTTCCATAACGAGGAAGGATTTTAGCATGCATGCGTGTATTTTTTTAGGGGATGTCTTTCTTAGTAGAAGTAGCCAAAAATTCTTTATTGTCGCAAATTTTAAAATTAATAATAAAATATAATTAAATAACAAATTCGTCAAAATTCAAAACCGATAATGAATTCAATGCTTTGATGTAGTTAGTTTTTGCGAGGTCAGGAAAGGTAGGACACTTCTAATTAAAGGAAAGAAGGAATGAGAAATTCATATACTGGATCAATTTGGTTCAATCCTTCTTTTCCATAACGAGGAAGGATTTTAGCATGCACGCGTATATTTTTTTAGGAGTGTGTTTCTTAGGAGAAATAGCCATAAAATTCTTTATTGTCACAATTTTTAAATAATAATAAATTATAATTAAATAACAAATTCGTCAAAATTCAAAACAGATAACGAATTCAATGCTTTGATGTAGTTTTTACGAAGTCGGGGAATGTAGGACACTTCTACTTAAAGGAAAGAAGGAATGAGAAATTCATACACTGAATTAATTTGGTTCAATCCTTCTTTTCTATAACGAGGAAGGATTTTAGCATGCACGCGTATATTTCTTTAGGGGGTGTGTTTCTTAGAAGAAATAGCCAAAAATTCTTTATTGTTGCAAATTTTAAAATTAATAATAAAATATAACTAAATAACAAATTCATCAAAATTCAAAACAGATAACGAATTCAATGCTTTGATGTAGTTTTTGCGAGATCGGGGAAGGTAGGACACTTCTACTTAAAGGAAAGAAGGAATGAGAAATTCATACACTGGATCAATTTGGTTCAATCCTTCTTTTCCATAACGAGGAAGGATTTTAGCATGCACGCGTATATTTCTTTAGGGGGTGTGTTTCTTAGGAGAAATAGCCGAAAATTCTTTATTGTCGCAAATTTTAAAATTAATAATAATATATAATTAAATAAAAAATTTGTCAAAATTTAAAACAGATAACGAATTCAATGCTTTGATGTTGTTTTTGCGATGTCGGGGAAGGTAGGACACTTCTACTTAAAGGAAAGAAGGAATGAGAAATTCACACACTGGATCAATTTGGTTCAATCCTCATTTTCCATAACGAGGAAGGAATTTAGCATGCACGCATATATTTCTTTAGGGGGTGTGATTCTTAGGAGAAATAGCCCAAAATTCTTTATTGTCGCAAATTTTAAAATTAATAATAAAATATAATTAAATAACAAATTCGTCACATATAACGAATTCAATGCTTTCTCCTCAATAGTATTGGTGGTATCATGATAAGTATATAAATATCAAATATTGGATTGTATCTTTGTTTTCGATCAAGCGCTCAAAGGATGGTGACAATGGAGTTGATAGTTTAGTCTCGCATCGAGTAGAAAGTGGGATAATGAGATATAGATAATTGTGATTGGTTCATGTCTTACATGAGAATTTTCTTTTAAGACATATGGACCCAATCCAATATCGCACCACATGGACCAACTTCGATTCGGATCACACCGTGTTTCCAACATCTGGTATCAGAGCTACTGGTTTTGGTTCTGGCAACTATGTCTACGGAGTAGATGAACACTAGTATAATCACCCTCACAGGGGGAATTAGCGCGATTTGGAAGCTAATGATGGAGGATCTACTCTGGTGCAAGGACTTGCATGGTCCGTTGGAGGATGACAACGCTAAACCATCGGACAAGCTGCTGAAGACTGAAAATGACTGGATCGGAAGGCCGTTGGATTCATCCGCCAATGGCTGGACGACTTGGTGTTTCACCACGTGTCCATAGAGAATTCGACAAAAATATTGTGGGAGAAGCTGCATTCGCTGTACGAAAGGAAGACGACTGGCAACAAGGCATTTTTGATTCACCAACTCGTCAACTCGAAGTACACGGAGGGTGCCCCAGTGGCATAACATATGAACGAGGTTTAGGGTATTATCAATCAACTATCTGCGATGAAGATGGTGATTGATGATGACCTTCAGACCTTTTTACTTTTGAGTTCTCTGCCGGAAAGCTGGGAGACGTTGGTGGTGTCGGTGAGCAACTCCGTGCCTGGTGGAGTTGTCACGATGGAGGCAGACAAAAGTATCTTGTTGAACGAGAAGATCCGACGTAAGCAAGTTAAATTATCACAGGAGTGTGCTCTGGTGGCTTCCTATGGGAAGGGAAGACCCAAGTCACAGGCGAGGACATGGGGGAGTTCTCGGGATCTTGCGACTGTGGACCGCAATGAGGGATACTATTACTGTGGCAAAAGGGGCTGCATGGACCACAAAGCTGAGAAGGCCAAAGGCAAGGATGATCAGGAGGATCTCACGGATATGGGAGATCTCATCATCTCAGCAACCGACGTAGAGGAACCTTGTGGTATGTGTCATAATGGCGATTGGGTCATGGACACGGAGGCGTCGTATTACGCCACTCTATATAGAAGGATCTTCATGTCATAACACGGCAGCAAGTTTGGACGTGTGAAGATGAAAAATAAGGGGATGGTTGCAGTTGTAGTTATCGGTGATGTGCACTTGACAACGGATCTTGGTGAGAAGTGCGTTCTCAAGGATGTATGACATGTACCGAGTTTGTGCTACAATTTGGTTTCGGTAGGGAGGCTGACGGATGATGGTTGTCGCAGTTTATTTGGGGACAAAATTGGATGCTTACAAAGGGTTCCCAACAGCTGGCTCGAGGAGATTTATGTTGTGGCATGTACAGGCTTAAGCCGCTAAGTTGTACATGCAGACCACAGACATCGGATGGAGGCTCGAGGGGTATTCGATAGTAGTTGGATCATCGGAATCTTATTGATGAGGGGCTTCGAGATACTTTGAGGATTACGGAGGATTCGGTTTGTCGAGACAAAGCGACGAATGATGATGTACCAAACATTGAGGATCAGTATGTCGGTCCTATGATAATTGGTCGGTCTCCATGTGGGGGTTGCTTTACGGATCCGATTTTGGCGACGGGTGGTTTGCCCAAGCTTCTAGGAGCGACATTGGTTTCAGAAGTTCAAGGCTAGGGAGGAGAACAAGGTTTGCAGCAAACTCAATCTGAGGTATGAGCGTCACCATTCACACAATTTTGGGGGAGCTGTGGGTCCTCGACGACATGCACAGTGCATGATGTTCTGCTCGAGGACGCATGTGTATGGGGGAGCTTCAAGTTCAGATACGAAGGTAGAAAGATTCAAGAGTTTGAATCTTGGAAGAATTGTACCGTTCGCTTGGTTGGGCCAGCCAAGGGTGAAGAAGCTCGTCGGAACGTCAACACATTTCGTTGGAAGACGGAAGTCGGGGACAGGAAGTCAAGACTCACGGTGAGGCTGATAGTAAGAAACCTTGGTCTCAGTCGTGTCATTAATGTCAGCAAGATCCCAGTGGTACAGAAGATGCTACGCATGGCAGCTAGTGTCGACGTGACGGTCGAGGAGCTGAAGACGAAGGAAGATGCAAAGTAATTCGGGGGATCGGAGATCGGTGGCATGAGAGAGCAAAAACTCTGTCGTGGGACGACTGATATGGAGTACAGTTGAGAAGCTATAGGGTCAACGCCCTCTCATTAGACTGGAGGGGAAGATTGTTGCGGTCCAGTCTTGTCACGCCCCAGTCCCAAAATATATTGGACTAGGACACGTAAGCATGCCAGCCGCATGGATATGGCAACTCCAATATATGGAAACCATAACCCATACGTACGCTGTAATATGAATATCCAATCCACAAGTGGTATAAAATGTATCACAAGTCACAGGGTATAATCTAATCTCATCCACAGAAAACCAATATAAATAAATAACCACATCTATATAACTAGATCTCAATAAGGAGTATCTAAAGATGATAGTTGGATGGAAACAAATCCACTACCAACTCGAATGAAAAAAGCACAACACAATAAACACAATATAAGAATATCAACTAAAGACCACGGGGCTCGAAGAGAATACATCCTCGAAACACATATAACCATCCAAATATGCGCTCCTGTAAATACTCAAGAACAGATACACCTGGAAAGGGACCAGGTCCTCAGAGGGACGTAACAAGATACATAGAAGCAAGCCAATTTGAATACAGTAAACATGCATAATGTTCAAAAATATATAAGTACGCTGTACAAGACATTCTATATGAATGCAAATGAGAACAACTTTTCGACGTATGGGCAAGGGTAGGCAACTCGATCTAATCCTCACAACTCATACACACGTCAGTGGACATCATCAGCCGACATACCTCGGGGGTAGCGACCCTCGTGACTCCATCAATCGACATACCTCTGGGGTAGCGACCATCGAACACGACCACCATAGTGCGTGCTAGTTACTACGATTTACCAGAGTGGTTAAAGCTCATACGGCTACTGATTGTCCTCTCATTATACTAAGTGCCATGTGTGTGTCAACATATCTAATATATAGTAATGACTGAAAGAAAACTACACATGCAAGGAATATACAAAAATGCAATAAATATAAAGAAATATACTAAGTATGCAAAATACTGTAAGCAATTTGGCAAGGTATCTTGCCTGGCAAGAAAGCTGCAAAAAAATGTAATGTCCCGATGTCCACACCAAGAGTCAGAAGCTACGGCCTCAGAATGAACGTCTCCGGATGCTGAAATAAGCATCACTAACGTTCCCAGAATAAGCAAAATAGCTAACGTTTCCCGAACACAATTTCGTCCAAAAAGTCAACCATGGGGCCCGTCAATTGGTGACTTGGTCAACTATTTCAGAACTGCATGAAAATTGGGTCACGGGATCAACGCGTTACCACGAGTCCATTGGCGCAAGTTTCGTCGCAATCTGATGAGCGTGCACAAAATGCACACAACTTTCACAAAAGTTGCGACACTGGATGTGTCCGCGGATAAGGGCTGATTACTGCGCGCACACACGTCCAAATCAGTTTCCGCAAATTTTTACGTGTCCGGTTATGCTACGCGCACCGTTCAATATACTTGGTACACGGCGGGGCGGTCCCGTTTGGTGGGGCGTGCTCCGTTTCACAACTTTTGGAAATCTGGAAAAGTGGGTTCGCGGGATTTTCAACGAATTTAATTCTGTCTACAGCAGTTAATAATCTAGGGTTATTTAACAAAAATTAAACTAGGTCAAGTGGTCTACGCATACCAAAAAGAATCATCGAATTCGAATTTTTGTGGTGGGAGATACGAACTCGGAAGCATGGGTGGTCACCGTAGTTTTCTGCGATCCCAGAATTTGGTCTATTTCCGCCAACTTTGGCATTGTTTTCTCCTTTGGTTATGCTTTGTTCGAGGTCTAATATTACACAGATATGGAAGAGGGTTAAGGGATGAGCATACCGGTGAAGACGGGGTGGCGTTTGGTTGAGCGAGGCGACAGAAAATAACTCCGGAACACAGGTACCTCGCTGCAGAAATCTACAGTGCACGGGGTGCGCGGTCGTCGGGATTGGTTTGGACGGCCTGACGGGGTTCTTCGGCTGCGGTGGCGGCGCTCTCTAGGTCTAGATGGGAAGAGAAAGGGTTTGGATGATTTAGGTTTAGGGTTTTAGATGAATTAATAATAATACATATAGATATATAAGAAGAGGAGGAGGGTCTAACGCATCCGCGGCTAAAGGGGGGTCTGCTTGCTATTTGCTAATACAAAAGGGGCTCACAAAAGGGACGGGTTGTGTGGGCTTATGGCTCACTTTGGCTGTGCTCACAAGGCAGCGGGTGTGAATGGCTAAGGGGGTTGGTAGTATGAGTAGTAATAGTAATGGATTGTTAATGGTTTTTAATAGTTTTGTTTTTGTTCTTTTTTTGTTTTTTTTTTTGTTTTCTTTTTTTTAAAATTCCTTTAAAATATATATTTATATATATATTTATATATACGTATATACTCATAGAAAAAATCTAGAATTATATTAATGCATACCATTCAGCTAGCAACTGCTCAAGGGGTCTCCTACATAAAATAAATTCGGAAAAAATTCATAATTGCTCCATAAATCCCCTAAATGCACACATATATATATATATAAAAATATATAAAAAAAATTTAAAAAATATATTTGTGCACAACATTAAGCTAGCAACTGTCCAAAGGGTCTCATACATGAAATAAATTCAAAAAAATTTCTGATGGTCCCATAAATCCCCTAAGTGCACCAACATCTAAAATAAAAATTAATATAAATCTATTTCTCCTAAATAACCACTAATTACTACAATTAAATTAATAATTAATAATTAAAAGGACATATACGGTTTCTAGGAATAGGAATTTTACATTCTACCCAACTTATAAAAATTTCGTCCTCGAAATTAAAATTAAGCCACGGTAGAAAGTCAATGATGGTATAAGATTTGCATTGTTTAAAATGCAATGCCAGGTTTAAAGGGGTGGACGATGTTGCGCGTTGCACATCCCGAAAAATCATGAAAAAATCCACATGAGCGAAAAATAGGTTTCTTCAGGTGTCATGTCCAATGGTGTGGACACCTAAATGCTCTTTTGCATAAAAGTGCCCAACAATTAAAAATTGCATAAAGATGAGAATTGGATGATGGGCACGTCTAGGATAAGGGTGCAGAATTTGTTAGGAAGGCAGTGGCTAGTGTAGTGCTCCAATTATCGGAGAACGATAAGGTGCACTAAGAGATATAATTATTACAAGAATAAAATAAAAATACCGTGTTCTATCTCTAACTGGACTCAATCTAAACTTAGTCTCACTATCTCAGCCAAGTAGGTCTAATTTTGGGTGAGGTTTCACAATCTACCGAACTTAAAATTTATCCATCTATCACCTAAGACTATACATCTAGGAAAATTATTCCTCAAATTATTTAATCATGTTATTCAATCCTTAAAGTTTTAACACCAACATATCATCTATGATATGCCCTTAATCAATTATAAAATAGAGTCACTAGGTCATGTGATTAGCCTTATGGGGTATATCTAATAATATCAGTGTGTCAACTTATACCAGCACGAGATTTCGTCTTTCCGAAATAAGGGAAGACGGAGAGCAGTAATAAGGAATTAAAGGTGAAGGTGATAGAATACAAGTACGAGGTTCAAAGAGATTAAAGAATTCGAAAAGAGAGTTGTTAGGACAGTTGTGGATTGAAATCCTATTTTTGGTAATTTCATATTTACATGCTCGTATCAGTACAGTTGTATAACCGATACGATGTGTCAGACATATCTAAGGGCAGTATATCCGTATACTACCATATATCTCAATCCACGTAAAGTAGTCATGCGAAGAGCGAACCAAGCGCACTAAGGTTAGCTAGACCTTAATACACTGATTCTGATTAGGCAATTGTATCATTGTGTGTACCCAATAATACATATGCCATGAGCAAGCTCGATAAAAGAATAAGCTTGCAAAAACTAGGCTATAATAGCAGCATAAATCAAGGTAGTACAGAAAATATAAGTACGCTAGATTATGATGAGAGAAGTTATAAAATAATCCCAGTTCTCAAAGAAGATAAGACACTTACAATCTCTACAGTGGTCATACTAAATCCTTGTCTAAGTCGATAGTCGACCAATTAGGGGTATGGGCTTCTAAGCTCTATAGTCTGATGAAACATTATCTTCTTATGCTAGCACACAGTTAATGTCATTCAACTACACTTCAATAATAGGGCAAAAGACTATGTGATACTAGGTTGTAAGACATACTATCCAACTTATAATAATAAACTAATACTGTAATTGTCTTAAGGATACCGTAGAAGCTCCTGTTAAGGTCTACGAGAAGGGGTCTTGGTACTTATTAGGGTATCCTCTTTCATTACATAGGTCATGGTCGTCTTAAGTCTTAGTCATAGCGCTTATAGAGCAAGTGTCAATAGTAAGAATGGAAAGTTATTGACCTTCAAGGGGAAATGGGATATAACTCGTATCGAGGTGGGGGTACATGTTACATAATTTAAAAACTAAGGGATAATCATCAGGTCACAATCTACAAGAATAACTTAAACCATCAAGTTCTAACTACTAAGCACACAAATTCAAAATTTAACATTAACAACTATAATTCTAGCAACTATATGTCCCTAATCACAGAATAAAATCACCTGGCCTACAATCAGAAGTGTCAGATGGCACAAGTTGAAAGATAAAGAGTAGGAGAACAAAATTTAGTCGTCGTGCAATTAGCGAGCGCTAAGGGTTCAGAGGAACAAGTCATAAAACTAAAATGGAAAGACTCTGGACAATGTCATGGTTTCCTAAGGGAAGATGCTATGATAATATCTGTGTTTGAGGTATGTTCAAGAAAAATGTTATATTTATTCCCTTTGGCCTTCTAGGTGCGGTCTACTAATAATAAGACAATGATCTAAGTTTATAGTTCTTCCAATACTATCTAACTATGAAGGTTAGGTTTAGTCCTAATATTCAATTTTGGTTTTCTATTAGTTCCTCAATACTAGGCTCAAACATTATGGTAAACTTCTAACTAACTCTAGTAGTGTCTATACTACTCTCAAGTCTTCATAATACATCAGGGGGTAATGGTAAACCAATTCTAGAGATAAGGAATTCTATGGTTCACTAGATATTCTAAACTTAGTTGTGTGTCTATATTCTCGTTGTATTCTTAATAGGTGTGCTACCCTAATTATCATCCTAATAACAGGGGTTCCTATATTCTAGCAGAAGGCTATACTCAAAGAACTATTAGGAAAGTACAGGAATCAAGCAGGATACAATTGTTCAAATAGAACAGATAGGAGGAAGATGAATCATAGTCAATTGTGGATGAGATCCTAGACTCTAGTCCTATGTGCAGGCTTGCTCGGTACAGTAACGTAACCGAGACAATATGATCTCAACCTGCATGGGCCACCACAAAAATATGTCACACCCCAGTCCCAAAATACATTGGACTAGGACACGTAAGCAAGCCAACCGCATGGATATGGTAACTCCAATATATGGAAACCATAACCCATATATACGCTGTAATATGAATATCCAATCCACAAGTGGTATAAAATGTATCACAAGTCACAGGGTACAATCTAATCTCATCCACAGAAAACCAATATAAATAAATAACCACATCTATATAACTAGATCTCAATAAGGAGTATCTAAAGATGATAGTTAGATGGAAACAAATCCACTACCAACTCGAATGGAAAAAGCACAACACAATAAACACAATATAAAAATATCAACTAAAGACCACGGGGCTCGAAGAGAAGATATCCTCGAAACACATATAACCATCCAAATCTGCGCTCCTGCAAATACCCAAGAACAGATACACCTGGAAAGGGACCAGGTCCTCAAAGGGACGTAACAAGATACATAAAAGTAAGCCAATTTGAATACAGTAAACATGCATAATGTTCGAAAATATATAAGTACGCTGTACAAGATATTCTATATGAATGCAAATGAGGACAACTTTTTGACGTATGGGCAAGGGTAGGCTACTCGATCTAATCCTCACAACTCATACACACGTCAGTGGACATCATCAGCCGACATAACTCGGGGGTAGCGACCCTCGTGACTCTATCAATCGACATACCTCGGGGGTAGCGACCATCGGACATGACCATCATAGTGCGTGCTAGTTACTACGGTTTACCAGAGTGGTTAAAGCCCATACGCCTACTGATTGTCCTCTCATGAACTAAGTGCCATGTGTGTGTGTCAACATATCTAATATATAGTAATGACTGAAAGAAAAATACACATGCAAGGAATATATAAAAATACAATAAATATACAGAAATATACTAAGCATGCAAAATACTGTAAGTAATTTGGCAAGATATCTTGCCTGGCAAGAAAGCTGCAAAAAAATGTAATGTCCCGATGTCCACACCAAGAGTCAGAAGCTACGGCCTCAGAATGAACGTCTCCGGATGCTGAAATAAGCATCACTAACGTTCCCAGAATAAGCAAAATAGCTAAAAAGTACTTCCCTTTCGTCCAATTTGGACACAGGGACAAAACGGTAATTTTGGGTCAAAGTGGGATCCACGTGTGGCCCACTTTGTACCAAAAAATGTGCCAAGGGTAACAGTCTCTAAATAAAATAAATTATAGGTCAAACAAACTCTAAATATCAATACGAACCCAACGGTATGTCCAAATATGGATTCCGATGGGCCGAACACAATTTCGTCCAAAAAGTCAACCGTGGGGCCCGCCAATTGGTGACTTGGTCAACTGTCTCAGAATTGTGTAAAAATTGGATCACAGGACCAGTACGTTACCACGAGTCTAGTGGTACAAGTTTTATCGTAATCTGTCGAGCGTGCACAAAATACACGCGACTTTTGCAAAAGTTGCGACTAGGGATGTGTCCGCGGATACGGGCTGATTTCGGCGAGCACACGCGTCCGAATCAGTATTCGCAAACTTTTACGTGTCCAGTTACGCTACGCGCATCGTGTAAACCCCCAGATTTTGCAAGAAATATTAAACTTGGATTTTTCACAATTTTCTGGAATTTTCTAGGGATTTTCTGTAATTAAAATCAGGGTTTTAATTATTAAATGATTTTTATTTGCTGATAATTACTATTAAAATATTATGAAAATAATATTTTTGGGTGTAAAATGGAAAACTGGACTTAGGGCAATTTTTCTGGAATTTATTGGACCTCGGACCTATTTTAAAATACCTAAAAACTATTAATTAAATTATTTATTATTTATTTATTTATTTATTTATTATTTAAACTATTAAACCATATACCCAATTCCGGCCCGGCCCAACCGGCCCAGCCCGCAGCTGTTAGCGGGTCGGGTCGGGTCCACCCGCCGCCCGACCCGCTACCCGCTCACCCTCAGACCCGTCTCCCCCAGTCACCGTGGCCCGCGTCTTCCGCCGCACATGCCGGCGCTCCGCCCGCTCCGCTCGGCCACAGGCCCCGCACCCCTCGCCACGACCCCCCCTTCCTCCATCCGCCTATAAAAACCCCCGCGACACCCCGCTCCGTCCACCGCCACCCTCGCCCTAGCTCCGCCGTGCCCCGCCCAGACCTCGCCGTCGAGCCTCACAGCCGCCGCCCGATCCTCCCCTCTCCTCCTCCTTCCTCCGCCTCTCCGGCGCCCGAGCAGCAGCAGCCAACAGCAGCGGCTCCGCCTCCGGCAGCCGCCGCCGCGGCCACGCGTTTCCCCCCGCCGTGCCCGCCATCGCCGGCGCCGCCCAGTTCCCTCCGACCGGCCTCCCCCCCCGCCGCGAGCCGCCCTGGCCAGCCGTGGCTCTCCGGCAGCACCAGACCCAAACCCTAGCCCTAATTCTCCTCCCCTGTGTCCGACACGAGTCGGACACGTGTCGGACACGTCTCAACCCCGGTTCCTCGGGTCCCCTTCAGGTATTCGTATCTTGCACCCTGCATCTCTGTTTTCGATTCCGTAAATTGCGTTGCGAAGCCTGTATGACCCTCTCGGTGTCCGGACAAACTGTTCGGGACATCGCGTCCTGTGGTGATCGCACACCGCGATCCAAAAACAGGAAAAACCAGACCCTGTTTCACCCCGGAACTGAGTCCGCCCCGCCAAACGGGACGACTTGGTCGCGTGCGGTCTTCACAGATACGTGCGCCTCGTCGATACGGGCGTATGGGATTTCGCGGAAGCTGATTTGGGTGTGCGTGCACACCGGAATCAACGCGTATCCGCGGACATCGCTCCGTATCCGCCTTTTCTGCAATTCACCCTAACTTCGTGCACACTCGTCAGATCGAGACAAAACTTGCGCCATCGGACTCGTAGCGATACGCTGGTCCTGTGGGTCAAGTTTGGTTCGATTCTGAGAACGTTGACGAAATCACGTGTCGTGGGCCCCACAGGCCCCGCTCGACGGGCGATTTTGTGTTCGGCTCATCGGAATCCAAATCTGGAAGTTCCGTTGGGTTCGTATCATCGTTCCTGACCTGTTGACACTAAGTTTGGTGAATTTGGAGACCTTTGACCCGGACGCGTTTTTCGGTGCAAAGCGGGCCCAATGGTGGACCCCGTTTTGACCCAAAATTGCCGTTTTTGCCCTTGTCTCCAAATTGGACCCAAGGACAGGCGTTTCTAGCTATTTGATATATTCTGAGCGTGATGGTGATGTTTATTTCAGCATTTGGACTCATCTCTGGATATTTCCCCGAAAAACTATTAATCGGATCCAAACAAAGGCAAGTACCTGCACTTCAAGTTTAAATCTTTATATTGTGATAATTATTCCCTGTTTCACTAGTACCATTGAATGTTTACACGTAATGTTAGAAGCTGGATTTCATGTCTTGATTACGGGATTTCATGTCTCGTTTTCGTGTCGGGAGGGAGAATACTGAAAGGCATGTAGTTTACCCTGACCCGTGTCGTGAATAATAGCTGTTGGTACACGACTGTCCATCAGCCGGATCTCGATTATTCGTGATTAATAGCCGTCTATGGCGGCCGGTTTAACCCTATAAACCCCTGCATGCCAACTAGGTATTCTAAATACACAAGTTCACAAACATAGCTTCTTGTCTAGTTATGCCTCTTGTTGACTGTTGTAGTTTCATTTCCTGTCACATTTATCCCTGTTTTCTCATATTCCTGTGCATAGCATTAACTCTGAGATATTGATGTTTCTTTTATGCAATTTTCTCAATATGATGCTCAATCTAATTGTCATAAATATTTAGTTTTAATCTTGATGTGCATTGTGTACTTTGCTCCTTTCCTGACTGGATCTGTTGTTTTAGGCGATGATGAGAACTTTGCCCCTACCTATTATGATCCCTACGAGTTAGCAGGTAACACACATGAGGAGCCAGTTTCCCCCAGGAGGCTACTTCTGTGGATCAGTTAGCTGTAGCTGCTTATTCTTTCCTTTTCAGCATATACTCGGGTTTGTCCCCGATTTATCTTCTGGCTTGTATTAACTGTGGATTGGTTGTCACAGATTAAATATTATGAAATCTCAGCATTCTTTTTTCTGTTATTTTCCTTGTCTATTTACTTTTGTGGATGAGATAGACTTTATATTACCTGTGATTATGCCCTAGACAGCGTACTACCGCCGACACTGCGGCGTAGGCTGGACGTGCCCACGCACTCGTGCCCGAATATCCGGGTGCGGGTCGTGACACGTTTTTGTGGTGGCCCATGCAGGTCAAACGACTAAATTGTTCGATTTTAACTCAGGGACCGAACAGGCCTGCAATAAAGCTAGGATAAGTTTATAGGATCTCATCCACTTGCTTGAATTATTTTTGATATCTGTATCGTATTCGAACTAATATGAACTTGCATCTTGCCTTGATTCCTGTGTACCTCTTATTGGTTATTTTGGATACAGGAAGATGGACCCACAAGCCAGCAACGAGACTCATGCAGAAATACCACAAACCGTTGTGATTACCCAAGGAAACGATGTGATACCAGTCGGTGAAGGCAAATCATCACAGAGCAGTCAAGCAAGTCAGCCTGTCTCAATAAACCGTCAAGATGGCGTTCCACCCTCGACGCAGCCTATTCCACCGATGCCTTCCTTCCCACCGCGACCGCCTATGGATGAACAGCAGATGTTTCGCATGTTCTACGTAATGATGCAAGCCTATCAGAAGGTCCAACAAGAAGCTCAGCAAAACCAAGCGGAGAACTCCATCGACAGAATTAGCTCGGAGTCACGGAAGCCAAGCAGTTCAAATGCAATTACCTTCGACGAGGACGTCCTTACTGCAGCGCGACCTGTGGAGTGCACCACAAGGATCGAGTCCCGCCAGAAGCGGCCGTATGCGTCAGCACCAGACCAAGCACAACAGGAAAGAGCTGCAAAGCGACCACAGAGGAATCCAACTCAAGGACAGAACCAACGAGTTCCCATTTGTGGCTTTTGTCGAAAACAAGGTCACATTTGGAAGGATTGCAGAAAGAGGCTAGGTGTCTGTCTATATTGTGGATCAGCAGCACATCGAGTGAAGGACTGTGCCGCTACTCCAAGAACACGGACAAGCTTACGCGATGACCGTGGAGAACGTGCAGACCCTTAGAGCAACTATACGCGTAAGTGGTTTCTTTTAGCTGCCTTTCTATTGTTGTTTAGCTCGCGCCTATTGGTTCGTGACCTCAGCCCCAACCTAGAAATTTTAAAACTTGCTAATAACCTGGAATGCTTTTATAATTGATAACTGTAGAGATTGTAGAATCTTTTGTTATTTGTGCTTATTGTAGGTTGTTTTGTGTACTTAAATAATTTGTACCTTCTTTTTCATCATCATCTAGCGCACTTAATTTTTGCTGTACCTGACTTATGCTGCTATTTTATAGCCTAGTTTTGCAAGCTTACTCTTTATCGAGCTTGTTCATGACAAGTGTATTATTGGGGAGGCCCACAATGATACATTTCAGAATCAGTGTATTACGGTCTGATCAACCATAGTGCGCTTGATTCGCTCTTCGCACTACTTTACGTGGATTGAGATATACAGTTGACTAGTATACCTGCCCTAAACATGTCTGAGCATAACTGTATTAATAAGAGCATGTGAATAGGAATTACCAAGATAGGATTCAATCCACAACCGATTGACAATTCCCACCTGAATTCTTTAAAACGTCTTGACCCCGATATTTCTACTCTATCACCCCACCCTTGAACTCCTTATTATTGATCCTCGTCTTCCCTTATTTCGGAAAGACGAAATCTCGTGCTTGGTATAAGTTGGTACACAGAGAATACTAGATATGCCACTTAGGCCGATCACATACTTGAGGATTAACCTTTCGTAATTGAGGACATATCATACGTAATATGATCGGCGTTGAAGTTCGAGGATTGAATGACGTGGGTAACCATATTAAGGAATATTTTCTTAAAGTATATAGTCTTTTGTGATGAATGGGTAAACTCTAAGTTGGGTAGCAATGCATTTGTCAACTCGAGAGGAATGTCTTTTGGATTGTGACCGAGTAAGGTTAGATTGGAAGAAGCAAGCCATTCTAATTTTGAAAATTTAGAGGAGTGACTAAAATGATTAATAAATTGATATCGAGGACCCAATAGTTATAGCTTAGATACATGATTTAAATTTTGAATAATGAAAGTAAAATCATCAATTTAAATTTAGAGGATAGAATTATAGAATTTCAGACTTGAACCTGGGTGGACTACATTTAAATTATTTTTTCAATTTGGTGATTTGATTTAAGGATTAAAATTTGAGGGTTGGACTACCTAGTTAGAATATTGAGGATGTGAATGGAATTGAAGCATACAATTGTGAATGGGAATACTATTGGACTCGAATTACTTCTAGAGAAAGTTATGATAGTTAGAATCGTGGGGCAAATTGTAAGCGTATGCAAAACTTGAAGATGTTATATGGACTTAATTTAAAATTTGCCTGAGGGTAATTTGAGAAAGTAAGAAGTGATAACCATAGGTTGGAAATTTTTTTTTTGATTGGAACAGTAGTCATCTTAACCTTGAAGAAATTGCAGTGAACAAGATTTGGATTTAATTTACCGCAAAGAGATTGCAATTGATATACATGAAGGGTTAACACATTATGGTTTAATTTTAAATTTCGAGGACGAAATTTTTATAAGTTGGGTAGATTGTAAACCCCCAGATTTTGCAAGAAATATTAAACTTGGATTTTTCACAATTTTCTGGAATTTTCTGGGGATTTTCTGTAATTAAAATCAGGGTTTTAATTATTAAATGATTTTTATTTGCTGATAATTACTATTAAAATATTATGAAAATAATATTTTTGGGTGTAAAATAAAAAACTGGACTTAGGGCAATTTTTCTGGAATTTATTGGACCTCGGACCTATTTTAAAATACCTAAAAACTATTAATTAAATTATTTATTATTTATTTATTTATTTATTTATTTATTATTTAAACTATTAAACCCTATACCCAATTCCGGCCCGGCCCAACCGGCCCAGCCCGCAGCTGTTAGCGGATCGGGTCGGGTCCACCCGCCGCCCGACCCGCTACCCGCTCACCCTCAGACCCGTCTCCCCCAGTCACCGTGGCCCGCGTCTTCCGCCGCACATGCCGGCGCTCCGCCCGCTCCGCTCGGCCACAGGCCCCGCACCCCTCGCCACGACCCCCCCTTCCTCCATCCGCCTATAAAAACCCCCGCGACACCCCGCTCCGTCCACCGCCACCCTCGTCCTAGCTCCGCCGTGCCCCGCCCAGACCTCGCCGTCGAGCCTCACAGCCGCCGCCCGATCCTCCCCTCTCCTCCTCCTTCCTCCGCCTCTCCGGCGCCCGAGCAGCAGCAGCCAACAGCAGCGGCTCCACCTCCGGCAGCCGCCGCCGCGGCCACGCGTTTCCCCCCGCCATGCCCGCCATCGCCGGCGCCGCCCAGTTCCCTCCGACCGGCCTCCCCCCCCGCCGCGAGCCGCCCTGGCCAGCCGTGGCTCTCCCGCAGCACCAGACCCAAACCCTAGCCCTAATTCTCCTCCCCTGTGTCCAACACGAGTCGGACACGTGTCGGACACGTCTCAACCCCGGTTCCTCGGGTCCCCTTCAGGTATTCGTATCTTGCACCCTGCATCTCTGTTTTCGATTCCGTAAATTGCGTTGCGAAGCCTGTATGACCCTCTCGGTGTCCGGACAAACTGTTCGGGACATCGCGTCCTGTGGTGATCGCACACCGCGATCCAAAAACAGGAAAAACCAGACCCTGTTTCACCCCGGAACTGAGTCCGCCCCGCCAAACGGGACGACTTGGTCGCGTGCGGTCTTCACAGATACGTGCGCCTCGTCGATACGGGCGTGTGGGATTTCGCGGAAGCTGATTTGGGTGTGCGTGCCCACCGGAATCAACGCGTATCCGCGGACATCGCTCCGTATCCGCCTTTTCTGCAATTCACCCTAACTTCGTGCACACTCGTCAGATCGAGACGAAACTTGCGCCATCGGACTCGTAGCGATACGCTGGTCCTGTGGGTCAAGTTTGGTTCGATTCTGAGAACGTTGACGAAATCGCGTGTCGTGGGCCCCACAGGCCCCGCTCGACGGGCGATTTTGTGTTCGGCTCATCGGAATCCAAATCTGGAAGTTCCGTTGGGTTCGTATCAGCGTTCCTGACCTGTTGACACTAAGTTTGGTAAATTTGGAGACCTTTGACCCGGACGCGTTTTTCGGTGCAAAGCGGGCCCAACGGCGGACCCCGTTTTGACCCGAAACTGCTGTTTTTGCCCTTGTCTCCAAATTGGACCCAAGGACAGGCGTTTCTAGCTATTTGACATCTTCTGAGCGTGATGGTGATGTTTATTTCAGCATTTGGACTCATCTCTGGATATTTCCCCGAAAAACTATTAATCGGATCCAAACAAAGGCAAGTACCTGCACTTCAAGTTTAAATCTTTATATTGTGATAATTATTCCCTGTTTCACTAGTACCATTGAATGTTTACACGTAATGTTAGAAGCTGGATTTCATGTCTTGATTACGGGATTTCATGTCTCGTTTTCGTGTCGGGAGGGAGAATACTGAAAGGCATGTAGTTTACCCTGACCCGTGTCGTGAATAATAGCTGTTGGTACACGACTGTCCATCAGCCGGATCTCGATTATTCGTGATTAATAGCCGTCTATGGCGGCCGGTTTAACCCTATAAACCCCTGCATGCCAACTAGGTATTCTAAATACACAAGTTCACAAACATAGCTTCTTGTCTAGTTATGCCTCTTGTTGACTGTTGTAGTTTCATTTCCTGTCACATTTATCCCTGTTTTCTCATATTCCTGTGCATAGCATTAACTCTGAGATATTGATGTTTCTTTTATACAATTTTCTCAATATGATGCTCAATCTAATTGTCATAAATATTTAGTTTTAATCTTGATATGCATTGTGTACTTTGCTCTTTTCCTGACTGGATCTGTTGTTTTAGGCGATGATGAGAACTTTGCCCCTACCTATTATGATCCCTACGAGTTAGCAGGTAACACACATGAGGAGCCAGTTTCCCCCAGGAGGCTACTTCTGTGGATCAGTTAGCTGTAGCTGCTTATTCTTTCCTTTTCAGCATATACTCGGGTTTGTCCCCGATTTATCTTCTGGCTTGTATTAACTGTGGATTGGTTGTCACAGATTAAATATTATGAAATCTCAGCATTCTTTTTCCTGTTATTTTCCTTGTCTATTTACTTTTGTGGATGAGATAGACTTTATATTACCTGTGATTATGCCCTAGACAGCGTACTACCGCCGACACTGCGGCGTAGGCTGGACGTGCCCACGCACTCGTGCCCGAATATCCGGGTGCGGGTCGTGACACATCGTTCGGTACACTTGGTACACAGCGGGCGGTCCCGTTTGGCGGGGCATGCTCCGTTTCACAACTTTTAAAAATCTGAAAAAGTGGGTTCGCGGAGTTTCCAACAAATTTAATTCTGTCTACAGCAGTTAATAATCTAGGGTTATTTAACAAAAATTAAACTAGGTCAAGTGGTCTATGCATACCAAAAAGAATCATCAAATTCGGATTTCTGTGGTGGGAGATACGAACTCGGAAGCATAGATGGTCACCACAGTTTTCTGCGATCCCAGAATTTGGTCTATTTTCGCCAACTTTGGCACTGTTTTCGTCTATAGTTACGCGTTGTTCGAGGTCTACTATCATACAGATATGGAAGAGGGTTAAGGGGTGAGCATACCGGTGAAGACGGAGTTGCGTTTGGTTGAGCGAGGCGACGGAAAATAACTTCGGAACATAGGTACCTCTCTGCGGGAATCTGCAGTGCGCGGGGTGCGCGGTCGTCGGGATTGGTTTAGACGGCCTGACAGGGTTCTCCGGCTGCGGTGGCGGTGCTCTCTAGGTCTAGATGGGAAGAGAAAGGGTTTGAATGATTTAGGTTTAGGATTTTAGATGAATTAATGATAATACATATAGATATATAAGAAGATGAGGAGGGTCTAACGCATCTGCGGCTAAAGGGGGGGTCTGCTTGCTATTTGCTAATACAAAAGGGGCTCACAAAAGGGACGAGTTGTGTGGGCTTATGGCTCACTTAGGCTGTGCTCACAAGGCAGCGGGTGTGAATGGCTAAGGAGGTTAGTAGTATGAGTAGTAATAGTAATGGATTGTTAATGGTTTTTAATTGTTTTGTTTTGTTTTGTTTTATTTTTTTATTTTTTTAAATTCCTTTAAAATATATATATATATATATATATATATATATATATATATATGTATATATATATATATATTTATATATACGTATATACTCATAGAAAAAATCTAGAATTATATTAATGCATACCATTCAGCTAGCAACTGCTCAAGGGGTCTCCTACATAAAATAAATTCGAAAAAAAATCATAATTGCTCCATAAATCCCCTAAATGCACTTATATATATAAATATATAGAAAAAAATTCTAAAAAATATATTTGTGCACATCATTAAGCTAGCAACTGTCCAAAGGGTCTCCTACATGAAATAAATTCGAAAAAATTCCTGATGGTCCCATAAATCCCCTAAGTGCACCAACACCTAAAATAAAAATTAATAAAAATTTATTTCTCCTAATTAATCACTAATTACTATAATTAAATTAATAATTAAAAGGACATATACGGTTTCTGGGAATAGGGGTTTTACAAGTCTGGATTTGGTAAATTTTGGAGCCCAAATATGGTTAAAGATTTGATTTGATATAATCTAAAAATCTACATTAAATGTAAGATTTGATTAGATTTCAAATTTGTATCAAATATTTAATTTGACTATATTTGGACGTCCATAATTGGTGTTGGACTATTTTAGGTGGAATATGATTTTTACTTTAAGATTTTTTATTTAGAAAATTCTAGTATGACCTAAAATATGATTTCTCATCCTACAAATATAGGAGGAGAGTGGAGGCACAAAATATAGCACAAGTTGGAGATTCGGGGTGCTCGTCCATAGAAAATCTAATAGAAAGTCTATGCTTTGCTCTTAGGACTTCGCCATCCAAAACAGAAGGAAGAAAGAGGTCTGATCGAGGAGTCGTTGCATTCGCTCAGGAAGATTGCTACAGGTTGGTGAGTGATTTCAATTGTAATCTTTTTCTTTTCTTCTTGAGTGCGGTGAGGGGGTTGAATCTATTAGGGTAAAGGGTTCAACATTGATTTTGTCAATATTGTAATTTAACTTGAGTTATAATGGTTGAAATTTGTCCATGTGATGTAGTCACCACAATATACTTGTCTTTATCTGTGCTTGGTGTTCGTTAGACATGGATTGGTTATCTCAGGTGGGTTGGCCTAAACTTTTTGCTACATGCACTCTCAGACACGGTGTCAGAATGCTTGTAGGACGTGTCCGATTTTCAACATTTGGTATCAGAGCCATGTTACATGGCTAATTTGGACGGCTCTAATTGGTTCGAGACATATGTGCTGAACGTTCATACGTATAATCGGACCGATTATACTGGCCCTCTTCTCAATGTGGAGTTTGGAGCATTCTTTATAAGGTGGCCTGAAGACATATCACAAGGTTAGAGAAACTACGCGAATTGGCTTCAAAGGTTGGTTTGCCGCGTCCAAGGTGGAGCAAGACATTATAGTTGGCGCACAATGATGATGTGGATCAACGTGTCAGATTGGTTCTGTGGTTGAACGGATAGAGATGACAATATGTTGGATCTCCTAGGTGCTCGGCTGACAGAAACGAGTAAAGGTAGTCGGGGTATGCTTGGTTGCTCGGTCAGCTAAAACGAGATAAGGTGGAGATTGTTGGATTGTATCTCGTTTCCGGTTGAGCGCTCAAAGGGTGATGACAATGGAGTTGATAGTTTAGTACCACAACGGATGGAAAGTGGGATCATGAGATATAGATAATTATGATTGGTTTAGACCTTACATGAGAATTCTTTTTTAAGACATATAAATCCAATCTAATTTTGCATCTTAAGGACCAACTCCAATTCGGATCATACTTTGTTTTCAACATTCAATGCTTCTCGTCAATAGTATTGGTGATATCATGATATGTATAATAATTTTTTTTTTATTAAGGTTGAAAGCTGCAGCCATATCGCCAAACGCAACGGCAACTTAGGCACACTTCACTTTGGCGATCTGAGTCAATGGCGCCAAGTCACCATGAAAATGGTGCAAAAGAAAAATGGTTGCATGTGTGCACTTGGCGGCATATTTTCGTAACGCTTTACTAGTGTTGTCAAAATCGGACCGATGATTGGACCAGGTCTGACCATATTTGCCAAAAAGTTGATTCAGTTTGACTTGAATCGGATCTTTTTAAGAATCGATAATTTTTTCAGAACCGAAATTTAATCAATGAATTGTTTAAACCGATAAACAATTGAACCAATTAATTCTGATTTTTTATTTTTAAAATCTAAAAAGTTTATTATGTGCATTGGTTCTTGGTTTGGTTTTGAGAAACCTTATAGTTGTAAAGCCAAACCAAACCAAATATATCCAAAACCAAACCAAGAAGTAAATGTAGATATCTTACATGTCTCAAATTATTTAGTTATAATAAACGGCCTATTTGAATCCCGTTTGAACTCGATTGAACCCCGATCGTACAAAAAAATTTCAGTTCAATCATCGATCTGATTTTTAAAACATTACGTTTTACAACGTTAACGTTCACTATGGCTGCATGTCGTTGAAAGCGTGTTAACAGCATACTTTTGTAACGTGCCAAATCGTTATTCTCAATGATGATGTAAATAATAAAAAAATCATCTTTAATGGCTAAGTCGTCGTTGGCCAAAAATCTCAAAAAAAAAAAAAAAAAAAATTATACTCATGTCACTAATGCTATTGTTGACTTGTTATATATTTTAAATTTTGATGAAGTAATTATCTTATTTATTATTTAATTATATTTAATTATCTTTTTAAAAATAAATTTGATTTCTTCTCGAAAATCAAAATTTTTGGAATTATATTTTCTGAAAAATTATAATTTTATGTTTGGTGAAAGTGTAAATATTCCAAGAAGAAAAATGAAAATAAATAAATAAATAAAATAAAAATAAGATGAATAAAATCAAGGTTCACAGTATCGATATCGGAATTGGCATGTACCATCCTATAAGTATCAGATCGGCTGTATTGGTGGTTTCAGATCGAAATATCGATTTTTTTAATATCGTAAAGCAAGTATTTATTAATAAATTATTAAAATTTTAAAAACAATAATTTTTACATGTAGGTATAATTGAAAGTATTTTATGTGTTTTTCTTAGTCATTTTGAAGTAGTCACATTTTCTAGTTGCTTTACATGCAATATATATATAAAAAAAATTTTTTTACATGCTTTTACACCCTTACTTATTGACTTTTTCGTTCAAATTTTTTTTACCGAATTGACTGAAAAAGAACTCCAAATGTCAGCATCGGTCAATATCGAGATAAGTCAAACCCTATTGATATTGACTGCATCGAGTTGAATCGAATCAATAGCTGATAATGCAAACTATGATAAAAACTCAAAAAGAAAAACCAAAAAATTTCTTAAAAAATGAAAAAGATGAAATTTTTTCTTAAGAGATGGAATTTTCATATTTTGTGGACAAATTGTTTATCTGGATATTCACAATTTTCAAAAATAAAATTTACAATATAAACCAAACAAGATAAATAGATTTTCTATTCTATTTTTTTTGAAAATAAAAACAATTCCACGTGCCAAACATCCCGTAAGAAACATCCTTTCAGAAGATTCATTGCACTTTAGTGATTGAACTATACATTGAATAAGCAAAGGACTCAAAAGGCCGCCTTCTCCCGAAGTAGGGTAGAGCTTTGAAAATTTTGAAATTTGGCAAAACCAAAAAAAAAAAACTATGGAAGTTTGGATCGTAAAACAAGTATAACTATAATGGTTATCCAAAAAGAGAAAAAAAACGTTTTTATTAGTTAAAAAACGTATGGTTTTAGGATTCTAGGACATGAATTGTTTTGAAGTTTGTATAAAAACGCATTTGTATAAACAATAATGTTAAGTTTACTACCAAATAATCCTCTCACCTCCCGCTATGTGGGCCACCTTTAGCCCCACTTCTCTCCCAATGAACGACCGTCACATGACATTTTGGTTACTTGACGACCACCCAGACAACCACCAGGTCCCACCTCTTCCCCTTTCTCTAATGGATGGTCGCTACGTGGACACCACGTGATGGTTGTAAGAGGATTATAGGCATTTGGCTGTAGTCATAGCATAGCCCTTGCATAAAAGTCATTAGAAATACGATTTACCGATAAAAACATAAAAATGAACTTCTTGTCTTGTTTTACACTTTCAAACTTTCTATTGAAACGGATCTTCTTGTCCATGGTTTTACACTTTCAAACTTTGAATTGAAAGAGATTTTTTTTGTCAGACTTTTATATATTTGATTAGGTATTGGATCGAAGGATTGTCTTTCAGAATTGTCTTTCTGAATTCGTATGTTTGGAAACGATTCAAAAATAAGCCGTCTAAGTCATATATATATATATATATATATATATATATATATATATATATATAGAGAGAGAGAGAGAGAGAGGCTTAAAAACGGTTCAAAAATAAGTCGTATAAGTCGTATGTATATCATCAAGCAATTATTAATATATAAAAATTAACTACCGTATATATTTTTCTTGTTTGAGGAAAATAAAAATAAAAACCACATAAGTATAACTGATCCTAAAATATCTTTTAAATTTAAATTATATTTAAACTAAGTACATGATATTATCAAATTAAACACACATAAAAATTTTAAAAAAACATATTTATAGCAAATCATAATTAAAATATATTCAAATCATATTTATAAAAATTCTAATATATTTAATTTTTATCTAAATTTTTAATAATATCATTAATTTTTTTATACGTGCAACGCACGTGAACGTGACTAGTCTACTATTATAATGCGGCTTAGAAACAACTCAAAAATGAGTCGCCTAAGCCGTATGTATATCATCAATTAGTAATCTAAAAAAAATTTAAAAATTAATTACCGCGTGGGCTCTTACGTAGTTGAGAAAAAAAAATTTATATACCCATATTCAAATTGTAACCCCCTGAATTTTCAAAATTATTAAAACTTGAATTTTTTCCAATTTTCTGGAATTTTTTGGGAATTTTCTGAAATCAAAATCAAGGTTCTTAATTATTAAATAATTTTATTTGTTAATAAATAATATTAAAATATCATGGAAATAATATTTTTGGGTGTAAAATAAAAAACTGGACTTAGGGTAATTTTTCTAAATTTTTTTGGGCCTCAGACCTATTTTTAAATACCTAAAAACTATTTTTACTAATTAATTAATTAATTAATTAAACTGTTTATTAAAATATTAATATTATTATTATTATTATTATTTTTTATTATTTTTCTTGGGCCGGCCCGGCACAGTGGACCGGCCCAGCAGCCCATTTCCCCAACCCGTTTCCTACCGGGTCGGGTCGGGTCAGTCAGACCCGACCCGCCGCCTACCCGACCCGCTAGCTGACCCAGCCCTCCCCCGCAGACCCGGTCGCTCTTCCCCCCGCGTCCGGCGCCGCCGCCCGCGTCCGTCGCGCCCGCGGCCACGCACCCCGTCCCGCTCGCCCACGTCGCCCGCCTCCGGCGCCCCCCCTCCGCCTTCTCCGGTCAGCTCATCCTATAAAGTCCCCCGCACCGAAACCCTCCGGCCACCACGAAACCCCACCGGACACCCCCGCCTGACCCTCGCCCCGCCTCGCCGTGCCCAGCCCCGCTTCCGCCGCACCACGCCAAGAGCCGCCAGCCCCTCCTCCTCTTTCCCTCTCCTCCAGCACCCGCCTCCGGCCTCCCCACGAACAGCAGCCGCCGTCCCCGGCGCCGCCCCGCTCCGCCGTGCCTCCGCCCGGCCGCGCCCCAGCACCCCCGACCGCCTCTGGCCAGCCAGCGCCGCCCCAGCCTTCGGCCGGCCCCGCCGCAGCTCCCAGACCTAACCCTAGCCCTAATTTTGGACTCGGACACGTCGAACCGTGTCGGACACAATTTGATCCTGATTTTTGGGTCCCCTTCAGGTGCGTGTAACTTTTTGTTCGTAGCTCTGTTTTTGATTCTGTAAATTGCGTTGCGAAGCCTGTATGACCCTCTCGGTGTCCGGACAAACCGCTCGGGGCATCGCGTCCTGTGGTGATCGCACACCGCGATCCAAAAACAAGAAAAACCAGACCCTGTTTCATCCCGGAACTGAGTACTCCCCGCCAAACGGGACGACTTGGTCGCGTGCGGTCTTCACAGATACGTGCGCATCGTCGATACGGACGTGTGAGATTTTGCGGAAGCTGATTCGGGTGTGCGTGCACACCGGAATCAACGCGTATCCGCGGAAATCGCCCCGTATCCGACTTTTCTGCAATTCGCCCTAACTTCTTGTACACTCATCGGATCGAGACGAAACTTATGCCATTGGACTCGTAGCGATACGCTGGTCCTGTGGGTCAAGTTTGGTTCGATTCTGAGAACGTTGACGAAATCGCGTGTCGTGGGCCCCACAGGCCGCTCGACGGGCGATTTTGTGATCGACTCATCGGAATCCAATTCTGAAAGTTCCGTTGGGTTCATTTCAGCGTTCCTGACTTGTTGACACTAAGTTTGGTGAATTTGGAGACCGTTGACCCGGACACGTTTTTCGATGCAAAGCGGGCCCACCGGCGGACCCCGTTTTGACCCAAAACTGCCGTTTTTGCCCTTGTCTCCAAATTGGACCCAAGGACAGGCGTTTCTAGCTATTTAACATCTTCTGAGCATGATGGTAATGTCTATTTCAGCTTTTAGACTCATCTCTGGAATATTTTCCCGTGTACAATTAATTGGATCCAAACAACAAGCAAGTACCTGCACTTCAAGTTAATTCTTTATATTGTGATAATTAATTCCCTGCTTTACTAGTACCCTTGATGATTACACCTAGTGTTAGGAATACTGGAATTCATGTCTTGAATATTGGAGTTCATGTCTTATTTTTATGTCGGGTGGGAGAATACTAGAAGGCATGTAGTTTACCCTTCCCCATGTCATGTTTAATAGCTGTTGGTACGCGACTGTATCCTCAGCCGGATCTCGATTTTCCCCTGTTTAATAGCCGTTTATGACGGCCGGATTAGTCTTATAAACCCCTACATGCCAACTATGTATTCTAAAACAAACACAAGTTCACACAGATAGCTTCTGGTCTTGTTATAGTTCTTGCTGACTGTTGTAGTTTTATTTTCTGTCTCATTTATTTCTGTTTTCTCATATTCCTGTTTATAGCAGTAACTCTGAGATATTGGTGTTCTTTATGCAACTTTCTCAATATGATACCCAATTTAATTGTCATAAATATTTAGTTTAATCTTGTTGTGCATTGTGTACTTTGCTCCTTTCCTGACTGGATCCGTTGATTTAGGCGATGATGAGAACCTTGCCCCTACATATTATGGTCCCTATGAGGGAATAGATGACACCTATGAGGAGCCAGATCCCACCCAGGAGTCCTCTGCTGCAGAGTAGATAGCAGTAGTTATTTTATTTTCTTGCTCTTTATCTTAGTAATCGGGTTTGTCCCCGATTTCATTCTGATTTCTGTACTAAACATTTGAATCTGTTGTCGCACTTATTTCATTTGAAATCTTAAGTATCTGTTTCCCTTATTATCTTGCCTATGTTATTTGTGAATGAGCTAGTTTAGTTAAATATGGATTTGACCTAGACAGCGTACTACCGTCGACTCTGCGGCGTAGGCTGGACGTACCCACGCACTCGTACCCGAATTTCCGGGTGCGGATCGTGACACGTTTTTATGGTGGCCCATGCAGGTTCTATCCTTAAATAGGGTAATACCCTAGGACAGGGTATGGAATAAGATTGAGGATTCTAGGAAAAGCTCATTCACAGTATAGGGTCCTTATTTCAATTTTTGATATCATTTCTGCTCAATTTTCCTATCGCCCTTGATTTCCAAGTAATCTATTCTGATCTCCCTGTCCCTTAATCTTTCAGAATGGTCCAGACAAGGAACACAGTAGGAGGCACATCAGAACCAGCTGAGCAGAATGTGCCCGAAACTTTTGCACTCCCGCCGCCTCCATCTACTCCAGCGGTTACTCTAGATGGGGCACAGCTACTCGGAGTGTTCCAGGGACTCGTAGAATCCCAGAAAGAATAGACTGCACTTCTGCGGACCAGCCTCTCAAAAGCTCTTAGGTCCCAGGAGTCGCCACTCAATAGGCCAGGGAGTGCCAAAGACTTCAAGAACCTTAGACCCCTGGAATTCTACGGAACTGAGGGCATTCTCTATGCCGATGAGTGGATAGAGAATGTCGAGAGACTCCTGAAGACTGCTCGGGTTCCTGATGATCTCAAAGTTGAGTCCGCAAGCCTGCAATTGTTCGACATATCTCGAACCTGGTTCAGAGATGAACCCCAACTATTGCTCTTGACCTCACCTGGGAGGACTTCAAGAGGCTATTCAAGGAGAAATTCTACCCCAAAGTGGCTCGGGAAGCTCTCGAAAGCCAATTCGAGAGACTGGAATAAGGTAACCTATCCGTTGATGAGTATACTGCTGAATTTAGCAGGTTGAGCCACTTTGTGGAGTACATGGTTCGTACCCCGGAGGACAGAGCCCGTAGATTCAAGAATGGGCTATCTTCGGACATTCGCCTTGCTGTCACCACCAGCCGAGCTCGCACCTATGAGGAAATCTTGAGCGTGGCACAAGGCGTTGAGAGAGACATGGGGCATAAACTAAAGCGAGAGAGAGATACCGGAAATACGGGACCCAACAAACGCCCTTTTCAACAACAACAACAACAGCAGAGGGCCCCGCAGCAAACTCAGCGTCCTCTCCCTCGAGCTCCAGTACCCCAACACCAGGCTCAAGGACAAAACCAACAAGCTGCCGCTTGCAACTTTTGCCAAAAACCAGGTCACACTTGGCAAGTCTGCAGGAAGAGGCTAGGTGCCTGCCTCTACTGCGGCTCAGCAGCACATCAAATGAGGGACTGTCCTGCTACTCAAGGACGCACCGCTGCACCAAAGGCTCCAGTCCAGGCCAGGGCCCCAGCAGCACAGCAGAGGGGACCCCCGCTTCCAACTCAACAACAACGTTTTACTCAGCACCAACAGCAGCAACAGAGGGGTGCACCGCAGCAAGGCCGTGCTTATGCAATGACTCTGAAAGAAGCTGAAGCCACAGCAGACGTGATCACAGGTTCTGTGCTTATAAATTCAATACCAGCCATTATTTTATTTGATTTTGGAGCTTCACATTCATTCATGTCAGTAGATTTCCTTATGAAGCATAGCTTAATCACTAAACCCCTTAGGAATTGTTACAAGATCATTACCGGTGGAGGAATTATCCCGGTTAGTGATGCATGTAACAATTGTCCTATTACATTATGTGGAAGAGAACTATATGCTAGGCTACTCGTAATACCAGTTCCCAGTTTTGATATTATACTGGGTATGGATTGGTTGAGTCAACATCATGCCACTATAGACTGCCACAGAGGTAGTGTAATCTTCAGGCCCCCTGGCAAGCCAGAATTTGAATTTGCTAGAGGTTCTAGAGAAATGGGTAGTAACAAAATTTGTGGAGCCCTAGTAACAGAAGAATTGCCTATCATCTCTGAATATCTTGATGTCTTCCCTGAGGATCTCCCAGGATTACCCCCAGACCGAGAAGTTGAATTCTCTATTGACTTAGTGCCGGGAGCAGCGCCAGTATCTCAAAATCCCTACAGAATCAACAAGAAAGAGATAATAGAACTAAATGAGCAAATAAAAGAGTTAGAAGACAAATGCTTCATTAGGTCTAGTGTCTCACCCTGGGGAGCTCCAATATTATTTGTGCCCAAGAAGGATGGAATATCCCGAATGTGTATTGACTATAGGGCCTTGAATGCCTTAACAATTAAGAATAAGTATCCCCTACCCAGGATAGATGACTTATTTGATCAATTAAGTGGAGCTCGGGTATTTTCAAAGATTGACTTGAGGTCTGGTTACCACCAAGTAAGGGTAAGGAAGAAAGACATCCCTAAAACTGCTTTCAATACCCGGAACGGACACTACGAATTCTTAGTAATGTCGTTCGGGTTGACGAATGCTCCAGCAGTTTTTATGAACTTAATGAACAGAGTCTTCCAGCCATACCTAGACAAATTTGTAGTGGTCTTTATTGATGATATTTTGATCTACTCCAAGACCTCCGAAGAACATGAAGAACATTTGAGGCTAGCATTGGAGACTTTGAGGAAGGAAAAACTTTATGGAAAATTATCTAAATGTGCATTCTTCCTAGACAAAGTATAATTCTTGGGACATGTTGTGACTGGAGATGGAATAGCAGTAGATCCTAAGAAGATAGCGGCAGTAGAATCATGGCCCACTCCAGACTCTGTAGCAGAGATTAGAAGCTTCCTGGGACTAGCTGGCTACTATCGGAAGTTTGTGAAGGACTTTGCTAGAATTGCTGAACCCATGACAAAATTAACAAGGAAGGATGAAGAGTTCACCTGGACTGATGAATGTCAGCATGCTTTTGAAGAATTGAAGAAAAGGCTGACTACTGCCCCTATTCTGACCTTACCTTCTGGAACCGGAGGATTCGCTATTTATAGTGATGCTTCTGGAAAAGGTCTAGGTTGTGTATTGGAGCAGAACAAGAAAGTAATAGCATATGCCTCTAGACAGCTTCGACCTCATGAAAAGAACTATCCAACTCATGATTTAGAACTGGCAGCTGTCATCTTTGCTCTTAAGCTATGGAAGCATTATCTTTATGGAGAAAGGGTAGAAATATTTACGGACCATAAAAGTCTAAAATATATCTTCACTCAGAAAGAGCTGAACATGAGGCAAAGAAGGTGGCTGAAACTAATGAAAGATTTTGATATCACCCTTCAATATCATCCTGGGAAGGCCAATGTAGTTGCTGATGCTCTCAGCAGATATCCTATGGCGATGTACTTGACTATGGACAGACACTTGCTCGAGGACCTGGAAAGCTTAGGTATTGAGGTAATTATCCCAGGAAAAGAAGGCCAAATGATGAACTTGCAGATTCAGTCTACCTTAATAGACAAGATCAAGGAGGCTCAGTTTTGAGACGGAGGGCTGCGAAGCCTTCGAGGTCAAGTGCAAGCTGGATTAGTGGAAGATTTCAGAATTCATGAAGATGGATCACTGAGGCATGATGATAGACTATGTGTACCTCAAGGAGACATAAGAGAAGAAATTATGCAAGAGGCACACAGATCATAATACTTTATACATCCAGGAGCCAACAAGATGTACAAGGACCTGAGGACGCATGTTTGGTGGCATGGCATGAAAAAAGAAGTAGCCAGGTTCGTATTTCGTTGTTTAGTGTGCCAGCAAGTCAAGGCAGAAAGACAAAGACCTGGAGGATTGCTTCAACCCCTACCCATTCCGGAGTGGAAGTGGGAACATATTACAATGGATTTTGTTTCCGGACTTCCAAGGACACCTAGTGGAAAGGATGCAATCTGGGTGATAGTAGATAGACTGACCAAATCTGCACATTTTCTACCTTTCAAAGTAGGGCTATCTACAGAAAAGCTGGCAGATTTATATATCAGACATATTGTTAAATTGCATGGGGTTCCAGTAAGTATTGTCTCCGACCGAGATTCAAGATTCACCTCTCACTTCTGGAAGAGCTTACAAGCCAGCTTGGGGACTCAACTCAAATTCAGCACAGCTTATCATCCTCAAACAGATGGACAATCGGAACGCACAATCCAGACCCTTGAAGATATGCTCCGTACATGTGTTCTAGATTTTGGAGGATCGTGGAAAGACTATCTACATCTGGTGGAGTTCTTTTATAATAACAGTTACCAAGTAAGTATTAAGATGACTCCATTTGAAGCTCTGTATGGACGAAGATGTCGTACCCCGCTATCATGGGACGACGTTGGAGAAAGAGCCCTACTGGGACCAGAGATGGTGATCGATTCAACTGAGAAGGTAAAACAAATAAGAGAAAGACTTCGGGTGGCTCAAGACAGGCAACGACATTGGGCAAATAGCCACCGAAGGCCCTTAGATTTTGAGGTAATTAAATTTATGAAATTCAAGTTAATTTAAACATTATGATTATGCAACTAAGACTTGATTATGACTCTATTTTAAGGTTGGAGAACTGGTATTCTTGAAGATTTCCCCGACACGTGGCACCATTAGGTTCGAAAGAAGTGGAAAACTCAGCCCAAGATTTATTGGACCTTTTGACATTCAGAAGAAAATCGGAGAAGTGGCAAACCGACTGGCATTGCCACCCTCTCTGGATGGAGTCCATAACGTCTTCCACGTGTCGCAGCTGAGAAAGTACGTGTCAGACCCCAGCCATATTTTGGATCACTCAGAGCTCGAAGTAGGCCCAAGTTTGACTTACCAAGAGCAGCCCGTGGAGATACTGGATCGATCGGAGTAAGTTTTATGGAACCAGGTTATTTCCTTGGTTCGCGTAGCTTGGAAGCACCATTCTCCCGGCGAATCCACCTGGGAGCGAGAAGACGAGATTAGGGAGTGCTACCCTTATCTTTTTGAACCCTGAGGTATATTAATTCCCGGCCCTTCTTTTCGTGCCATTGTTATTCTTAAATTTTGAGGACAAAATTTTTATAAGTTGGGTAGTTTGTAACCCCCTGAATTTTTAAAATTATTAAAACTTGGATTTTTTCCAATTTTCTGGAATTTTCTGGGAATTTTCTGAAATCAAAATCAAGGTTCTTAATTATTAAATAAATTTTAATTGTTAATAAATAGTATTAAAATATCATGGAAATAATATTTTTGGATGTAAAATGAAAAACTGGACTTAGGATAATTTTTCTGGATTTTTTTGGGCCTCAGACCTATTTTTAAATACCTAAAAACTATTTTTACTAATTAATTAATTAATTAAACTGTTTATTAAAATATTATTATTATTATTATTATTATTATTATTATTATTATTATTATTATTAATATTTTTTATTATTTTTCTTGGGCTGGCCCGGCCCAGTGGACCGGCCCAGCAGCCCATTTCCCCAACCCGTTTCCTACCGGGTCGGGTCGGGTCAGTCAGACCCGACCCGCCGCCTACCCGACCCGCTAGCTGACCCAGCCCTCCCCCGCAGACCCGGTCGCTCTTCCCCCCGCGTCCGGCGCCGCCGCCCGCGGCCACGCACCCCGTCCCGCTCGCCCACGTCGCCCGCCTCCGGCGCCCCCCTCCGCCTTCTCCGGTCAGCTCACCCTATAAAGTCCCCCGCACCGAAACCCTCCGGCCACCACGAAACCCCACCGGACACCCCCGCCTGACCCTCGCCCCGCCTCGCCGTTCCCAGCCCCGCTTCCGCCGTACCCCGCCGAGAGCCGCCAGCCCCTCCTCCTCTTTCCCTCTCCTCCAGCACCCGCCTCCGGCCTCCCCACGAACAGCAGCCGCCGTCCCCGGCGCCGCCCCGCTCGGCCGTGCCCCAGCACCCCCGACCGCCTCCGGCCAGCCAGCGCCGCCCCAGCCTCCGGCCGGCCCCGCCGCAGCTCCCAGACCTAACCCTAGCCCTAATTTTGGACTCGGACACGTCGAACCGTGTCGGACACAATTTGACCCTGATTTTTGGGTCCCCTTCAGGTGCGTGTAACTTTTTGTTCGTAGCTCTGTTTTCGATTCCGTAAATTGCGTTGCGAAGCTTGTATGACCCTCTCGGTGCCCGGATAAACCGCTCGGGGCATCGCATCCTCTGGTGATCGCACACCGCGATCCAAAAACAGGAAAAACCAGACCCTGTTTCACCCCGGAACTGAGTACGTTCCGCCAAATGGGACGACTTGGTCGCGTGCGGTCTTCACAGATACATGCGTATCGTCGATACGGACGTGTGAGATTTCGCGGAAGCTGATTCGGGTGTGCGTGCACACCGGAATCAACGCGTATCCGCGGACATCGTCCCGTATCCGACTTTTCTGCAATTCGTCCTAACTTCTTGTACACTCGTCGGATCGAGACGAAACTTACGCCATCGGACTCGTAGCGATACGCTGGTCCTGTGGGTCAAGTTTGGTTCGATTCTGAGAACATTGACGAAATCGCTTGTCGTGGGTCCCACATGCCGCTCGACGGGCGATTTTGTGATCGGCTCATCGGAATCCAATTCTGGAAGTTCCGTTGGGTTCGTTTTAGCGTTCCTGACCTGTTGACACTAAGTTTGGTGAATTTGGAGACCGTTGACCCGGACACGTTTTTCGGTGCAAAGCTGGCCCACCGGCGGACCCCGTTTTGACCCAAAACTGTCGTTTTTGTCCTTATCTCCAAATTGGACCCAAGGACAGGCGTTTCTAGCTATTTGACATCTTCTGAGCGTGATGGTAATGTCTATTTCAACTTTTGGACTCATCTCTGGAATATTTCCCCGTGTACAATTAATTGGATCCAAACAACAGGCTAGTACCTGCACTTCAAGTTAATTCTTTATATTGTGATAATTAATTCCCTGCTTTACTAGTACCCTTGATGATTACACCTAGTGTTAGGAATACTGGAATTCATGTCTTGAATATTGGAGTTCATGTCTTGTTTTCATGTCGGGTGGGAGAATACTAGAAGGCATGTAGTTTACCCTTCCCCATGTCATGTTTAATAGTTGTTGGTACGCGACTGTATCCTCAGCCGGATCTTGATTTTCCCCTATTTAATAGCCG